>CM076582.1:968168172-968551359 GCA_034641835.2 Pinus albicaulis | reverse complement strand
GCCCTAATTGTGAAGTCACGGAAACAAGAAGAAGAAAGGGAAGAAACATGAAGCAAGGGTTTAACGTAATTATTTTATTTGTTTATTTATTTATTTTTTGAAAATGCACAGTAAAATTTAAAAATTTTACTATGCATGTATGAAATCCAAGAGAAAATGTAAAAAAAAAATATTATTACAGTAAAATCTAACATTTTTACTATACTACACGACTTTTGTACGAATCATCAAATGTTTCAAATTCTGATTCTCTAAATAGTGTTGTTTTTCGAAAGTATTATGCTTCTCCACAGTGCTCTCGTCCTCTCTTGCTCCAAGTATGTCTCTTGTGCAAATCCCTCTGTGAAATTCTTTGCAAAAATAATGAACTAATGAATAGATTTTACTATTTAAAGAATTATTTTTTATGAAATTGGATTTCTGAAAATAATTTGCCACCCATATTTCAATTTACCACTTTTTTTCACATAAAAAAATAAATTCGTGCTTCTTTTTTTTTAATCTCTGGATATTTGGTGTGTTGGTTCGTTAGTTAATAACACGATACCAGTGCACTATCACTAAACCGCATTGGTGCTGTTATTTGTACATTAGCACTGATAAAAATAAGTCCATTTTTAAGCCACCGAAATTAATTTTAGGTATTTACAGCAAAATTTGTTGTTGATTTTGCTCAAGTGAAGGGAGGAAATCTCATAATTATATCAAATGGACAATTCTTCAAAATCCAGCCCATTCCATAATATTTCTCAAAGTCCATCACAGAGTTCTCCCTATACATCTCCAAACGTAATATTTAATTCAAATTTTATTTATATTTTTATTACATAATTGAATTTCTTTTTTATTCATGTTAGTCAACTGAATAAAATTAATGTATACAAATTTGCAGGCTCATGCAGATTCATAATCGATTTCCGATGCAAAAAAAATTCAAACAACTCCAAAATGTTGGAAGCTCTTATCAGGAGCAACATTCCGCAAGGCGCATTTGGTAGATAAAAATGGACAATTGCTTCACCCTGCCAATTGTAAGATTGCATCTTCTAGCCACAATCCTAGGACAATGATGGTAAGAAGAATTGTTTGTTATATTAATAATGTAATGATTTCAATATCAAACCAATTAATCATGCGTTATCGACGTGCTTACTAATTTATATAATCTATTTTTTACTAATCATGTTCAAATATATTTTTTGAAATTATTAGGATTCTAGTGATGATGAGCAACCTACCTACCATCTTTCGTTGCACCCTACGGCAATGTCAAATCAAGAGAAGGCTGAATTAAAAGAAAATATCAGAGAGGAACGATACCAAGAATGGTTGAATCAACGACCTATTCAATTCCTACTATGTAGAGATTGACCAATTAGGAATGACTACATAAATAGTAGTTCTTCGCAAGCTGCAAATGGAGGCAATCAAATAGAGGTTGCTATGAATGACTACTTAAGGGATACGACTGCCATGGAGACAATATCGTTAGATGCATTCTAGAATGATGATCATCTAGGGGATTATGCGCATATCACTGATACCTTTTTCGAAAGCCTTCAATTAGCTTCCACCAGCCCTCTCTTTCGACCTAGCAGTAGGTCAAAGTCTATCGAGTTGGGGACAACGATATTATTGTACAACACGAAAGAAAATTTTGGCTTGTCAAATGCATGTTTCTTGGAAATTTTGAGGTAATTGACCATCGAGTCCTAAATTATATTTTGAGAAATATAATCACACAATGAACACTAGAAATCGTCAATTTTATGAACGTTAATAATTATATCGGAATTAATGTACATTTTATATTTTCCATGAACAACTACATGTTATTCAAAGATAAGTTTCTTCCAAGTGATAATGTCTTTCTCAGTAGCGGCGAAGAGGCAAACAAATTGCTGAAAATCTTGGGTGTTGAGTACATATCATATCATGCATGTCCAAATGATTAAATTATATATATACGAGAATATGCAGACAAAGAGAGAAATCTAAAATGTGGGCATGACAGGTATGATAAATAAAAAAATAAGGGTAAATCATGTGGTCCTCCTTTTAATATATTGACGAACATGCCTATAATCCCAAGGATTCAAAGGCTCATTCATTGCAAAGAATTACCTATGTTGTAGGGATGGCGTGCCTCACACAGAAGTGAGTTGGGAGTTATGCGAATCCCAATAGATTCAATAGCCATGAATCATATAGAGGATACATGGCCCAAAAAATTCAAGGATGAAGTACAAAGTCTACAACTCAGCATAGCCATGAATGGAATCAACCCATATTCCCTCTAGAACACCAAATATTAAGTTTGGTCTGTAGTAGTGATCAATAAAAATACCCCCCCATGGTTGTTCGTGAAGAATGAACATCTTATGTTGGCTCTCATGGTCCCTGGTAGAAGACAAGTGATGAATATGGATGTCTACTTACAACCATTGGTAGATGAATTGAAATAATATGGGTTGGGATAAATGTATACGATGTATCAAGACCCATCACATCAGAGAGGTGTTTTAATTTGTATGGCATATGTTCTTACATGACACATGATTATCTAGGATTAGGAGTTTGATTTGGTAAATTGCATGTTTATTTATTTGTTTATATATGTAATAATATTGTTTCACATATTAGTTATTTAATTCATTGTAATTGTTCTTATCTTCATGATATTCTTTAACGTGCCATGCATATTGTATACAATAATTTCGCAGGTCTTGTAACAAGGTTATTTTGGATGTAAATGTTGTGGACCTTCTCTGGAAGCTAGATGGCCCAATGACATATGAAAGCCAGTATATGATTGCTCCAGGGTATTCCTCCTAGAATAACACCCTTACAAAAGAGCAACATCCATTTTCAATGGTAAACAAAAGAGAACCCAAAGGTTCGATTCGAATGGGGAACCTATGTTTGATGATCATGAATTCTTCCACACCTATGTTGAGAAATTTCCCATTGGTATGAAAAATAAATCTATCTTTTATAACCTCCCATATTGGGAGCATCTTACGGTTACCCACTTATTAGATCCCATGTATATATTTTTAAAAAAATCATCTTCTTTATTGAGGCAGATATCATCGAGACAAAGTGACACATTGCTTGTTAAGAAAGATCTTATTACTTCAAAAACTAAAATGAAACATTGGCTTAGACGATTAGAAAGTATAGGATCCGAGGCAGGCGCTGGTCCCACTAATTGGTATTTCAAATAGGTTGATGTCCCATGGATTTTTAAAAAATATCATATTTCTTTGGCAAAGGAAGTTATAATAGGTGCTAGGGTGCCATCTTCATACAGGTCTTCACTACAACACTGCTTCACCGTGGATGACCATTTTTCGGGGTTGAAATCGCATGACCATATGAATCTTCTAAGAGTACGTATAATGTCAAAATAATGATTATTAATTTTTATATTAGTAAATTTTATCCAATGGAGGGATCATAAAACATAACTAATTTTGTATATTATTGCATGTGTTTATAAATTTGTAGTGTCATTATCCTTTTTTCATGTGTGGGTGTGTGTAACATGAATTCCCCCAAAACCTCATTCGTTCCATATCTATATTATCTGCATTTTTACGTTGGATCGTGTCAAAGGAGATTCATGTGGCTAGCATTCCACAGTGGCGTCAAGAGATAGTTGAGATTTTTTTTGATGTTTGAGAAGGAACTCCTGACGATTTTCATGGAATTGCAGGTTCATCTTCTAATCCACCTAGTATATGAGGTTGAATTAGTTGGGGTGGTTTCTTGTGGTTGGATGTTCTTCTTAAAGAGATATGTGAAGAAATTGAGAGGTTTTGTTCGACAAAGGGAAAAAACCGAGGGGTCCATGGTAGAGGGGTGCATATTGTATTAGTATTTATATTATTCCAGTGAGTACATCAAGTAGATCGACAACAGACTAGGTGCCGTGATTTGGGGAGATGAAAGGGATGATTACAAAAGAGAAGGGGAGCTTCTCCAAACGAATGGAAAAATGCGCTTGATAAATAGTAAGCGACTTATAATTTTTCAAATTTACACAAATTATATATTCATTTTGAACTTCGATATTATAATGTATATTTTGATCTCATATGCACTATATGTCGTTTTGATTTCATCATCGAATGCATAAATTAAAGCAATCAATAAATTCATTCTTTACAATTCCAAAGTTACACAACCATGGGTCGCATTGTATGAAAAAAGAGGATAAAATGGGATAGTGACAAGAAAGAATTTAGACGGTTGAATTCTAGAAGTGCGCCTTATCCTGATCATTTAAAATAAAATATGCCAATTATTTGTCCCAAAAGTTGGGTTGCTGACCAAGTTGGAGATAAATACAGTGCAACCAATCGTTACCCGCATGCTGAAAAGGATGCGCTAAACGTAGGCATTGGGTGCACCCAATCGGCGATAATCTATTTATGTACATTTTAAAGTTAATAATGCACCTTTGAAATTGAATTACATCTATATTTCATATTTTAATGGTTGGGTTATTATAAGGCACATGACACTTTGACTTTTTAAGTTTTTTATCAGTGAATTTGTTCCCATCTATGTAGGCATATGGACACCATTTTTGCACAAAAATATCGATGATGGACATATGACACAAGACTATGGAGTGGAAGTAGAGTTCGATAAATCTAGTTGAGCTAGCCACCATGTTCAAAACCTAGTATGAGGGACGTTAGGCTATGCCGGAAAGATACAATAGATCATTGAAGTGGATTTATCTTCTTTTGAATGTGTTATTTTTAGGTGCAAGTGGTGGAACACCTTTGATCGGAATAATGTAAAGGAAGATCGCGATAGTAGGCTGATATGTATCAACTCTAGAAAGATGTGGGATGAAGCTAAGGAGCCCTATGTTTTCTGAAAACACTGCAACTAGGTGTTTTTATACCCATATATGTTGGATAGGGATTGGTGGCTCGTATTAAGACATGACCCTAAATCAAAAAATATTTTAGAACAATAGTGTTATCATGCCAAGCAAGCTAGAAGATAATGAGGGTGATCATGAGAACCAAGAGGGATATGGTACATTTGTTATTTCATCATTTATACATTTTAAGATGGGTATTTATGAAGAAGATGACTTAATTACCTTATAACTAAGACTCTCTTTTTTCGAAACATTATTATATATTTTGAATTAATTGATTTGCATTGCGTTAATGTTAAAAGAATTTCACTTGATAATTTGCAATTATGTTGATCTCGAAAACAATGGCATATTGTAAAAAGTTCTTTTTTTTTATAATGTCAATTCCTAAAATAATACAACTACTTGATTTCTTTAAATGTGTGTGAAGGATATGTTCAAAATGTATACTGTTATTTTTGGTATGTAAGATAATCATAAAATAATGATAATTCTTTAGTACATGAATTTATTTTCATTATTTTCTAAACTTTATTATGTTACAAAAATTCATATTATTCTAGATTTATTATTTTACAATTATTTTTATTCATACAAATTTTCAATTTTACAATTTTATAATTATGGTAATTTAACAATATTTATGGTTTACTTAATGTAGTTATGGTTCAAAATTGACAATTAATTTACAAATTTACAAATTTTAATAAAATTGAATGATGAAAATAGATACAATTATAGTTACAATTTTACAATTTCACAATACAATTTCAATTACAATTACAATTTTACAAATATTTTACATACAATTACAATTACAATTACAATTTTATAATTTTATATACAATTACAATCACAATCGTTTCATAATACATTAATTACAATTACAATTAAAATTTTACAAATATTATACATACCATTACAATTAGAATTAGAATTAGAATTACATTTTTACAATTTTACATACTATTAAAATTAAAATTTCAATTACAATCACGACACAATATTTAGTAAATATAATGATTTGATATTTAAAATAAACATCACGATCATGATAACCATCATACAAACATCATATTTTACTAAAATACACATTCAAATTCACTAACACAATCTATTCATCGTGATCATGATCATCTAACAAAACACAAGCATTGTATAAAATCGTCGCGACACAAACATCAAATATGCATCTCATGTCAAATAACTTCTATAACATACACATCTATCTGAAAGTTGCATATTAAATGAGCATATCTAACATGAACTAACAATATACAAATCATGATGAACACCAACATGTAATTAATTATATCTGCAACATGAACATAAAATACATGGACCATATATATATATATATATATATATATATATAATGTCAAAAATATAAAAATATAATATAACTGCATATAAATGTAAAATATATGGTGGTACATAATTACTTGTACTATTCGAGGCCTACTCAGTCGATGGTGTAGCCTCATGCTCAGATAGATGATCACATGCCTGCTGATATGGAGGTGCCTACTGATCAGTCGATGGTGCAGTCTTCTCATGAAATTCTAGCTGATGACTCGTCGATGGTCCAAACCTACTCATTTTATGTTGTGGTGCCCTGCTCAGTCGATGGGCCTGCCTCCTTAGATGGACCTGCCTACTCAGGAGCAGGTGCCTGCACAAGACTAGGAAGTGTCTACTGAGGTTGTGTAGACTTCTCAAAGGATGCCTGTTGATCATCACTAGATGTTGATTGCTCATCATGATCTCTGGTGCGAGGTGGAGGAGGAGATGGAGTACTAGAATAATAATCACTCCACTCATGGTCATGATGATCCAATGATGCGTTGCTCTACCATGCATCTCCATGATTCCTACCCGTCCTAGCCCGCACTAGTGCTCTGGTAGCTCCAATGATGTGACGCATGAAAGTCAACATATCGTGGGGCATGCCTCTCCAGATATGTGTCAGCCTAATATTATCTTGTATCTCTCGAATCGTAGCCGGCCAGACTCTCGCCTCAACTAGGATTTGACAGAGTTGGTTGCTCAACTCCATCCTAAATCGGGTTCCTGGCCTACACCTCACCCCCGCGGGTATCTGCGCCTGATCAGGATCAGGTCTGTCACCCTGATCCTCCGCGTCTCCCATCTCCTCATCAACATGATCTACACCTGGATCATTCAGTGGTGATGGAATCTCATCGCCAATGAATCTCCCAATATCTACAAAAATATATAAGTACAGAACAATAATTAGACATTTTCATTAAACAATTTAATAAAACAAGTTAAAGAACATGTTAGAATAAATCTAATAATTTCAATTAATTAATGAAGACCATAAAATGAAACTATATTAATTGAAATAAAAAACTAATATTACCTCTGGCATCTAATGGCTCATACTGTGTGAAGAGGATGTTAGTCCACACTAACCAATGCAAACTGATGTATGGACATGGCACATGAGCGAAGGAGTGATCATCAATACTGGATAGCAACTTGAGTGCATCAGGAGATATCCTAGTGGAAAAGTCAGACTAGTAGCCCATCTTGGGCATCATTTGGCCCCACATCTTCATCGATACATGCAACATCTGCCTATGAGGCTACCGAACAAAAGTAGGCCTCGTCTCTGGAAACCTCTCAAAAAATAAACAAAATAAATCTAAAGAAAAAGGGAAGGTCAACCTCCCACGTCCTTGATAATGAAATATATCCAATGCTGTACAAAACTACCACAACGAAATTACAGAGCATCTCACAAGTCATGGCGCCTGGAATAAAGAATAAAAATAAAATAAAAGTGGGAAACTAATGCATTTCCCATTACTAGTATGGTGTGCAATGGTCGTCAGTAGTAGTGAGATGCACCTCACCTCCTCTCCACCAAACGAAGCAATACATAACTTAGCACCAGATGCCTGAAAATCTAAAGGAGAAACTATATCATCCCTAATGTTTCTCTAGGAGTATGCCAACTAACTCCCTCCTGCATAGTCGATGGGGACATCTGGGAACTAGGGAAAATCCTTCCCTCTCCTAGATAGGCCAGTAATAAAATATATTTCCTCCTCATTGCGCACGATCCATTGGCGAGGACTGACCCAAAAAGCCTATCGGTGGCCATCCCATCTAAAGATGAGTTATCCCAATAACCCACTATGGCCCTTTGGGGATGTATCCTCCTCATAGAACTTGAGGAGGCCTACCTTCCGTAGGAGCAACTGGGTGGTTTTCATAATAGGGCGAGGGTACATAAGTCTCTTCCTCTTTCATGCCTCCCACTGGTGAATCACATTATATTGATCCTCCATATGTTCCTGTTGTTCCCTTTTTTCTGTCTGTTCACGTCGCTAAACTATTCACATATTAAATAAGTGTTTTTTATTAAATGAGTCGTGTATTTAAAAATATATATCTATTATTAAAAAATAAAATAAAAGCAGTCAATGTGCCCAAAAAAAAATTCATGCACTGGTACCAGTGCACACGCTTTTATCGCGCACCACACTAAGTGCGCATGATAATGGTTCACGCACCAAAAAACATAAAAAGTTATTTCTACGTGATGCACAGATGAATCTATCTACTCGGGGGTGGATATTTATGTGAATGAACTGCCCAACGTTATACATGGTCAATGGTGTGGTCCTGTAAATGACTGCAATGTTGACCATGTACCGCATAGAGCACCACTGCACTATAGTATTTGCATGCACCAGGCAGGTTTGTACGGAGAACACAGTGTCTCGGTGTGTCAATTTTTAGTACGCACCGGTACGTTGTGAGTAAAATTCACTGGTGTGGTTTTTGATGAGAAACACACACAAAAAAAAAACATTCATAAAAACCTCCACCTGCCAAGCTCCTCTAGAGACCTCCACGACAAATGGATATCTGGGCTATTTTTATTAGGGGTTCTTCAAAACACTCGCTAGAGGGTCTTTTCCTTGGAAATCACATTGTTTATGTTGAAACTAATTTGGGGCAGCATGCTAGAAATTGTATGTCGCTTTTGCAAATTTCATTTTTTTTTTATAATTATTGTTATTAGATGTATTATGTTATTTTCCTATGAAAACAAAACTTTATTATCTTAATAATTATTGAAGAATTTTTTTTCTTGAAAATATTGAATAATTTGATACTCGTTTCTTGAATGCGATCATATTAGTAAAAGAGATTCCATACCCATTGAGGATTCAATATTGAATTATATGATTTAAGAGAATCATAATAATTTCTAACTAATATGTATTTGGTCTGTAGACAAGTAATAGCTTTGGTTTGTGACTCTAAGATATTATATTTGGAAGAACATTCCAAAAATCCTATTTTTTGTATAAGAGAGACTCCAAATAATAGTACCTATTTTTTGTATAAGATAAAATAAAAATAATAGTAACAACAATCTATAATCTCTAGGAACAAGTTAACACAGAGTTTTGATGTATATGTCTGTGAAAAGAATAGTTCAATATTATTTCGTAATTTTAACGACTTTCTTCCCTTCAACTAATTCTCATTTCTAATTTTAACATATTTTTTTAATAAATAATTTTAAATATAGCTAAATTAAAGTTTAAAAACAATAAATAACTAAAATAATATATACCTCATCTTATAACAACAACATTAACTAATAATATTGTAAACATGTGTCTATAAAAAATTATTTATTAAAAAAGTATCTGAAAAATAGAAGTTAGATTTACTTTAAGCGAAAAAAGTCATTAATATTAAGAAATAAAATTGAACCATTATATTCATAGGTAGATACAACAAAATTCTATGTTAAGTTGCTTTACAAAAATTCTCTGAAAATTAGAAGTGAGATTCAGTTTAATGGAAAAAATTTAATAAAATTAAGAAATAAAAATGAACCATTGTTTTCATAGGTAGATACAACAAAACACTGTGTTTACTTGCTTCAAGGTACTTGAGATCATTGATGCTATAATTTTCAATTTCTCTTGTATGAAAAAAGGTGCTTTTTGTAATGATCTTCATAAAATATTATGTTAGAGTAACAAACCCATTTTTTTTTTCTAGAAACCAAACACATATTAGTTAAAAAATACTATAATATTCTTAAATAATATAATTCAATGTTGAATCCTTAAAGCATATAAGAACTCTTTTACTAAAATCAACATCTTCAGGAAAAAAAATTCAAATTTTTCATTATGTTAGAGCTAAAAATGTTAAATACTATTATTTTTCATACCTATTTTAATTAGAAAATAACATAATATTACACACCAAAAATAAAGAGCAAAAAAAAAAAAATTCACCAATATGTAATGAAAAAGATGTCTGGAAAGGTTTTTAATCAACTCATGGATGTCCCATGAAATTTCGAATGTTCACAAGGTTATTTTTCAAATAAGAGTTACATTTTTCAATAAAAATAACTTGTAACATCTCCTTGATATTCTTTTTAAGCAATGAGAAAAATTGTTATAGTGATTGTCACAAAAATTTGAGACAATCAAAATAATTGTTTTTTTAATTATTTATTTCATAAAATAGCCATCGAAATCCATTATAATACCTTTTGTGTGTCTAATTTTATATATATAGGTGGAAAGAAATTATTCAGAACTCTCTCCCGACTTGTTTAGTGAATATAAGGATATCTAATTATTAACTTGTTCCCGAAATCCCTTAATCATTTATAGTATACAAACTATGCATTAGGCATATATTATATAATTTCTTTCCTCCATGATGTTGTGATGGAATTATGATACTAACTTGAGGGTATATAATTCTTGAATGACATATTATCTTCACATTTTTCATTTAATATTGGAGGAAATACAAATGTTTAATTATATATTCTATCCACATGCCCTTCATTGTGTAAATATTACTATGCACAACATGATGCTAATTAAATAATAAGCAACATGGAATATAGGTTTTGATACCTTTAATATTTTTCTAAAATATGTCATCTTCATGTTCAAAATATTAAATTTATCATGTTGTTTTTAGCTTGATTTAATCCTAGTGCTAGAACCATATGCACTTATTCTTTACAAGCTAATTTACATACCTGGAAACCATTGGAAGTGATATACCCGGAATTGTGATGCCCCTGCGGATCCACACTCCAATAATTCTGACAAAACTTATTATCTTCATAAAATATGCTTATGTTTCTTTCCAACCACCTGGTTGGTTAATAATGTAATGAAATAAATACCTTGGGAATTCTTTGAAATGCCGAGTTGTCACACTACATTTAAATTTTGTCATATATCATGGATAATTCTCCATCGTTGATGG
This sequence comes from Pinus albicaulis, assembly GCA_034641835.2. NCBI lineage: Eukaryota > Viridiplantae > Streptophyta > Pinopsida > Pinales > Pinaceae > Pinus > Pinus albicaulis. Next base: position 968,540,159 of record CM076582.1, on the reverse strand, counting down.
GCTATGGCTTGATCCAATGGCCTAGAATTTGGCAGGGTGGTTAAGGGGTAGCTACCCTCCTCCCTCCACTTACATCCTGCCTCATTCATTTTTTTGAGTTTACCCAACTGAGATCAGTTGTCTACCTCAAGGCTTTGCCTCAGACTAGTTTTTTCATCACCAAACCAGACTCAGTAAACACAAGTATACGTTTTGTGCCAAATCTTTGGCTATAATTATTCTTAAACATACCTTTTTATCAATTACTAAACTATGTGGGTTTTTCTGTGACATTTTTTAGGCTTGCAGAATCGATAACCATGCCTGATGTGTTGCCCCTAATGTCATTGTAAATATTGGCTCATAGAGTTTCAAACATGAGGGTACCGAGGAAGTTCGTTTTATTTCTCCTTTTTAAAACAAAAGCCCTTCCTTCGATTTATTTTATGACTTCAATATGCAACTTCATGATGGATAATATTAAAATCCTCATTTCGGAGTGATATCTATTCATTTAGATGGGTAAATTCTTAAGCTATGTGTTCTTCCTCTAGTTAATTTGTTTATATCATTTACTTTCCTACAAGCCAAATTTCTTATTTTTAATCTATTTGCTTACTTAGGATGCAAGTTAGGGTTTCCACATATTTGTTCATCATTTTCAAAGTACCGTTTTTCTTTTAGAAATAAATAAGTGGAATTTCGGCTAGAACATGTCCTTATTTTTAGTTCCCTTACCTGCCAGTCCATATTAAGAACTCCCGAGTTGGTTGGTTGTTCCTATATTCTTGAAATTTTGGTGGTTATACTCGAGCCATGGCTCTTCTAGGGTATTATGAATTTAACTATGACTCGGAGGTCACAATTTTTATATAGCACTTGATTATTTTTAATTTTTTTCCCTAAAAGTATTAAGTCATGGTTGCCGGTATTATGTCTCTCTGCATGGAGAGTTTTGATTGAGGTTGTTATAATTCACAATTTTATGTTATGACTAGTTTTCGAATACTTCTTATTATGGCGACATGTATATTTCGTTATTCATTTACTAACTGTTCCTATATTTTGGAAAGGTAGTCATAATTATTACATTGGTTTTTAGTCAATATCATTCTTTGAATCTTTCATTTCATTTAATGGTCATTATTTGCAAATCCTAAGCCCTAAATATTGTAATTGGTAAATTCTGAGAAACTGCAGGAATTCTGAGTATACTCTGAGTTGCGTTGGTTCTACAACTTTTTGGAATTTAGCTACTTATAACAGAAATTTCTTCTTTCTTACTTTTCGAGATCTACAATTCTAAATTTTTTAATATTCTTGTTATTTACTTTTTTCACCTTTAGGACACATTCTATGAATTGAACTATGACTCGGAGGTTACAATTTTTATATAGCACTTGATTATTTTTAGTTATTTTTCCTAAAAATATTAAGTCATGGTTTCCAGTATTACGTCTCTCCGCATGGAGAGTTTTGATTGAGGTTGTTATAATTCACAATTTTATGTTATCACAAGTTTTTGAATACTTCTTATTATGGCCACATGTATATTTCGTTATTCATATACCAATTGTTCCTATATTTTGGAAAGGATGTCGTAATTATTACATTGGTATTTTAGTCAATATCATTCTTTGAATCTTTGATTTCATTTAATGGTCATTATTTTCAAATCCTAAGCCCTAAATTTTGTAATTGGTAAATTCTGACAAATTCCAAGAATTCTGAGTATACTCTAAGTTGCGTTGGTTCTACAACTTTGTGGAATTTAGCTACTTATTACAGAAATGTCTTCGTTCTTACTTTTTGAGATCTACAATTCTAAATTTTTTAATCTTCTTGTTATCTACTTTGTTTACCTTTAGGACACATATTATATCCTTACTAGTCTGGTTTGGTATCCTTTCGATTGTTTCTTATAAATTCAATTTCATGAACTGTAATTAAGTTATCTTGGGATTATAGTTCCTTTCTTTATACAGTTGATATATATATATATATATAATTCCTTCCATAGAGTTATGGCTATTGAAGTAATCTATTTCAGTTTTTCCATATCATTATTTCTTTCTCGAAAAATTCATATTAGCCCTATAACATACATGTCTTATTCCTGTAGAGTTAAGATAAGTATTTAGAATTATTCAGTGATTTTCAGTGGTAATGGACTGAGACAAGGAAAATATTTTGGTCTTTAGTGTCTTAGAAACTATAACAGGTTAGAAATATTTAGTTTCTAATTATAGTTGGTATTTTTCGTACTATTCATGATAACAGTTCGGAGTACATTAACTATGTGTGTATCTTAAACTCGTACTGTTCCAGTAAACATACTTTTGTTTATTACCCAAAACTAACCTTTTTTCACTAGAAATACTTTAATAATTAAATTATCCATAGTGTAGTGTTCTCTATATTTTAGTCGTGTACTCAATTGATCTGACCAACTACAATTTTACTTTCGCATAAAATTACTCCACTTCATTCAGTGTTCCAGATAATAGCAAATATCAGTCTTTATAGAAATTATTTATTCTTCTATAGTAACAAGAAAAAAATTATCAGTCCATTCATTAACCATTTAGGTAAATCACATTAAATGCTTACAAAGTATATTCATACAAAATCAATAAGAGTTCAGAAGAAATATGAAGAGTTATCTGTTCAATTCTAAGCTTCTAAAGAATCCACAACATAGAAGTACCACTCCTCCCAACCAGCTAGAATGGTAGGCATTACCATTACCCCCATGCAAGTCTCCATTTCCATAACAGTAATAGACAGAGACCTCACCAAGTTGTTCCGTAAAATTCAAGTCTTATTAGGGCTTCCATTTTTTAACCATCTCAATAATTCCCTATCTGGAAGCGCCATGCCTTCCCCAACAACGTATTATTTAAGGAAATAGGATTATTCTTTATATTCTCCCTTCTCGATGCCTTAGTTTTTTTCTCATATTATCTTGGATTATTTTCTGCAACTGAGATGATTTATCTCCAGGGATCAGAGTAACTCTCTCTAACTATCTAGTGAGTGAAAATTCCACTTAGTGACTTTCCTTGTAAACTCACTAGCTAACCATGACCAATTTTTAAATAAAACTTTAAACATTAATTTTTTCACATCCCACAGTTTACTGAGTTATTGCAGTAAAAGTAAATTAAATATTTACTACTCACTAAGGGGTGTTACATCTTCCCCCCTTGAGAAAAATATCATCCTCAGTGTTTATTAGTCACCAAAGTAGGTTGTAATGTCCCTTATGCATAAAATACCTATCCTTCCAGGTAGCCTCTTCTAGGCTCTGATGCTTCCCCTACACTATAACCTGGAAGATTAATTTCCTTAGTAACATAATCCTTCTAATTGAGAATGCACAAAAATTCGGTGAGGAGTACCTACATCCACAATCATTATGGCTATCATCAGTTTACGTCAATCCTTATTTTATATATATATATATATATATATATATATATATATATATATATATATATATATATATATATATATATTTCAATGCATCATAACCCAACAAGGATTAGCAACATGGATTCAAAAAGAATTAAAAACTTATTTGTATCTCATGAGTACTAGAAATTAATCCTTTTACCTACCCCAATGACTATGCCAATTGACAAAGAATCCATCATGTGTTTCCACTAAAATTGTGAGATCATGGAAGTACCAATTTCATTTTCACTATCTTCATAATAGTAATAGTATTCTAGAAACCAGTTATTGTATTTTATATTTTATGATAGTTTCTAACTAGTGTTTTGTCTTACTAGGTAGAATTACTATTATGTTATTTTAAATGTTTCATATGCGCTAATCATATATAAGTCAAATTCTAGGAAAGCTTCCTCTTCCTACCATTTTCAAGGTAGCTACATTGTTGTATACTTATTTAAATAACTTAGTTATGCACATCTTAAGCTGCTTTTCTATTTTGATTTTAGCATAACCAAGAGTTTGATTTGCAAAATTTCTTCCATTTTTCCTCTTCTTCATCTACATTATAGGTTTCTAATGGAGGTTATGTGCAATTTTACTTCCTAGTACAACCAGGGAATTTTTCCCTTTTCTGTTGTCTCAAACTCAGTATGTTCTTATAGAATAATTATTTTCCTTAATATTGTAGTTCACATCATGCTATTTACTTCTTTCAACATATTAAACACATTTTACATATATATTTGGTGTAGTTTCATAGAGAAAAAATGTATTCCTATAATGAGAATGACTAATTATCTTATTATACCTCTTACATAGCACTATTACCTATTATCATCATATTATTATGATTTTTTAGTTTTTTTTAAGTTCAAGAAGGATTTTCCTTTCCTTATCCCTATGATGACTTGTAGAAAATAATATGTTCCTTAGGAACCGTCATAGTTTTAATATATTAAATATGTCATCACAAAACATTAACAAGTTCTAGGGAAACAACTTCAACTTACCACTCTCATGGTGATATTATCTTGTCCTATGTTCAAGTGGATCTAGTCACATCCACTTTTATTATCCACTATGAAAACTCAAGGGCACAACCTAGAGTAGCTCTAACATGCTTAAATCAACAAAATATAACCAAAAAAAATTATATTACCAAATATTTACATCATACCTTCCTCACACACCTCACTTATGAGTTTTCTCAACACTTTTCTTGGCATTTTAATTTTTCTATATTCTGAAAATTATTGATTAAGGTGTCTCGAGGTCATTTTTTCTCCCCATTATTGTTGTTGAAATTAAATAAACTATCAGGTCCTCCCCCCTTACATCTTTGTGCTCGAAAAAATCCTTAACACATGATGTTAGTGTGGTTTCCTTTGACATATTGATTTTGTAAACATGTAATTCAAATTTTATTTTATTTTTTATAAATTGCAAATACACCATTTGACAAGACTTTATTTGTGTCTACGAAAGCCATATTGAAATTATTCGGGGTACCTATTTGGTGTATCAGTGATTGGTGGTATCTTACACTTTCTTTGTTAGCATCGCACATGTCAACAGGCATAGGTAATTTTTGTTTCAATATGGTTCCAGTATTTTCATTATCACAACTTTATTTTTCTTAAGATTATGAGTCATCAAATTTTTTTTTTTGGAACCTCTCTTAGTTTTCTGCCTATTTCTGATGGCACTTCACCTATACCCAATATAAATATTTCAAACTACATTCATACAACATATTCCTCAGAATATTCAATACACATTCATCATCGAGTTTACCTACGTACACACATAAACGTAGGTTACTATGTTATCTTTTTAGACTGTGATATTTTACAAAAGGAGTAAACTAACAAGACTAGGTTAAGAATTTTAGCCTCATAGTTACAAATATATATATATATATATATATATATATATATATATATATATATATTACTACAGTCTGATAGGTTTCCATTGATGGAATCTAGCCTGCATATATTCCCGTTTATCCTCTTCTCAAACTTAGATCGAATCTTGAGACATCAGAATTAACAATCATTTCACTCAAAATTCCCTTATTATCATGTTTTCGTAATTGTGAAGCTACTTATAAAATAGACCAATTGGCTAACCATATTATGATTTAGTGTTACAAATATGTAACTCATAACAATCATTATCCCTCAACATCCATCAAGTATAAGAAATTTCAAGGCTATTTGAACTCACTTTTTTTAATAATTTCCTTACTGACTCTAATATTTCTTTCTTTATACTTACTAAATTTTCTATATAGTTGACATCTTTTTTGGTATTAACAACACTATACTGAAGCACTTCCACATTTATTTGTTGTCTTGAAGTACCCAAGACACCAGGATCATGTCATTCTCAACTTAAAATTCTCGAATACACTTCTCACTTCCGACACTAATTCCTTTTTCATTGCAAGTTATGACAAGAGTTGATAACTAATTACCTCATTTTTCTAGTTTTAAACAAGGATTTTTTCTTACAATTCTAGTACATTTTTCAATTACTCGATTTTATTTTTCTTGAATATTTTATAAATCATGCTCTGTGCAACAATTCTTGACTCATTCTAGTATAACTTGTTTGGGAATAATTTCCTCCAATCCAATTTACATGCACTCAAAGTTCCACTTATTAGAACACCGATTCTTGCAATTCTGAAATGGGGTGAAGAAAATTTTTATCTGACAACTTTAATGTGCCAAAATCTCTTCCACACGAGGGAACCCTCCAATTTTAAAACATTGTGAAATGAAAAAAACTTATATACAATCCCCCATGTCAATGGTTTGTGCTAATTATTTTATTGGCACAACATTGTGTTCTATATTTTTATTCAAATTAGTTTTTTTGTTAAATATGCCAAGAAGCCCTCCTTGATTATATCAATGCACTGTATATTTATTATTACAAGGTTTTGGATCTATCTTACTTCCTTTTATACTTGTTGATATTTTGATAGTTTTTTATCAATAAAGATTACTTCATTTACACATGTTTATGTCTTCTCGTTTTTCTGTGCATACCCTTCCTTATCCCTCTACCCACTATCCAGTAGTGAGAATATACGATCTACTAATTAACACATTTTATTATATAAGTCTTCCAAAAATTTTACTCTCTTAGGTGTCCAACATATCATTTATTGTAGGTAATCGTATCCCAACAACAATTCAATTAAAATGTATTTCAATTTACTCATGACAGTGCTTTTTCACTTTTCGTTGCCTTGACTCTGTAACATAGAAATTTATTTTTTTCCTCATTTGGTAGGTTAAGGCTTACGTTAGATGAGATCATAGGCCTCAGTATTGATACCACTTGTAACATCTTGTTGACCATCCTTTTTAACCAATGATAAAATTTGTTACAATAATTGTCACAAAAATTTGACACAATCATAATAATTGTTATTTATTGATTTATTTAATAAAATACCCATCCAAATCCATTATCATACCTTTTGTGTGTATATATTTATATATAGGTGGAAATAAATTATTCATAACTCTGTCCCAACCTATTTGATGAATCTAAGGATATCTAATTATTTATTTGTTTCTGAAATCCCATAATCATTCTCTGGCATACACATTATGCAATAGGCATATCTTATATAGTTTCTTTCCTCCATGATGTGGCAGTGGCATTATGATACTAACTTGAGGGTATATAGTTCTTGAATGACAGATTTTGTTCACATTTTGCATTTAATATTGGAGGCAATACAATTATTTAGTTTTATATTCTATCCACACGACCTTTAGGTACATTTATTTTCTAAGGTTTACTAAGAACAACATGATTCTAATCAACTAAGAAGTAACATGGAACATAGCGTTTGATACCTCTAATCTTGTTCTAACATATGTCATCTTCATGTTCAGAGTATTAAATTTATAATATTGATGTTAGCCTGATTTAAGAGTAGTTCTAGAACCATATGCATTTATTCTTTACAAGTTAAGATATATACTTGGCAACCATTGGAAGTGGTGTACCAAAATTGTGATGCCCATCTGGAACCACACTCGGATAGTTATGACATAATTAATTATATTTATAAACTACGCTTATATTTATTTCCAACTACTTGGTTGGTTCATAATGTAATGAAATATATACTTTGGTAATTATTTGAAATTCCCAGATGTCACACCTCATTTAAATTTTGTTAGATATCATTGCTAACACTCCACCGTCGATGGGATATTTCTTGATCGAATCACCTAGAATTTGGGAGGGCAGTTAATGGGGTAACTACCCTCCTCCCTTAGACTACCGTGTACCTCATTCATTCTTTCGAGTTTAGCCAACTGAGATCTTCTTCCTACCTCAGGTCTTGGCCTCAAACTAGTTTTTTCATCCCCAAACCGGACTTTGCGAGCACAAGTGTGCGTGTTGTGCCAATTCGTTAGCTATAATTATTATTACCCATACTTTTTTTATCAATTACTCACCTATGTGGGTTTGTCTGTGATGTTTTCCATGCTTGCAAAATCGATAACCGTTTCTGGTCTACTATCCCTAACATTATTGCAAGTATTTTTTCAGAGAGTTTCAAACCTCAAGGTACTGAGGAATTTTTTTTTATTTCCCCTTTTTAAAACAAAAACCCTTATATTTATTTTATGACTTAAATATGCAATTTCATGATGGCTAATATTAAATTCCTTGTTTTAGAGTGACATATGTTCATTCAGTAGGGTAACTTCTTAAGGTATCTGTTCTTCCTCCAGTTAATTTGTTTATATCATTTACTTTCTTGCAAGCCAAATTTCATTTTTTTCATTTTTTTTCTTACTTGGGATGATGGTTAGGGTTTCTACATCTTTGTTTTTCAGTTTCAAAGTACCACTTTTTCTTCAAAGAAATAACTGGAAAATTTTGTACACACTCCAAGCACTTTGAGTATACTCTGAGTTGTGTTGGTTATAAAACTTTTTGGAACTTAGCTACTTATGACAAAAAAATTTCTTCATTCTTAATTTCCAAGATATACAATGCTAAAGTTTGTAATCTTAGTGTTATTTGCATTGTTTACCTTTAGGATACATACCATATACTTACTCTTCAACTGTGGTGTCCTTTCGATTGTTTCTTTTGTATTCAATTTCCTGAACTGTAATTGAGTGCTCTTGGGATTTTAGTTCCTTGTTTTATATAGTTGAATTATATGTATATGTGTGTGTGTGTGTGCTCTCTTTCTTCCGTAGAGTTATCATTCTTGAAATAATCTATTTCATTTTTTACATATCATTATTTTGTTACAGAAAAATTAAGATTGGTCTTAAGATAAGTATTTAGAATTATTTCTTGATTTTTGGTGCTAACCGACTAGGCCAACGAAACAATTTTGGTCTTTAGCGTCTTATAAACTATAACATATTAGCATTATTTAGTTTATAATTAGAGTTGGTATTTTTCTTACTTATTCAAGATAGCATTTTGGAGCAAGTATGTATCTTGAACAAGGACTATTCTAGACAACATATTATTTTTACTACTTCTAACTAATTCTAGACAACATATTATTTTTTCTACTTCTACTTCATAATGTAGTGTTATTTATATTTTAGCTACATCCTTAATCAATTTGACAAACTACATGTTTCCTTTAACCTAAAATTACTTCACTTCATTGAGTGTTCGAGACAATACCACATTTCGGTCTTTACAGGAAGTATTTATACCTCTATAGTTACAAGAAAAGAATTATCATTATATTAATTAAAATTTTAGGTAGCTCACATTACATATTCACAGAGTATATTCATACATAATCAATAATATTTAAAAAAAAAATTAAAGAATTTTTTGTTCAATTTTAGGCTGCAAGGGAATTCACAAAGGAGAAATACCAATCCTCCCAACCAACTAGAATGGTAGGCATTATCATTTCCTCGTGCTAGTTTCCACTTCTATAACAGTAATAGAGACCTCATTAGGTAGTTCCTTAAACTCCAAGTATGATTAGGGGTTCCTTCCTTAATAAAATAAATTTAAAGACTTTTTTGTTCAATTTTAGGCTGCAAGGGAATTCACAAAGGAGAAATACCAATCCTCCCAACCAACTAGAATGGTAGGCACTATCATTTCCCCGTGCTACTTTCCACTTCCATAACAATAATAGAGACATCATTAGGTATTTCCTTAAACTTCAAGTATGATTATGGATTCCTTCGTCAACAATGTAACATCCTTCCTTTAGAATTATTCTTTCTAGTCTCCCTTCTCAATGCATCCGGTTTTTACTCATACCCTTTTGCATTATTTTCCCAGCTAAGATTATTTATCTCTAAGGATGGGAGTAACTTTCTGTAAGTAAGTAAGTTTCTAAGTGTCTGTCCACTTAGTGACTTCTACTTAGTCATTGTTTCAAACTAACTGGAAACTTCCATAAACTTCAACTTAGTGACTGTCTTTAACAAATTTCCGGTTTCTCTCTAACTAATTTTTTGTCGCCTAAGTGAAACTTAGGTTTTTTGACTTTCCCTGTAAATTCCTTGGATAACTTTTAAATAAAACTTTAAACATTTTACTCAGTTATTGCAGTAAAAGTAAGTTATCTATTTACAAAACTACGTTGCACGAAAATCAATGTTATTATCTACATTAATAATTAACATTAGATGAGAGATATTTTAGTTGAATATAAATAAACCACACTAAGATAAAACAAAATCGTTATCAATAAAAATTAAAATATGAATATTAGGGCTTCCTTAATCGTCCTTGCTTTAAAATTATTTCTATTCTCTCTTCTCAATGTATTCAGTTTTTACTCATACCCTCTTGGCTTATTTTCACCAACTAAAATTATGTATCTCTAGGAATGGGAGTAACTTTCTCTATGTAAGTAAGTCTCTAAGTGTGTCATAAGTGAAACTTCCACTTAGTAACTTCCACTTATTACTTAGTGAAACTTCCACTTAGTGGTTGTCTCTAACTAACTGGAACTTCCATAAAATTCCACTTAGCTACTTCCACTTAGTGACTGTCTCGAACTAATTGTCTATCTCGTAAGTGAAACTTTGTCTATCTCGTAAGTGAAACTTCCACCTCTTTCCCCGTATATTCCAATTCCCTCAATAACTTTTAAATAAAACTTTAAACATTTTACTCAGTTATTGCAGTAAAATTAAGTTATCTACTTACAAAACTACTTTCAAGGGTGTTATTATCTACATTAATAATTTAATTAACATTAGATGAGGAGATATTTCAGCTGAAATATAAATAAACCACACTAAGATAAAACAAAATTCTTAACGATACAAATAAAAATATGAATAGTCATTTTCCAAATCTCTGATATGATATTTGAGTGGAGACAATAATGACCAGAGATCTTTACGGTTTGAGTAGAATGGAAAATGAGATGTTTATATATAAGATATAATAATGACAAGAATTCAAATATTAACATTAGATGAGGAGATATTTCAGCTGAAATATAAATAAACCACATTAAGATAAAACAAAATTCTTAACAATACAAATAAAAATATGAATAGTCATTTTCCAAATCTCTGATATGATATTTGAGTGGAGACAATAATGACAAGAGATCTTTACGGTTTGAGTAGAATGGAAAATGAGATGTTTATATATAACATATAATAATGACAATAATTCTTTAATATTTGAGTAGAATGAAGAATGAAATGTTTATATATAATATAACTAGAAAATGACAGTCAATTTTTTTTATTTTATTAATTTTTTATTTTTAGATTTTTTTTTACCAATTTATTATACTGATTGAAATTGAGGTTTTATTGGGGAAATAATATTTTATAAATGTGAAGGAAAAAAAATAAAGTCAAATTAAAAATAAAAAGGAAAAAAAAAACTATGATGAATATGATATAAGTCGAATTAAAAAGTAAAAGGAAAAAAAACTATGATTAATAGGATAAGAAAAAAAACTGCTTTTAATAGGATTGGAATTGAAACTATGATTAATAGGATTGGAATTGAAATAGAGGTTTTATTGTATAGTTATTGCTTTGAGTGATAGAGAATTATAGAAATGTGAAGAAAAAAAAAGAAGTCAAATTAAAAATAAAAAGAAAAAAAAATATGTTTAATAGGATATAAGTCAAATTAAAATGAAAATTATAAGTCAAATTAAAAGTAAAAAGAAACAAATGATTAATAGGATATAATTTAAATTAAAGAGAAAATTATAAGTTAAATTAAAAAGAAAAAGAAAAAAAACTATAATTAATAGGATTGGAATTAACAAAATTGGAATTAAAACAAGAGAAAACAAAATATAAGTCAAATTAAAAAACAATAAAGTTAAAAATAAAATAAACATAAACATAAACATTGAGAAAAAAAATTTGAAGTGTTTTTTTCAATTTAAACATTTTCAATTACCTATAATTCATAAGAAAAAGGGAAATAATAGAAAAAAATAAAATTAAAAAAGTTGAATAAAAAGAAAAAAAATAAAAATAAAAATAAAAACAACAAAATGAATTATTAAGAGAAAAAATGAATGTTACTAACGAGCGAGTCACTTCAGAAAATCAGGAATAAATAAATTTAAATAAAATAATAAATAACAAAAATAATTATCTCCTTTAAATTATGGATAAGTGGCATAAATATTTAGTAAAAAATCAAATAATATACACTCAAAAGAAATACTAAATACACAGTATTATTATTTATATTTATATAAATTTCATCTCATTTTTATTACGCTGAAAGGCGTTCTCTTTAGTGGCTTGGGGTGAGAAAAATTGTTCGCCCCAGCCAATGAGAAGCATTTATTATCCCCTTCTAGCCAATAAAATTTTGACATGTGTCACTTCCTCAAAAAAATGAAAATCCTCCATTTGGACTTGGCCCCTCCGTCAACAGTTTTCTATACTTAACACCTGGACAATTTCTTTACTAGATGTTGCGTGACACTTCTGCAAAGCCCTTGACAGTATTCACTTTTCCATACCGAGAGACTTCAAAACAATCTAATGAAGGATAGATTTTTCCATTCCAATAACTATTGGAAGACTTCAATGAAGTTCTAGGAGGGAGAGTTAAAGATAATGTAGTACTTCCATACAAAATTCCTCTGTGGCCATGCCTTTTCATGGCTACCCTCTCCTGTTGTTGTACCCTTCTCCTTCTGCCTCGACAAGCTAACCCTTTTGGCCATGCTCCACATTCATTTGCATTCACCTTCTCTGCAACCCGTCACTTCGTTCCTCTGCTCATATATTCCAATAACCCTCTCCTGCCTTCCGTTTGTTTCAGTACCTACTAATCGGACTTGCAGCCTCGACGACTTGCCTACTTCCACCTTGCAGCCTCAATAACTTGCTGACTTCTAGCTTGAAGGACTTATGATTACTTTGTTGAGTGAAAATAATGGGTAAGATGTGACTTTTATTCCTTTGCGAACATCTATTTTACAGTGTTTGGACTTCTCTTCCACTGCTTTGCATATCTAACTTAATTATTCAGCTGAAGAAATGAGGGAAAATGTCTTATTGCCACTCACAAAATATTTGCTAATATTATTCTGACAAATCCTTCCAAAATTATGTTATTGAATTTCAGTTGTGTCAATTGTGTACAAGCATTAGCAAGTTTGGTCATTCATCAAAACTTCATTGAATCAAAATAACACTTTCTTTTAACAAGACACCATCATTTCCATGGAGACATCGTTAACTCGAAATTCTCTTCCTTTGTCACTAGTGCTTCTGACCTCCAACCAACCCTCCAGGTCATTGTAATTGAACAGATAAGTTCTTCTCAGAGTGCGGAGCCTTGCTACCGCATCTCTCTTTTCAATGGTTCTCACAAACATACCATTCTGCTACCTTCTTCGCATACTCGCCTTGCACAAAACAAGGACTTGCAAATATGATCCATTGTTCTCCTCAAAAGAAGCTCGTGCACATATGTGCATCAATCCATGTATGTTCCATACATACCACCCCACCCCCCCTCCTCCTCCCTTTTATGATTCTCCTCTTATGTCCCATTTTAATTTCTTCTTCTCATTCCTCATTTTTTACTTCCCCTCTTCACTGATACAATGCTCCTTCTTGCAGGTCGCTTTGTGTCCTGGAGCTCTAGATAATCCAGCATGTTTCACCATTGGTTGGCAAACCATCCCCTCTTATTCCCTCCTTTGAACAGATGCTCCAAGCCACCTCGTCCTCCTCTTATGCCTCTCCCTTTTCATCGCCACCCTCCCTTGAAAATCACACATTGTCCTCCTAAGACTCCACCCCAACATCTGCAACTAATCTCCCTTTTAAAGCACTCTCCCCTACCCAAAAATCTTGGTCCGTCTAAGGCGAAGTGCTTTCAAAAACACCCCATCTTGAATATAGTAATGCACATGGCGCTGGAAAATCACTAGGGTTTGACCTTAACAACTGCGATGGTGATCAAATCCACGTTTCTGCTTTGAATGACTTCGCAGAATCCCTACATTCTCTCATTCAAGTTGGCCACATCTAAAATTTTACGAATGGCACCATAAAGGTCCACAACCCTTCCTATAAGCATCTAAGATGCCCGTTCGAAATCCTCCTCTAATATCTTCTGATATCTTTCATTTTGTGCCGATCATCTCCCTCAAACTTTCTCCTCCTAACTCAATTGTTGATTTCATAGGTATTTTCGCCTCACTCTCTACTACCTTTGTTGTTCGTAGACCCAATGGCTCTGAAACTCCAAAAAAAACTAAATCTCTCCATGATATGTTTGGCAGCAACATCGATGTCACCTTGTGCGGTGAAAAATGCCATGCTGAACGCTGCAATCTCCCCAAAATTCGCATGGCTCGTGCTATTTTTGTACTTACAATCAGGGGGGAGGGGGGGATAATCTTCGAGTTCAATGGCCAAAGTATCGGCACAATCTCCACCACTTCCCTGCTTATAAATCCAGATATCGCTGAAACACGACAACTCAAACAATGATTTCATGAAGAAGGCATAAAATCTTCCTTGGCCTCACTCAGCTGAGAATATACCGCCAGGACCAAGAGGCCCCTCAATACAAAAAAAATTGCCAACATTCTCTCAATGCTGCCCGACGAAAAAACTACATGGATTTCAGTCTGTGCTACTTCTACCTCAATTAATATGGATTATTTCTACTTCCTTACATGCCCCCTTCCCGTTGATGGGATGCAGTGCATGAAAAAGGCTTTACGACAATATGACAACACCCGGCCATGTTCAAAATGTGAAGGGTCCTTCATCGAGTGCGACTACCACTACATCCTCTGGTTCTAGTTGCATGACCACACTAGCCACCTTGAAAACATGGTTTCTTTCGACGAAGCCAAAACTGCACTTTTGGGCATCTCTATAAAGGAAATTTTCCTCCTCTCAACCGATCCTGAAGCTGTCCTCGATATATATAGAAAAATCAAAGGGCAACAATTCGTCTTCACACTATCTTTGAAGACAGACACCTTCAACAGTGTTGAACAACTACGCCCAACTCTTATGCACATAGAAGAACTCCCTTATGTCAATGCATCTACTGTCCTCCTACAAGTCCTGCAACCCGCTCTTGCCCCCACCAACACAGTATGTCGCCATCTTTAGCTGTGAATTTCCACCTCTTGCCTGTTTTCCCCCATCCTCTTGTTCGATACATCCTTTCCCCCTAACACCTTTATGCCGAAATGGCCATCAACCCTCACTACTCCTGCCCCCCAGACACATATCCTCCATTGCTTCCCATTGTTCCCCCTGCACTCTTATTGAACCTTGCTTGTCATTCATCGTTCATTATGCATACAAATTTTGTAATCATTAACAACTGATATCTACTACGGAGACATAATACCGATGAATGAGCTATACCCCGAGGTCCCTCTGCAGTGACGTAAATAAGTTGTCAAGTCATATCGACGACAACTCATCCGCTGCGTCGCAAGCTCAGTGCTTTAGCACTTCACAAGTTAAAGTTTTTAAGTTGTGATGCGATTGTTCCATCGAACATCGTAATCACAAGTTTTTAAGTTTTCACATATCGCACCCAGTTAAAAGTTAAAATCGTCGAAATGTGATTTGCAATAAAGGCATGGATGTGATGTTGTTTTGCAGCGAAAACTTATAAAATTTCACGTCCAGATTTTTTTGTGTTCTATACGCAGTTTTGTGTAGAAACAAAAGAATAGAGTGGAAGGATGATTTGGTTGTTATACATTCATTCCTGCATTGAATTGCATTAAATCTTCAGGCTCCGCCATTTTGTATTAAAATTATGTAATTTCATATGTTTATTTGAGATGAATGAAAAGAAGGATTCAATTTCTCTCCTCTGTTCTTGCTCTCTGTCTATGTGTAATTTTTATTTCCGCAATATTGCATTGCCTATGGTTTAAGGGGGAAACGCATCCCTCTGTTGTTTATTTTCATTTTCCAACTTCATATACACGTTTTCTTTGTTTTAAATAACTCCCAACCACCACCATGAATTTACTAGAAACAACCCACACATTGAATTGAATTTTTTGTTGCAGGAAGGATGAGTTTAGGATCCAAATCCGAAGTTTTTTTTTTTGCTTTATGCAATTTCCATAAATGTTTAGAGTAGGGTACCTAAGCCATTCTATCCGTTAATTTCTTCACCCACTGCATTACTTACCATTTTCCCACAGTCGCAGCCCGCAAGTCTCAACCCTTACCTTTTAATGCATTACCACAATGTTATTTCCCCGCCGATGCGATTTGGTGGGACTTGCAACCCATACTCAAACTCCATACAAACCTTCTATTTTTCCTTACCTCATGCATTTTCCATTTTGCACTTACCATTTTTTACCACATCGTAGCCTGCACATCGCACATCTTAACTGTTACTCATTATGCTCATCACTGAACCTTGCGATGTTGCGATGCGATATCGCATTGCACATCGCAATCACAACGTTGTATGGTTTCCAGTTAATCGCCCACAAGCTATGTTATGTAAGTCATGATGTGATAGTTCCAGCACACATCAAAATTGCAACACTTTTTGTTTTCCGTTAAAGTCCTGCAAGTTATGTTAAATGCATTGTGATGCAATAATGTTTGTATGGGAAACGATACATCTTATTTTGTCAATTTTAGCTTGCTATAAAGTAATGTATATAGAAAAAATTCACATGCTTCCATGCACAATAAAGCTACTATGTTTTCACTTTTTCCTTCTCTTCTTTCCAAATGGGTTTTCTGCTATATTCAATAATATCTTTTTTCTTGCTTCCTAAGTAAAAATAAATAAATTATACAGTACAAGTCCTTCTTCATACCCTTCGTCGTTTTTTTCTTTTCTAGATGCCTTTTCACTCTTTAACCTTTTCTTGAAATTTGTTCATTGCAAATAATAATATGAATCTATGTGGCATTCAAACATGTCATGGTTACATGCTACGTTGTTATAAATAATTTCCCAAGATCCATACCATTTTGTTGCATTTGTTCTACAACCTGTAAATGCAAACAGACTATATTTCATTTCCACTAGATTTTATTGTGCTCTTCTATAGGTTTCATTATTTTTTAAATGTAACAAAGTTCCAACAAATTGTAATAGAACAACCATATGAAATGAAGATATTTTTAGTTTTATGCTTTTTCTAACAAGGTTAGAATGTTATATAACGTATCTTTACATATCTACCTCAGCTTCAACTCATCCACGTGGCAGACAGACTCACCACAAGGGCTGCTTGTTCATCTCACACAATGATTAAGATTTTTTGTATTCAATTAAGTGGACTTATGTAAGGGAATATGTTTATTAAATATTTAGATTGAATTATTCAATGAAGCATAAGCTAGAAAACCTTTAAACGAAGTTAAAAATTCCAACAAAATACTTTTAACATTGTCAAGATGCTCACAATTTATAAATGAAAGGGCCTTACATCAGCAAACTATCAAGTAAATCTTTCTTTATTTTGATAATAACTTCAGTAGTAATTATAAGATTACTGAAACACGATAAATCTTACCTAAATATATTGATACCAATTAAACATATGAAGTGACAAAATGGATGAAAACTAGAAAAACTCACAGAGAACATAGAGTTGTATGAAATAAGTTCAGAATCCTTGCTACATGGGTCTTTAGTTGAGGGTAGCTTGAGTTGTTTTCGTAGAGCAACAATCTCTGCATTGTTCTTCTTTATAATTTCCTCAGCTCCCTTGCAGTCCTTGGGATCATATCCCACTTTCACTACGAGTTCTTCCAATTTCTTTATCCTGTTGTATTTAGCTAATGAAGAAAATTTTTCAAGCTTCAACTGGGATTCCATATTTGACAGTGCTACTTTCAATTTGGAAAGAGACATAGTTGTTGTGGTCATTGTTGAAAATAGCATTTCTCCTCACTGCTTTTGCATGTCCATCTGGTCAATTGGATGAATATGCTTTGTATCAAATGAGAAGACAGTCTTCTTATACTCAGCATGTGTCTTTGGAAATGGCATTGTTGCTTGCGGAAAGGCCATCTTCATCCTTCCTTTCTCACTGTCAAAGGCAGCGAGAAGTATGTATTATGATGTAGATGTCTATTTCCAGAATTGGTTGTAAACATTTGCTTTTAGTGCTTCATTCTTCTCCTTGATGTGTAGAAGTTTAGAAAATATATTTTTCTCTTTAGAAGACCTGGCATCTGAATGTTGGATGATTTCTAGTGCCTCTCTTTCATGTGATGTTGATGGAGGGGTCTGAGGAACATTGGTGGATGTGGACACTTCAGTATCTCCCAAATCTATTATCTATGGTATTTTTTCATCTGAAACGAAGGTGAAAGTGAGATTTTCTCCTCTTTTGTTGCTTACTGTTAGGCACTGGTGTTTGTACATTTGAAATGGAAATGGCTTATTCATCTGCTTCATGTAGATTACCTTCTACCTATTCATCCTGGTTCTTGTATTTCTCTACTTCTGCTATGGAAATATGTGTGCAAGGAGTTTTCTTCAGTTCAACCCTCAGAGCAGAAATAATGCCATGGGGGTCATATGACTAGGTAAAACTTGATTGAAAACCCATCTTCTTTAATACTACAACTCCATCAACACAAGCTGCTCTAGTATTACAGATGAATGATCCGACACTGGCCTTGATTTTAAATTGGGCTTTCCTCTTTCCTGAAACAAAATACAGTTCATCCATATTCAACATTTGTCTTATGTACTCTAAGAAGAAAATTCTCATAGGCACATATATTGGAAGTTTGTATGGTGGTAGTTCGCAACCATACACCCTAATTTTTGTGTAATTATTATAGAGATACCAATCACCTGTCTTTGCTTGTTCACTGAGGTGCATAATTATTTTAATGTATTCTCGAATTCTGGGCTCTGATTGACTGGTAGGGAGCTGCCTTACTGGATGAATGAATGAATCTATGAATTGTGAGAAGGAAGTAATCGTTGATGAAGCTCTGACCAATTATGTCCATTGAATCACTAATTGATTCACTCCATGTGCATCTTGCCTGTTCAAGTGAATAGGCAACATTTTTTCCTTCTGAAACAAAATCATATGAATAATCACTGAAGAGTAATTAGATGCTCCTTGTGTGGTGAGGTTCATGAATTTTTCATGTATAATATCACCCAATAAATGGCTGTAATTGTACATAAATAGTGGTGAATTGTCAAGGATGAAGATAGATAAGAAACCTAGAATGGGTTCATAACTGTTTCATCGTTTGGATATCCTAACAGATAAGAAAGAAGGGAGATGTAGTGTTTGGAAGCTATAGGAGAAATGGAAGATGCACATGGGGGATTTCTCTTTGGTGATTCTGCATCTTCAGGTAAGAAAATATCAAATATCTCAGCTCTCTGATGGAAAGAAAGTTTATGATAAATGTCCATGAGGTCAGCAGGAGAGAAATAGGATAAGGCATCAAAAGGAGGGATGAGAAGCATATGGTTAATAGTTTCAGGGGATATGGTGATAACAATTTTTCCATTCTCAGCCACCACTGCCCTAGTCATAAGGTCATACTGCTTCTTACACCAGGCAATTAGATCCGAAAATGGGTGAGTTTAAGGAAATGCAAATAGAGGCAACATACATTCCCAAAACCTGATAGGGTATTCATTATCCATGTGATTCTATTTTATCCGCACATGAAGTTCATAGAAATTAGATTCACAGTGGCAGTGTGTGATTTTGAAATAAGCGTCGGCTAAGGGTATGAGGTCGAGATTGATTACCGGAGCTGCAGGAATGTCTTCTACAACGGATTTGGCAACTTCAAGAATGACCTCAGCAGCTGAATGAGTGACCTCAGAGGCATCCTTTGCAACACTGTCGACATTTGATATTTCTTATGTCACTCTTTTCTTGCCTTTACCTTTAGGAATCGTTTGTTTCTTCGTTTTGGCCTTAGGTGCCATGGTTGACTAATACATACTAGTACAAGACTTTGAAGCTTGGGTTAAAGAAATGATGACAAGGTTTTGGGAATATGAAGGGTGTTTGCAGAAATGGGAGTTTGTTGTGAAATTAAATGAAGGATGAAAGGAATTTGATTGACAATGTAAAGTAAATAATGGGAGGTTTTTGGTAATTTTATAGACTGCACTTCGGTTTTAATGGTCATGGCTAATAGTCTAACGAAGTTTAATTGCGTAACGGTCTAGGAGCGGATCTATTTCCCAATGGGAGGATTAACTGTATAATGGGTCGTTGGGGACTAACGGACAAGTGACGTGGAGGGAGAGGATTGATTGGTAGACAACGGATATGGTGCGGGAACAAACGGTCATCAGCAGATGAAAATCAGAGGTGGATTTCGGGGGGGGGGGGGGGGGGGGTACCACCCGGTTTCTTGTTTAAGGCGAAGGGGGTGTGAAGTGATATTGTGCTGCCATGTAGCATAAAATGGCGGCCATTAATATCGAAGTTCGGACCCACCCCTCCAGTTAACAAAAAAATTTCGGGGGGTGTGAAGTTGATCTCTGTCCTGGATCTGAGGAGAACTCGAGGTCAGTTGTCAAAATATACCAACGCTTTATCTCCACTGATTAAACCTCTTTGTCTTTTAGCGACCTTATAATAAAATCATATGTGCATATATATATATCAATTTAATAAATGAACATCAAACCCTTTTTCAAAGGTTTTAACCTACATAAATTAAAACTTTATATTTTGAAAATCTGGCGTATTTAAACAGGTGGCCATTTTTCATTTTAAACACTAAAGCATTAGCATTTTTTTTATCTCATGATTCCCTAACATTTTTCTTTTGCCTCCTTTATTTACAGCAAACTACTCTATCATTTTTTTTAACATGGATGTAATAAAATACATTTTCCCTGACATTTTTTAATTTTATTTTTTTTCATCCATGTTCTACCATACGATTTAATTTTTTATTTTTTAAACTACCATTCTAACTTATCAAAATCAAATAATGTTACAACATGAGGCAATTGGACGGCGAGGATCGAATCACACAATTGAATTTTTTAGATCAAAAGACAGAGATCACATCGCAAGGTAAATGATATAACTTGCGATGCAATGGAGGGAGAGCAATGTTGACCGTTAGCTACAGATCAACGGTGGACGACAAATCACAAGTTTTCACATCGCAGATTTTACCGGATAGCGTTAAGACTTGGCTGCATAAGTTATATTTCATGTGTTACGATGAGGAGAAGGGCCACGTGTCGACATACCGGATTAGCTCTTATCGCACATCACATGATTTATGATTTAACCATTATCGGTATAAGAATTAAACTTGTGAGCAAGCAAAATGCGATAAGTTATAAAAGTTCCTATGTTGCGATGCGACATTGTCATCACAACTTCGCATCGACGGGATTATATGTTTGTTGTCAACGTTATTTATTAAGTTTTCTGATATGCGATGCATCGTGATTGGTCACTGTATTGTGGGATTGTAGAACCACAGTTCTGCTTGTAGGCATGTTGTTTGGGAGTATTTGCGCTTTGTTTGAAGTCTCGATAAAGTGATCATTGTTGATTTCACACATGTATGTTTAATACAATTCCAGAAAATTAATCTACTGCGAGCACAAGCAGTTTATGTAGCCCTTACATATACCGCAACGAGATTCACGGCTCCTCCTTTCAACATTCCTTGCACCTTGCGATGTAATTGCTAGTTTTATTTTTTATTAAAATCATATATATATATATATATATATATATAACCCATATTTCCAAATTTCTTTGAGCCTTGGGCTCTTACCTTATTACTTTGCATTACCTTACATGTATGTGATGAAGACAAACTCTTCACTCACCAACCCCAATTTTAAGACCTACTATATGAGGCCAACCATTTATAGTTTTTAAAATTTTAAATGTTTATAAAATTTTAAAATCTAAATTATCATTATTGTAATAATTAATGAATTAAATTAATTATAATTATTACTATTTATTATTTTCTTTAATTGAATACACATTATATTCTTTATTTAATGCTTATTTTAAAGCATAAGCACATCCATTAGCATATACAGTGTCTCTATACACAATAGTAATATATAATTGAATTCTTCTATTGAATGTTCCCCTTTGAATGCTCGAGGGGATAATTCGCTAAAATGCGGTACGACCCCGAAGTCCATGCTCATCCGCACAAAGGTTCAAAATCGAAGATAAGCGTTCTTTCTAATTATGGACTTTTCTATAAAAGTACTGCGTATGTTTTATATACGCGAGACTGAAATTTTGAAGACGAAGAAATACAAGAGAGAAGGGAGGAATCTAAGCAAGCGTGTTGCGAATAATCCCGCATTACCCCCAATTAACTTAAGAGGTAGAGAGCTTCCGTCTATTGAAAGTCCAGCTCTATTGTCTACAATACCGATGATTCCACAGATTCTCACGTCGACGAACGCTTAACCAGGCTTGTCTCTTCTCTCGTTGCTGCAATATCTGACGAGGGGATGTTGTAAGTATTGGAATCTTTGCTATTAAAGTTTGATCATTTTCATTGGAACCTTTTACTCTGTTACGAAGAGAGGAAACATAGCGAAGTAAATTAAAATAACAGGGAATATTGATCGTATTGGCCCTTCGTTAATCTACTATGTTGCACGAGTTTATGGAACTGCGAAGGTTGGGAATTTGGGTATGAGTGTCTGGAATGGTTAGAAGTTTTTCCAAAATTTATGGGAAACGATGGATTGAGAGCCGTAGTATTATATAATAAAAAAATAAAATATATGTATATATATTAGACATTGAAGATATATTGGTCTTGGATATATTGCGAAGAGGCACTCCCTTAAGAAACTTCTTCATGTGAGATCACTTGTGAGTTCTGGGTCCTAATAAAAAATATAATGGACATTGAAGATAAGTCCTCTCAAACTTTAAAAAAAACATTATATTTTTTAAAAAAAATTAAATATCAAAAATATCAAAATATCATATTAAATTAGTTTAAAAAAACATTATATTTTTTATATCAATAATCAAAATCAATTAAAAAAAAACATTATACTTTTATTTTTTTACTTTTGATATCTAAAAGCAAAAAAATCAAAAATATATATCACCTACTATGTAGACTTTTCATTAAATGTGAAGACCTACAATGAAAATAAATTATGAAATAATGAAATTGTTCCATGATTTTTCTCAAACGCGGAATTCCACAGTTTCCAATATCTTAACTGAAATACCCGTCAACAAAATTCTCAAATTAAAAATAGAACGTATTTCCAACGGGATTTAAGACTAGATTTTAATTTAAATGCTACTCAAACGTATCTATCACCATAATTGATTTATTGGCGCAATAAATGAATTAAATTTGGCTGCACATTCACACAGGCTTACACAACTAATGGATCCATGAGGTGGCATGGCCTGGCTTTGACGCGCAGCACTTCTCAGTCCAAGCATGTATCACATCTTGAAACCATGTATGCACATTTTCACGCTGCCTTGTCTCTTGAAAGCGCTTTACCAGATAACGTACTCTCATCTTACATTCACTCAAAATTTTATGCAACACGTTGTACTATGCTGTATCGACTCGCACAGCTGGAAACACTGAAAAAACCGCTCCCACGTTCCCCAATCAATGTCTTTCACGTGCCAGAAATTTGCCCTCGCCTACCCTCACCGTTTCGTGGGAAAGTGAAACGTTTCACTCCCGTTCCGAAGCTCCCGGGAACGCACGAACTGCCAGAACGGGTTCCTTATATGCCGGGAGCCGTTCCCACTAAGTTAATCTAAATGAACTCTATATTTTCACAACAGTCCTTGCAGGAGATGTGGAGGAACTGTATTGAATAACGCTATTGTGTTAGCATGATATAAATAATAGTTTTCAGTTAGAATGATCGGTTAATGGCTTCACTTATATCCTGGGATGATTGATGTTGTTCTCGTTCTTCTCAGTATTCTTACACCAATGAACGCTATCCCAGGATTGCCTCCGTTCTATCTTCCCGCAATATCTAGCCAGAGCATGTTCTAAGTATTGGAATCCTTCATATCAGAATTTTGATCATTTGGATAGAAATTTTTTTATTGTTCAAGTAAAAGAGGAAACCTAGTGAACTAGAATAACATGGAATCTTAAAAGAGGAAATCTAGTGAAGTAGAATAACATAGTCCTGATAGTTGTGGCTGCATGCAGGGATTGTGCAGAAAGAGATGAACACTTTATAATGTCATAACATTTTGTGGGGGAGATTGGGAAGAAGTATATTGAGCATTCACGTTATTGGGTTCCATTCTGTGATAGAAATAATGGTTTTAGGTGTCGAGATCCCCAGTATTTTACACCGGCACGCCTCCCCTATGTAATAATTAGGGTCCATATTATAGGTTTTTTAATTAATAATTAATAATAAGGTTGCAGATTGTAAGTTTTTAAACTGATAAAAGTTAGGTATATTCTTCATAGCTCAATTTTTTTTGGAACGTGTTTTAACCTTTTTGTTTTGTCAATTTTATTAAATAATAGTAAGTTGTTTTTTTTTTTCATTTATTTATTTTATTTATAAAAAGTATATTGCTACCTTATTGTTTATGGTTTATTCGATATTATTCATTTTATGAAAACTTATCAAAAGTATATTGCCACGTTAATGTTTATTTTTTATCTAATATATTCATTGTACGAAAAGTTCACATTTTTTTTTTAATCTTATATTATTCTTTCTATGAAAAATTCTTATTTTTCTAAGTTTTATTTACTAAAAATATTTGTTAGTTAATAATTTAAATAACAATATCATATATTAAATAAATTTAAAAAAAATAAACATGAATTTACATAATCCTTTGAATATAAACATAAATTTTCACAATGTCATTTAATAATAATATTAATTAATATTTCAGTTCTTAATAAGAGTAATAGATAAACAAGAATTTACATAATACTTTGAATATAAACATAAATTTTCACAATGTCATTTAATAATAGTATTAATTAATATTTCAGTTCTTAATAGGAAGAAACCATGAATAGACAACGGACAACCATATTTTCACAATGTAAACATAGATTTACATAATCCTTTTAATATAAACAAATTTTTTCACAATATCATTTAATAAGAGTATTAATTAATATTCCTCCTCTCAATAGGAAGAATAAACAACCGACAACCATATTTATTTCCTTTAAATTTATGTCAAATCTGGGTTGTATCATCACATCAATTCATGTTGATCTTGTATTGTTGGCGCTTATATCGTTATTAATAATAGTATTAATTAATATTTCAGCTCTCAATAGGACGAATAGACAACCGAAAACCATATTTATTTCCTTTAAATTTATGTTAAATCTTGGTTGTATCATCACATCAATTCATGTTGATCTTGTATTGTTGGAGCTTATATGGTTTATATTACCTTATGTTTTGTTGGATTAATCCTACACGGTTTTTGAATAAAAATTTTGCATGTACTATACCACTATATATTGGCTATGTTGGATTGACTCAGAGGATGAGCATCAATCTCATGGAAGTATATCACTCAGGTTCTATCTCGTGGAAGTATATCACTCAGATTCTATATGGGTAATTCAAATATTTGATTATTGAGTAAAACAATCCACAGGATAAGCATCAATCTCATTGATGTATATCACTCAGATTCTATATGGCTCATTCAAATATTTCATTATTGAGTAAACGAGTGCACTGAACAAAAGTTTCAAGTGGTGGTAATTAGTTTATTAAAATTTAAAAAAAAATGGTTTTAAGTGATGGTAACTAGTTGATTAGAATTATAATTGAGAATAAGTATGTTATGTATATTTGCATTTAATTTAATTGATATATTTGAATATTTTTGGCATTATATATATATATATATATATATATATATATATATGTTTGTATTTAGATTTTAAAATTTCAATTAATATATTTAAATTTAGTGAGATATATATAATAAAAAATAAGTTTCAATGCAGAATAATATATAAATAGAGAAAAATAATAAATTAATTTTAAATATATATAATTACAAAAGTATACAAATAGAGAATAAGGAAAAATAGTAAAAGAAAAAAAAACTATAGAGAAAAAAACCATATGAAAAATAAAGGAAGCAATAGGGAACGAGAATTATTAAAAAAATAAAGAAAATAAGTTTTTTTTTTAATAAAACAATGGAAAAAAATTGAGAAAATTATTTATTAGCCCAAAAATAGTTATTAACAAAAGAGAATAACATAGAAACAACTGTTCCCGGATGCGGGTGTTAATGGCGCTTGACATGGCTGGTACACAGCGGGTCGACACGTGGCTTGGCCACATGGCCACCCGCTCGCTAACTTGCTGGCCTCCTCCTGCATTTAACGCCCCTCGCCGTCACGTCGCTCAACAATTAATTCATTGCAATGGTCGAGGCATTCACTCGAGCTTCAAAATGCCATCTTGTTGCTGCTCCCTTCGGCTCTCTGTTCTTGCTCCCGAGCTCTCTGTGGTGATTCAACCCCCCTCTGTGGGTTCTATGCCGATTCGCCTCCCTCCTCTGCGCGGTGGTTGCTCCCTTGCAACCGCAGAGCCTAGAAATCACACGCCATCTGGGAGGAGTTGCAGTCTCAGTCTAGGTCTCAGTTTCTTGGCCTCTTCCGTCCCTACCTCGCCCTCCATCTCTCGGCTTCTCCACGCCCACACAGCCTCCTCCGCCAGTTGAAGCTTTGCGCATCTTGGCCGCGCTAACATGCCTCGCCTGCGACATCGAATGCGATGCCGAAGGGGTGCCAGCAGAGGTAGAGCTTCGCGAATTATCTCCTCCTCCTCTCCCTGTACCTCGTCCACCTCCCTTGCTCACTCAAGGGGTCGTTATCTGGATACCCATAGTGGACGGGGTCGTCTCCTTGGCTCCACGACTCGCCACCCTACCTCGGAGCCTCCTCCTGTCCCTCCGCCCCAACACTTCCCCGCCTCAGCCCAGTTTCAATTCCAGTGTTCCTCCTTCAGCCCTCTTGTCATGGCCACTGTCTCCATTTCCTTCTGCGAAATCCCTGGTGTTAGCCCTGTCCCCAGCCACCCCCCTCCGTCTTCAAGCCAGCATGGTCATCCCGAGACTTTGAAGGCTCCAAAAGCTTCGCAGGCCTCACCTATGCACACCTCCAGCTCGCACAGTGATAGCAGCTCCGACTACTACAAAGAGAAGGTGATGCAGGTCGATGGTAAGGGCGTTGAAGCTGCTGCTGCTCGCCAAGAAGCAATTGGACTCCAGTCTGCTGAAGATGACGAGTACAGATGCTTAATCGTTGAAGAACCTCCTCCAGTTTCTCTTGATGCTCAGATTACCAGGTCTCCTTGGATCTTGGACCCACAGTTCTCTAGTTTTGTTTTATGTTCATGCATATACTGAATACATTATCTTATGGTTTCTATTGCTGGTTTCCTCTCTGAGGCGACACTATCTACTCTTCCTAGGCTGGTTTCCCCTTGTGGGCAGCTCTAGTTTTGGTTTTTTTTGCTATTTTGCTGATATCATGACATTAACTCATGCCAGCTCTGCTGAGGCCCTAGCCTCTCTGTAAATTATGTTACATTATCAATAGAATTTTAGTCACTTATAAAAAAAAAAACATAAAAACAACTGTAATTTAGAAAACAAGAATAATATTTTAGAAAATAATGAATATTATAATGAAAAAAAATACATTATTAATAATAGAAAACAATATTTTGAATAAATGAAATAATATAAACAATAATTCAAAGCAAAAACAATAATTTAAAGTAACCAGAAAGAATATTTCAAAATGAAAATAAAATAAAATAAATAATAATTTAATTATACCAATAAAAAATAATTATACAAATATAAAGCTAAAAGTAAAAAATAATTATAAAAAAAATCTATTAAAAAAAAACAAAACATATTTAAAACAAGAATACAATCAACACTAATTTAGAAAAAAGAATACACTAAACTAAAACCTAACACATTGCAATAATATTTTATAATATAATATTAATAATTTAAAATGAAAATAACATATTGGAATAATATTTCATATAGAGAATGAGAACTATTAAAAATAACTAAAATAATATTTTTTTTAAATAAAAAAATAGAATAAAATTGAGAAAACTAGTTATTAGCCCAAAAATAATTATTAACAAAAGAGAAAAACAGTTATTAATAAAAAAGGATAACATAGAAAAACTGAAATTTAGAAAACAAGAAAAATATTTTAGAAAATAATAAATTTTAGAATGTAAAAAAAAATACATTATTAATAATAGAAAATAATATTATGAATAAGTAAAACAATACCAAAAATAAGTCAAAGAAAAAACAATAATTTAAAATAACAGAGAAAAATATTTCTATATAATAATGGTTTAAGGTTACTCATATATTGCACAAAGAAAGTGTATGCAATCAAAACATACACACACAATTACATTTAGATTACTCTATTAAATCGAGTTTCTAAGATCCAACTTATTCCTAAATTAGAGAGAGAGAGAGAGTGAGAGAATTTCTCAACCATTCTCAAATAGGATGTAAGCATTAATTCCAATATCCCCTCTTAATGCTTACATTACATGAATTTAATCAAATCACTCATAAATAACAAAATACACAATCATTCTTTAACCAGTTTTGAGCTTATCAATATAAGCTCCACCAAGTTGCCTCATAACCCTCGTAAAGGTGTAGTTAGCAAGTTGGATTCCCGAGTTCCGCTACTGAACTCCCGAATCAATGACCTCCCAAAGTCAATTACGGAACAGCATCCCAATCTGTCGCATAACCTCATTAAGAGACCACTCCATGTCTACGACTAATGAGGGATCCTTCGCTAGATCCGCAACTTCCATACTATCTTGACAACCATCCATGTTGAGCCTGAAGTGTAGCTGTTCTAAAAGAGTTTAAGAGGTTCATTCTCTTCATTGAATTCATCATCAGAATTCAAGGGGTATTCATCTGTGGCTATATTTGCTGATTCTTTTCCTTTTAACACACCATTGGCACGAATTCTGCAATTCCACATTGTATGGCCAATTTTCCTGCAATAGTAGCATTCAATTTCACCTTTGTTTGCATTTTTATTTCTCATCCTTGACTTTGTTCACAATGCATTTTCTACACAAGAGTTCTCTTTTGCATCCGCCTATTTTAATGGCTTTTCCTCCGCCAGAAGTGCTGCAATTATCTCATGCAATGTTTGTGTAGACATTTGACTCAAAGTGAAAACAACATTACTATAACTTGAAGGAAGACTATTTAGTAATATTGGTTTAGCATCTTCATCCTCCACCTTAGTACTTGCTTCACCTAGTTGTCTTAAAAGAAACATTAATTTTTTTACATGACTAGACATAAATGTCTCCTCATTCATTTTCAAACTAAATAATTGCAGCTTTATGGAAAGTTTTGCATTTGTATTTTTTACACCAAATAACTGAGCCAAATGTTCCCATATTTCCTTTGATGATTTAGTGATATCTACATGATGTAATTGTGAATCTGAAAGGGCAAGTCTAATAATAGACGTAGCTTTATCATCTCTATTTTTCCACTCAAGTAACTCCTTAGCATCTGTAGGTGCTACTTTTGAACCATTCACTATACCCCACAAGTTTTTATTCATTAATTGCATTTGAACGTTTACTTTCCATGAGGGAAAATTGAGACCACTGAATTTTTCTAAAACCATGAACTCCATGATCACAGGACAGATTCAAAACCGAAAATGCCTTTTAAAGTTTGAAGTCGCCCCCTCTCTAAAATATTGAAAATGTTGTAATTCTTTTATGCCAGCAAAGAGAATTAAGCACTCAAAATTTAATTCGCATATGTAATGAACCAAAATGCATATTTCACCATAAATATTTTGGACTAAGATTATAGCTTACCATAGTGTTGTTCCTGGTACCTAAATCTGTGAAATGCCCATCGAAGAAGCTTCGATGAACACGGCGGGATGTATCACCAGCAGGAGATACAGTCGGTTATCATCTGTCTTGCAGTTGGTTGTCATCTATTAGCAAAGCATGCCGACGTTTATACAGGATATTTCATTTGAAAAGAAAACACTACATCGTACCATCCATCTGTTATTCAAACTATGAGAATATCTTCCAATTGCGAAACTTGATCCTGTATTTGCCTCAGCCGTGAAACTCCAAAGTAGGGATCATACCAAAGTAAATTATCACACCAAGAATTAGCCAAATCAATCATAGATGCATCACACCTACCTTGATTCCTGAGCGCTGGTTAACACAAATCTATCACTGGAATGATGGACAAAAAACAGAATACAAACGATCTGCAAATGAGATATTTCAATCAATCTTTCAACAAAGACACACATACTCTCTATTTCCCTCAACACTTTCATAGGGAAGGCCAGGCTCAGGTTCATACTAGCTCCGATACTAAGAAACCGAATGGTTTAAGAGTACTCATATATTGCACACAGTATTAAATAGAGTTTCTAAGATCCAACTTATTTCTAAATTAGAGAGAAAGATTGAGAAAATTTCTCAACCATCACAAACCAACTTCTCAAATAAAATGTAAGCATTAATTCCAATAAACAATAATTCAAAGCAAAAACAATAATTTAAAATAACAAAGAAAATTCCTCTACATAAAAATAAAATAAATAAAAATTTAATTATACAAATACAAAATCATTATATAAATATAAAACTGAAAGTAAAAAATTATTATACATATATAAAACTGAAATTACAAAATAATTATAAAAAACTATTTAAAAAAAACAAAAACAATATTAGAACCAGAATACAATAAACACTAGTTAAAAAAAAAAAAAAAAAAAACAGTAAACTAAAACACAACGCATTTAAATAATATTTCATAATATAATATTAATAATTTAAAATGAAAATAACGCATTGGAATAATACTTCATATAATAAATTAAAATGAAAATACAATGAATCTTAAAAGCATAATAACACTTTAAATGATAAGATTTTAGAATGAACGAATAATAGAATAAAACCACAATAATATTTAGAATATAAGTACATTACAATAAAAACACAAAAGACAATAATCTCGAAGATAATCAATAGTAGATTAGAACGATAATACAGTACCATGAGAATATAAAACTTTAGACTGATAATATAGTACAATGAGAATACATATGTTTAAAATGAAATTAGAATATATTACAATAATAATTTACAATATAATATAATAAACAATAGTTTTGAATGATGATAAATGAGAAAGCAATAGAAAACAGTTTTTGTTATAATAGGCTACAATAAAACATATAAGAATTTAGAATAATAATATTATAGACTTTAGTTCAGAAAGATAACAATAGACAATGATTTACAATGAAGAGAAAACAATAATTTATAATAGATAATAAGATAGAACAATTTAGAATATATAGTAAAAAGCGCAGAGAGAGAGTAATAAAGGAAATAGAGGAAACTTTTAGTAATAATAATAGACTAAAAAGTAATAAAAAAATGAAATCGGAATAAATCAATTATCAATCAATTACCAATAATAATACTAAAAGACATTTAGAATAAAAATAATAGAAACAATTTGTTTAGAAAATGAAATATATAATTTAGGAAATACGTTTATTAGAATAAAAAGTAGATAGTTATTATAGAAGAATAGCTTTCATAATGACTATTTTATATATTTCTTATTTTTTAACTTTTGCTTAGTTTTTTTTTTTTCCAGTAATTTTTATCAAATTAGTTCAACTAGAATTTCCATTAGTTTTGAAAAAATATTTAATTATGTTTAAATAAGTAAAGAAGTTTTGAAAAAATATTTAATCATTTCTAAATAATTAAAAAAAACTATAATTTTAGATTAACTTCAGAGTAAATATAAAAAGAGAAAAACTATAATTTTAGATTAACTTCAGAGTAAATATAAAAAGAGAATTATAATACTACTTTTAAATATAAATATTAAATGAGGAACATAGATTAAATTTAATTAAAAAAAAAACATTTTAATTTTGAATTAAATATAATCCAAGAAGAAAAAGAATATGAACATGATAGAGAATGTTATTCAGAACAAAAAAATATAGATACAGATTGCGAACCAGAATATAGGAGCAAAATGAGAACTAGAGTATTGTTGGCAATAATAAATAAATAAAGCCCACTAAAATATAACAATAGTCAGAAAATAAATATAGGATGAAAATAAGAATAGTATAAGAACCCTAATAAGTTTAAGGATACTCATAATACATAAAGAACCAACAAAGGTAGAGAATGAAACAAATTTGATAATAATGGTTAGTATAGAAGCAATTAAAAAAAAAAAAATTATACCAAAAAGATAAAATTAATTTTGAGAATAAAAATATATAAAATATTATAATACTATATAGTTGATTAATTATTATTTTTTTTATAAAAATAGTAGTTGAATAATTATTATTTTTCTTAATAACAATAGTTGTAACATACATCAACATTAATCATTAATCATAGAAAAAAAATTTACATAGCTTAACCACAATTTCCTAAGTACTATTTTACTTTTTATTCCAAATTTATATTATCATATTAACATCTATCCTAGTCAGAACTTTCCAACTGTACCACAATAATTTAATAGTTTCTACCTATGGATTTCATCTCTATCACAATCATTATAGAAATAATATATACAATTTTATGGTTCATATTCCATGGTTCATATTATTAAATTCTCGCTTTACAAAAACCTTTGTTTGAGACTTCCAATTGTCCTTCAATCAATTTATTATAATTGTACAAACATGAGTTCCAAAAGTGTTGATTGCGTGATTTCTGCATGATAAAAATCTGAAGAGTTGATGGCTATTAATTCTGGCTGTTCGATTTTAATTAATATCTTACTGTCAAGATATCAACTATGGACAAGTGGAGACATCTCCTCCCTCGGTCTGTCCTCACGAGATCGACAGTGACAAATAATTAGGGTTGAGGAATGACTCTTCCTCTCATAACCACTCGCACAAAGTTTTCGCTCATTTCGTCTGTCATCACTGCTTGAGCTCTCCAACTCTGAAAGAAGTTGGAGGATTCCAGCGATGGCATGTTTACGCGTTCTTTATCAACTACCAGGTGACTGTTTGGGTTTCCTTTCTGCTAGTCAAGCTTTTCTTTACAGTTACTTTGCGCAAGTATTTATTGGGTTTGTTCTATTATTCCACAGATATGTTAACAATTATAGTTTTCTTTATTTATATTTTCCCTGCAGTCTTTAGGGGTTTGGATTTTCAGTTTTGATACATCATATATGTCCATTATTTGTTATATAGGTTGCCTTATTCTACCGATTTTCAAGGTAAGGAGCTCTGTACCTCCATGGTCCAGCCTTTCAACAAAATCCAAGGTAAAACCCTGGTTCCCTTATTATATTTCTTCTGCAGTTTCCTGTAGCTTGTTCCGAACTCTTCTCTAGACAACTAATTTATAGTTCCTCATTAACCCTTGCAGTCAGTTCGGCCTTATTCCTCTGCGCCATTAATAATAAGGTGAAGAAATCTAATTTATCATTATAGTTCCTCTTCCTAATTACTCTAGTCAAGATTATGTATTGTATATTGAATTCTCTTAATCCTATTTTTCTGCAGGTATATTTGTTACTGTCTGGATGTGAAAAATATTCAACCCTTTTTCCACATAAATTATCAACTTGAGGGCATTAGTTATTTCATGACTAATGGCACAGTATATGTAGGAGAAATCACATGACCTGCTGTAGATCACAAGTTTAAATCCATAAACACACAGACTACTGTAACAACAATTAAAATAGATTGCGGAATTAAAAATACATTCACAGAAACTGAAATATTACACTGGAACAGCAGTAACAGAATCAAACTAAAACATGAAAACAATGAAAAGAAAGGAAACACAACACCTGATCATAAGAGTTGGCCCAACTAACTGATCAGGGTTGCGGCAAGCTCACAAATTACA
Organism: Pinus albicaulis; assembly: GCA_034641835.2. Classification (NCBI taxonomy): domain Eukaryota; kingdom Viridiplantae; phylum Streptophyta; class Pinopsida; order Pinales; family Pinaceae; genus Pinus; species Pinus albicaulis. The sequence continues at coordinate 968,506,244 of CM076582.1, read as the reverse complement.
GGTGAAACAACAGGGTTTTTTGCATTCAATTAATTGGAAAATATATTGTTACAAAATCTGTAGGTAATGAGCTTAACCCTAATTCACAGCCCGCAAGATCTCTTTATATAAATTTTTCAGCCAAATCCCCATTTCCTCCAACAACTACATATTTAAAATTATACCATTCATTGCAAAAGGAACCTAATTGTCGAAAATGGAACCATGAAAAAGCCTGAAATGTCGCTAGAGTGCAACGGATTTTGTTGCGCTGTAGCAGCAAATGAAGGCAATGCTGAAAATTAGGAGGTGCTCCACGACTCACAGCTGTAACCTTCTTGATTTTTCCAAATCTATAAAAACATCAAAGTTAACATTGCAAAAAGGTAAAACCTCCTAGACTAATACTTCATGAATCAAATATCCCATGTACAGTAGGAGAAAGGGGTTTACCTCGTGTGTTTAAGAATAATATTGAAACAAAGAGATAGAAAGGTGGGAGAAAATGGGAGAGAAAAGTATACAAATCCGGTATACAACATCTCCCCCCAACTGGTCTATCTGCATGTCCTCATGCAACTCATCGTCCCCTCAGATCTGGGTTTGAATGACTGTGACTGGCATGAAGCTGTGTGAGATCATATTCTTCAGCCATTTCCATCCTAGGGGGTTTATAACCTTCCGTTAAAACAAAATCCTTCCACCAATCTGGATCAACATTGTATGCAAGAGTATATCGCTCGGTTGGCCACCAAATAAGGGGAAACTGAAACCTCGACCCCATCCATCTGACCCAATAGGTATGAATGCATGCTACGAAACGTGGCATCCTCTCTAGAGCCCTTACAAAGTTAGGTGACCCAAATGGTTCTTGTCCTTTGACAGCTGAGGATGACAACATCCACCTTTTCTAGCAATTGTCCAGCGCTTCCTTACAGAACATTGTAATATGTCTAACACATAAGTCAGCACACCATTTCTGGGTCGCCAACATGTGTTCTCTATGGCCCTCAATCTATAAAAATGTGTAACTCTTGTTATAAATGTTTGATGACTTGCCATACTCCTTCCTCATCAGTAATGACCTTCCAACTTTATTTTCTTCAAACATAGCCCAGGCCTTTCTCCACTTAATATGATTGATAATATAGGAGGTAAAATTTCTTAAATGAATGTCCCCCATTAATGGAACGTGGTTAAAGGACTGATCATGCCTTAAGAAATACACATGCATTTAGAGCTCGAACATTTAGTGTTGTCCTATGATATCATGAATTTTTAAAATACGGAGAAATTGAATGGGATCCTCAATCTCATACCAAATCTCCTTATATATACTTTCAAAACAAAAGAAAATAAATTTCTCGTGAATGAATAAGGCATAGCTATGTGCATGAGGTTTGCGGGCCATTACCTGTTGTGCCAGGGAGAACATCTTCTCCTTATCTGATTGCAGCAGCTGCACTTGTTCTTCTACTTCTTCTACTCTGGCTTTCTTCTTAGCTTGTTTTAGCCACACCTTATCTAACTGATCTATGTATCCTGCGGCGACCAAGGTGGCTTGTTCTCAAACATGCATTGTTTCTTTCTTATGGTCTTGCAGCAGCTTCCCACTTCTGGATTTCAGCAGCCAAAAAAAATTCTCAGCCTTCAAACAACTCTTCAATCAAGCACGTCTGTGTAGCTGCAGAGGAGACCTATTTTTTTGGCTTTACTGCCCTCCATTTGTAGATTTTTACCTTCTTTTTTAGCCAGGAAACTTTCCGTTTCAACTCCCGAGCCTCCCTCTTCAATCACATGGTTTCACTGAACTGCAGCTGATACCTCTTCTGGAGAGGTAACCTTCTTTTCTCACACTTTTCAATCCATTCATTTTTTACAATAAATTTAGTTTCTGGGCATATGAAAAGCTCAAGAGGTTGCGGAATGCTTCCAGTATTCTCAGTTGATTATTTTTTTAAGCCTTTCTGGCTGGGCTCCCTATCTTCATGGGTTTGTCCCTCTATATTCACTTCAGGGACTCCTGCCATATGGTCAACATTTCCATCAACCACTTTGTGTCCTGGTGTTTCCATAGGGACCTTGTCTTCTTTGCGAGTCTTTGAGTGTTCCATCAGAGATTCAGCAATGACTGGCCTGATCTTGGCCCTGTCCTCTCCCAGGTCAACAAATTTAAGCATAGGTGGGACAGCTACGTCCTCCATTAATCATTTGGGCGAGCGAAATCCCCTCGCCCCTCTAAGCATCATAGACTGGAACAAAGAACAGGGGACAATTTAATAATCCTCATTTCGGGCTTGAGCCGGGGTTTCATGCATTACTACCTCAGTCGGGGTCAATGCTGGTTCTTGTGGGGAAATATCGATTTCAAAGCTTGTTTCCCTTCTGTCCTCTCGCTCTTTGTTCATCATTTTTTCTTTAAGGTCGATATTGGATCTTGTGGGACAGTAACGACCCCGCGGTTTATTCCTCCTCCATCTTCATGTTCTTTATCAATTGATTCTTTTTCCACAGTCGATACTAGCCCTTGAGGGACAAAGTCGATTTCACAGGCTGACTCCTCCCTATTTGTCTATTCTAGTTGAATCGAGGGTGGTTCTTGTGTAGCACCCCCACTTGTTTCAACATCCATATCTTCTTGGGTAGGTGACGCTATTTCTTGCAAAACAACATCACTTGCCATTTCACTTCCCCATTCTTCATTGACAAAAGTCGACGACTATATGACAATCTTGACTTCATGCACGATATCCATAATTCCTTCATTTGTGGGCTCCTCAAGCAAGGTTGGTTCTTGTGTGGCAGCCTCGACTGTGTTGCCAATTATCTCCTCTATTCTCATTTCTTCATGTTCTTCCTGATCATCCTCCATTTGTGCTTCTTCAGGCTCCTCTTGATCAACCTCCATTTTCATTTCTTTGAGTTCCTATTTATCAATTCCCTCTAGATGTTCTTCTTTTGCTAAACCAGATGGAGAGATTAGTTCCTCTTTTCTAACAGCAATAATGGCTAATATCTCTTCTTCTAAGGATCCACAGAGTTCTTCCCAGGAGACCCGAAGTCTATTTATTGCATGCACGACCAGTAAACGCACCAATCCATGGTTGGAGAGCACTGCCGGCATCCGGCGCGAACGTTGAGTGGACTGTTCCATGTGCTAAAACTGTTTCAATAGGAAGAAGGGCATCTTTAAGGCATGCACCTGAGCCTATGGATATCGAAGGTGTGTTAGAATTTTGAAACGATACTTAAATAGATTTGTGGCCCAGCCTTCACAAGTTATGTACTTCATTACAAAACCTGCGACTTCATTCCAATGATACGACACATTCTTGCACTCATATCCTCTGCCCAATTGGACGACACATTCTCCTTCCTGCAAGAATAATTCGAGAAACTCTATGAGAGAAACTCTCTGAGAAAACCATTGTTTCCCTTGTTGTCTCAACCCGCTAACTTATGCAATTACCTCTTTTGTGACAGGAACTTCCAGTGCTCTGACCCGTGAGTGACTCTTGTCCAAATTAAGTGCAAATTTAATTTTTATTACCCTATCAAACCCCTGCAATCTATCGAGGTAGGTATCCCACCCTGCATTAGAAAATATTTTCCATACCTCTGGATTACTATGGATCGAAGCTTTGTTTTCAAGCTCATGTCGCACAGCCACTCTGCCCATACTGTGGGGACTCGTAACATCACTTCTTGGAACAATAGATGGTTGGGCGAAATGGTGGATACCAAATTCGGAAAAGTAGCATGGTGAAAATGAAAAGCGGTAACGGTAAATACAGATGGTAATTCTCAAAAATCGAGAAAAATCATAAAAAATTATGGTTCGTGTAATGAATAAAATAGAAATTATTTCATATGTAGTGGAAAGTGCGTGTTATGGATCCCATATGATTTTAGTGATTATACAAAGTATTTATTAGGATCGTAGGGTGTACCACACACGAGTTTATAATAATGGCTTATGGAATCATCATTATGCCCTCATTAAATTATGACGACACCCCCCCCCCAACTTAAATTCTGTTGTCTGCGGCATTAAAGTATTCACATGGGATATTTAATTAAATCACTAAAATTGACATGGATGCGTACCTGGAGGCCTACCTAGACGAAGTGATGGCTGGTAGGATGGCGACGCAATAATGATGCGGTTGGAGTACAACAACAGTATGAGTAGCAACATCCAGAGTAATAGCAGTGCGAGTAATAACATCCGGTGTAACAGCATCTGGACTAACAACAGTGCGAGTAGTGGCATCTGGAGTAACAACAGTGCAAGTAACAACATCTGGTGTAACAACATCTGGTGTAACAACATCTAGAGTAACAACAATGCGAGTAGCGGCATCCAGAGTAACAACAATGCGAGTAACAGCATCTGATGTAACAACATCTAGAGTAACAGTAGTGCAAATAGCGGCACCTAGAGTAACAGTAGTTTGAGTAACAACATCCGGTGTAACAACATCTGGAGTAACAACAGTGCGAGTAGTGGCATCCAGAGTAACATCAGTGCAAGTAACAGCATCTCATGTAACAACATCTGGAGTAACAACAGTGCGAGTAGCGGCACTCGGAGTAACAACAGTGCAAGTAACAACATACGGTGTAACAACATCTGGAGTAACAACAGTGCGAGTAGCTCCATCCGGAGTAACAACACCATGAGTAGCAGCAACTGTGTAACAACATTATGAGTAGCAACAACTGATACTTAGGAAAAAATTTCTTTGATTTTTACTCCTTAGTAGTAACTCATGTAAAAATACAACAAGGTAAGTAGTAACAATGTAATTCCTTATTCTTTTATTTATTTAATTTTTTTGTTAATTAGGGCAAGTAAGCAGAGGAAGAGTTCTCTGCACTGATAACCTTAAAACCAGATTTCTCAAAGAGGAGTTTGATGAAAGCATCCTTAGAGGCTCGGTAGTGGTATAATCACAGGTGATGTCCATTAGCTATGAATGAAGCACATGTATCATCAATCATTACTAGCTTCACTGTCCCATTATCAAATACAGCATCCACCTCGTAAGGTCCCATCCAACGAGTGCAAATATTTCCCTTAAAATCCTTAAAGCAGGAGTCATAGAGTAGTGCCCTATCTTTCCTCTAAAATACCTTATTCCTAATAAAATTATCGTGCCATTTCATTCTCTACTGTTGAATAAAAGTAGTTCTCTGAACAGCCATTGAACGGATTTCTTGTTCATTGAGCTGGGTCAGTTGGTATTTCTGGGCATCTGACAGATCCAAACCAACCTAAAGAGCTGTTATGAGCATATTGATTTCAAATTTTATTGGAAACAATGGGGCTTTCCCATAAACCAACTCGAATGGTGAAAACCCAGCTGTATTCTGGCATGTTATTTTGTATGCCCAGAGAGCTTCAGGCAGCTTCTAAGCCCAATCCCAATGATGTTATGCCACAATTTTTGTCAAGATATTTTCCAATGTCTTGTTTGTGCTTTCCACTTTTCCATTCGCCTGGGGGTGGCATGGAGACGTCACCTTGTGCTTGACCCCATACTTATCCATAAGCTTTTTTATCATGTGTGATGTGAACTGTGCTCCTCCATTTGAAACAATCTCTCTTAGAGTATCATAACAAGCAAAAATATCTTCGAATATAAAATCTGAGATCACCTTCTCTGTTGCTTTCACAACAGATTTGGCTTCTACCCACTTAGTCACGTAATCAATACAGACCAAAATGTGGACCTTTTGCTGGGACGGTGGGTTAAAGGGTCTAACTAAGTCAATAGCCCATTTCTCAAAAGGTTAGAGGACTACCTGTGCTTGCAAAGGCATTTCATCAGCTCGACTAGGCTACCCCATACGTTGGAAACTATAACATATCCTAACATAATTACGTGCATCCTGAAAGATAGAAGGCCAGTAATATCCCATTTGTAGCACTTTATGGCCTATTATTTTGTCTGTATCATGCCCTCCATAGGGGTCATCATGGGCAGCCTTCAATACTTCATAAATATCATCATCAGATACATAGTGTCGAATCAGCTTATGAGCTCCTGTATGAAAAATGTACCCTACCATCCAAGAATATCATGCACTGTGATGAATAAATTTTCATTGTTCCCTGTATGAAAAATGAGGAGGCACTTTCCCTGAAGCAAGATAGTTTTCAATATCTGCATACCACGGAGGTTTAGTAGAAACTACAAAAATATGTTCATCGGGAAAATTATCTTATATATGTGTGCATTCATCATTATTATCCATTCTAGATAGGAAATTAGCAACTACGTTATCTTTTACTGGTTTATCTACTATTGTGATATCAAATTCTTGAAGTAATAGCAACCATCTTGTAACACGGCCAGGAGTAATAGGTTTATTCATCAAATACCTGATTTCTACGTGATCAGTATGAAAAAAAGTAGAATACCCGGTGATGTAGTGCCGAAACTTATTGACAGTATAAATGAAAGCTAGAAATTATTTTTCCATAACCGTGTAATTCAGTTTAGCAGGAATTAAATTCTTGCTGACATAATAAATTGCGTATGGTTTTCTATCTATTGTCCTAAAATAACCCCTACTATTGTCTGAGAAGCATCAACATGTATGTGGAACGGTAATTCCCAATCTAGCCCTCGGAGGATTGGAGCCTTACAAATCAGCCCTTTAATTTTCGTGAAAGCTGTCTCATAGTCTTCAGTCCACAAGAATTCTGCATCTTTTGTTAGCAATTGAAAAAGTGGATGTGCTATTTTAGAAAAAAATTCTATAAAAAGTCTATAATAACCAGCACAACCAATAAATCTACGTACCTATGTGGGTGTTTTGGGTATCGAGAAGTGTAATATTACCTCTACTTTAGCCGGATCAACTCGAATTCTAGCAGCTAAGAGAAAATGTCCCAGTACTATTCCTTCTTCTCTCATCATATGGAATTTGACTGTACTAAGAGATACATGGGTCTTCTTACATATTTTGAGTACTTTCTCCAGATTTTCCAATCCTTCCTTAAATGAGTTTCCATATGGAGTAAAATCATCCATATAAATTTCAATGCTATCATCGACCAAATCAGAAAATATTCCCAGAATTTCCCTTTGGAAGGTGGCAGGAGCATTACATAGGCCAAATGGGAGGACCCTGTATGCAAAGGTTCCCCATGGGCATGTGAAAGTTGTTTTATCCTGGTCTTCCAGGGCTATCTATATCTGGTTATATCCACTTAATCCGTCCAGGAAGGAAAAGAACTTCTTCCCATCCAAAGTATCTAGGACTTGGTAAATGAATGGAAAAGAAAAATGCTCTTTTTTAGTGGCCTTATTTAGCTCCCTGTAATCTACATAGATCCGCCACTAACCATTTTTTTTGGAAACAATCACTAGTGGAGATACCCATTGGCTGAGATGGGGTAAATGAATCCTACATCCAATAATTTTTATAATTCCTCTTTGACAATGTTCTTGAGAACAGGGTTCATTCTCCATTGGGGCTATCTTACTGGGTGACAATCTTCCTTAATATAAATATGATAAGTACATAAGTTAGGAGGGATCCCCTTCATGTCAGTATAATCCCAGGCAAAAGCTTCCTGATGATCTTGAAGGACTTTCAAAAGCTATTTTGTCTGGGATTTTGACAGATTTTGGTTGATGTTAAGTGTTTTCCCTGGTTCAATCTCAATTGGAATACTATCATGGGATGACGTTACAGGAATGTCTTCAATTTCATCTTCCGGTTCAATGTTTTCCTGTGTTTCACAGCTCATAGCAGATTCTAAAATATGACGAGTTGAATTGGAAACAGAACTGGAGTCACTAATAAAAGTGTTAATAGCACCGTCCTCAGTTTCTGTTTTAAATTGAAGGGCCTGAATAATAGTAAGAATTGGTCTAACTTCTTCATTTTCAGGTTCAGGCTCTTATATTGGTAGAGGTTTCTGACTGATTAATAATCTTTAAAATGGGTTGGGTTCCGCAGGAGGGTAAAGAGTAACATTATTTTTAACTGTACCATTTGATATGATCATATGCCCAGATCAGCACCCTATATAGGAATCTACAGTTGAGAGCCAAGATCTTCCTAGGATCAATGGATGACCACCAACTAAAGACCGAGTCTGTAATACAAGGAGTTCCACAGGATAATGCCATGAATCTACTAAAATAATCACATCTTCCAATTTCCCTTTCGGTTTAATTGTAGACCTATCTTCTAGTTCCAGGATAGTAGGGGTTGGTTTAATGTCTCAAAGACCTAATGTGTTCATTGTTTTAGCGATGATAATGTTTATGGCAGCTCCCAAAACTACCAGTACGTTTTGGATCTCAAACCCATTGATTTGTACTATTAGAATCGGGTTTCCTGGGTCTCCATGTTTTACAGGCATGATCTTTCCTAACATGATGTCGGATAATCTACCCATCACATGAATGGTTAATGGATCCTTAGGTTTCTTCCCTGGTTTCTTAGAGCAGTAATCTTTGAGATTTTTTGCATATATAGGTACATCCCTCATAGCCTATAATAGGGGTATTTTAATAAAAATATTTTGCAATTCCCCTAGGAAACCAAACTATGCTTGAGGGTTTGTTTTATTCAAGGTCATTCTTTCAGGATATGGAGGAGAATTTGAATGACCTTGATTAGGAATAGATTAGGGAGGTGTCTATTTCATTACGTTTTGGTTTGATTTATCCCCAAATATCCTATGTTTTGGTTTTGTATCTTCACTGTCAATTTGTTCTATAATAATAGGTGGAGTGGGAGTATTTACTACCTGCCCAAATCGTAGGTTTATCTCATTAAGCCCCACGGTAGGAATTATACAAGGTGGAAGGTTAAGAGTGTTTGTTTGTTGGACCCCTTTATTATTAGGATTCAGATTGGGTTAGATAGGAAGATGGGGTCTAAGGGCTGGGTTTCCTGGAGGTACATTGGAGGGAAACTGAAGCTGTTGTTGAGGCATAGATTGAGAAAACTGGCCAATAGGAGAGGGTCCACGCCAGTTCTGATTCCATGAAGGATTTTAACTGGCCTGTGGAACCCATTGTTACTAGGGGGGATACTAATATTGAGACCATATAGCTGAAAAAGGTGCATATTGAGGACCCATATTAAAATTATTAAAATACTGAGATGGGTCCTAAAACATACCTGTATTCATAGCTGGTAGTTGAGGTTTCCATGGCCTTTTCTACCCCATGAAGTACAGCTCGTCTACCACATTTTCTTCACTTTCCCCTTGAAAAACTGCCTTCAGTCCGGGCGAGGAAGGACATGAGCTGGTTGCATGAGTCTACTCACAGATTGCGCAGGCTTCCACTGTGTTTAATGGGCATCCCTTCAAAGGATGCTTCTTTCTGCACTGTGGGAAGAATATAGCCATAGTCTTTTCCAACTCCATTTGTTTCTATTTTTCTTGTAGAGTGTCCATCTGGGCGAATAATGTACTCACGATATTATTCCTTAGGTTATCCAGTAGGTTTCCAATTTATACCTTTGTAACCCCTCCACCGGAAGTCTTTGATCACTGAATTCCTTGTCCACTCCTTGCATCCCCCCGTGAACACTTAATGCAATAGTCACAGATAGTGTCGAAGTCTTCTTTTGAAATTTCCCCCTTTCCCACTTTGTTCAGAAGTTGTATGGAATCTTCCCTAAGTACCCATAGAAGAATGATCTTCAGAACGTGCTTATCCAAGTCACTGTGGCCTGACCTCTTCAATATGTATTGGAATCGTTCCACACAATCTTCCATGCTTTCATACTCTTTTTGTGCAAACTTAAATATTTCCTCCTTAATTTCATGGGATTTATATTAATCTTTGTATTTCTCTAAGAAGGCTTCTTTCATCCCCTCCCATGAGGTAATCGTGCTCCCTCCTAAACCCATCAACCATCTCAGGGTTGTCCCTATTAAGGTAGCAGGAAATAATTTTAATTTCTGAGCATTCGCAATATAATCACATCCTCGACAAACAATGTCAAATTCAAAGAGGAACGTATAACGGTCTTCAGAAGAAAGCCCATGGAAACTAGGCAGAGTTGTTAAAGGGATGGGTCTCATCGATGTATCACCTGCAATGTTTCCAATTGGAAAATCAATAGAAGAACTTAGAGGTGTCATAAATACCCTCCAATACTCACTTGGGATTTCAACTGGTTCTGCAGCTGGTACTTGGAGTGATTCGACTATAGGAGGTTTCACCGCACTCCGCTGGTCCTTTGGTGACACGAAATCCTTCAGGAATTCTCTCTCCAAATCGGAATTGCTTAATTCAACTGTAGGAGGTTTTACAGCACTTGCTTGGTCTCGTGGTGATGAAAACCCTTTTGGAGGTTCCTCTTCCCAATTAGAATTGCTTAGTTCTTCTGATGCTTTACTTGTTATTTATTCCCCTTCTGTTGACGGCAAGGATGTATCCTCCACCAGTACATTATTTATTATTTATTCCGTCATTGAAAGAATTCCCTCTGGTACCATGGATGGTACTGGTTGCTCCACAGACTGCCCTTCAGACTTCCTCTGAACCCTTACCCTGACAGCACCACGAGATGATTCCTCAGATTTAGATTTTTAAATGATCTCCTGAATATATGTCTTCCTTCCCATATCCTTTCCTTTCTTTAGGGGTCTTCCTCTACCCCTCTTATTCAGATCCTTGTTCATACAAATTGTGAAGAGGGCTCATCAAAATAACAAAAACGCTCCAGACCCGGAGCAAAACAGATAGCTTCCTCCCAAGGATGAGAGAGTAGGTTCAAACAAACAATAAACTAAAATAAAAGGAAAATCGAAGTTTAGGACCTAAAGTATGGTAATCAAATACACTCCTCGGGAAGAGAAGTTGGCCCTTCATGAAAGAATAAAAAAGAAGAAAGCTGAAAACTATGACCAGGACTTAGGGAAGGGTAGCAAAATTCCCTCCCCAAGATAAGGGATCAATTCTAAAGAAAACAATAACAATCAAAATAAGAAAACAAAGAGCACTACACTATAAGTAGGCCAATAAATTTCCTTCCCAAGACAAGAGATTGACCCTTAGATCAATTGCAGATCCTATTTTTGCACTTGTTAGCCTTCCCCGACAGCGGCGCCAAAATGTTGGTGTCCGGAACATAAATTATCAACCCAAGGGTGTTAGTTATTTCAAGACTAATGGTATAGTATATGCAGGGGAAATAACATGACCTGTTGTAGATCACGGGCTTAAATCCATAAACATGCAGACTATTGTAACATCAATTAAAATAGATTGCAGAATTAAAAAGACATTGACAACAATTGAAATATTACATTGGAACAACAGTAACAGAATCAAACTAAAACTTGAAAACAATGAAAAGAAAGGAAATGCAACACCTAATCAGAAGAGTGGGCCCAACTCTCTGATTAGGGTTGCGACAAGCTCACGAATTACAAGTGAAACAACAGGGTGTTGTGCATTCAATTAATTGGAAAATATACTATTACAAAATCTATAGGTAATGGGCTTAACCTTGATTCATAGCCTACACGCCCTCTTTATACAAATTGTTCGGCTAAATGCCCATTTCCTCCAACAACGACATATTTACAATTGTGACCATTCATTTCAACAACAACCTAATTGTCGAAAAGGGAACCATGAAAAATCCTGAAATGTCACTGGAGCGCAACGAAGTTTGTTGCACTGTAGTAGCAAGTGAACGCAACGCTGGAAATTAGGAGCTTCTCCATGACTCACATCTGTAACATTCCCTCTTTTTCTGAATCTGTAAAAACATTGGAGTTAATATTGAAAAAGGGTAAAACCTCCTGGACTAATATTTCATTAATCAAATATCCCGTGTAAAGTAGGAGAAAGGGGTTTACCTCATGTGTTTAATAATAATAATGACACAAAGAGATAGAAATGTGGGCGAAAATGGGAGAGAAAACTATACAAATCCGGTACCAAACAATACTCTTGATAATGATAATGTAACATCATTCCATATCAATGCTCAAATTAGAATTTACCTAACCTTTTTGGGCTCTGCCAGTTACTCCTTATCATAAAGGCCTTGGGTCATAGAGTTGCCAGAACCGAATTAGAAATTGGTTTTTACAGTCTATCTAGAGAGTCTTCGACTCTAGTTCTAAGTTTTCATTAAGACTGATTTTCCCCACGGCCAATGCCCTGAATGGGTATTCTGGGGCTAATTTTCATGTAATAGCTATCTTAATAATTAATTCCTTTCGCCTGTAAACAATGCTACTGTTTGTAAAACCGTTGAGCCAAGTTAACTTTGGTTATTATTGTTCCTCTGATACATTTTAGTTTGTTACTCCTATCAAAATGCTTTCATTTCCTGCAAAATATATACGTGAGGGTTTTGTTTAAACTGTTACTCTATTTTCAGTAAACCATTATACTTATTTATTATATCAGTGGAATTTTCCCCTTTTGCATAATAAGGTCATTTGAATGATATAATTTTGGTCTCAGAATTCTTCTACATCATATGTTGTTAGTCTAATATCTTAGCAGATAGTTTATGCATTTACCATAGTGTTTGATTCTGCCTATACTATTTATTAAGACCTTAATTAGCATTATTTAAATGACTATAAATATTGAACCTGTTATGAAATTTCGTAAGTGATATTATTTCTGTCTAAAGGTTGTTATCAATACTTTAAATTGTCTGTAATATATATATATATATATATATATATATATATATATATATATATTAATCCAGTAGCCTTCTAACCAAATGCATTTTCGAGGAAACCCTCCTCTTTATTTGTTTATTTATTTTCTAAATTCCAAGGCTTAGGAATTACAACATGAGTTATAGTTTTCCACATAAGGGTTTGAAATCATATTTTTCTAGTAATTCATTATCTGAATACTTCTTCTAGTCTACTATTATACTTGAAATCATCTATAGATTCTTTTCTTTAGTATTTAATGAAAAAACCTCAGTTTATAACCATGCTATTTCTATCTTTACATATTTTCACAGTATGCTTGTTCTTACTTCTATAGTTCCATTCGATTTATACTACTAGAATTCCTTCTTTCTATATCTAAGTAGATATTATGACCGGACCATATCTATCTATGTATTATCATAGTTAGCAAGGAAAACCTACATGGAACCTTGTTTCAAGGTTTATGGATTAACAACCCTCAAGTTATCAATTGCTAAGAGTAGTATATTTTACGTATTTTCAAATATCTGAAACAGAAAAAGAACATGTACAGATTCCTACTTCCTTAAAAATACTTGTAACTTTCTGCACAATTCCAAAGTTTAATTACAGGTAACCAAAATAATCGTATGTCATTTGTTTCTCTGACTGATATTATGCCTCCCTACTGCAAGTGAGGATATTACATCCTCCAGCTCTCCCCCGAGCTCCAAGTCTGAGCTAATAGTTAACAAAAAAGCTCCTAGAAGAGACTTCGAGACAATCCGGTCTAGTCTCCAATTCCAACAATATCAGAAATTTGGAGTATTCCATTGGTTAGCACCAGTCCCAGAATTCTTCCTCAGAATTTTTCCTTCTCCAGTTACCGAACAGAACCCCCCTTCCTCACTGGGATATCCCTTTATCCCTAGAGGTGGGGTAACTATTTGAACTGATTCTGTTTTCACTAACTCTTAGTTCTTGAGTTACTTTTTACCATCAATCTATTACTCTATTATGGAAAATCACTTCCATAATTAATTTAATCAAGATTACTTTTCCTGCTCATAATACATTGTGAAAATAAAATAAAAATAAAATTAATAATAAATGTCTTAATGTCTCATCAACATGTCATAATCACTAATTAGCAATAAACTAACTGTTACAAATTCCCCCCTGTAAGTGAACACCGTCCTCGATGTTTTCATTCTTCTCCAGCAAATAATTCCATATATGCCTCCCGAACAAAGCCTGCATCTTCCCAGGTAGCCTCATCTGGGCCAAAGTGCTTCCACTGCACTTTAACTTGGGTGATGGCTCATTTCTGGAGCATGATTTCTCTCTGGTCGATTATACACTGAGGTTCGACCAGAAATTCATCGTCCGGTTCGACCTGCAATCAATAAAATTGAATTAGTTCTGTCATACATCTTCGCATTTATAATTATGTTTTGTATTGATATCCTAACTGAATACTCTGCCAATGGATTATGTCCTTTGGATCGTGAATGTATTGTTTCAATAATGATACGTGAAATACGTTGTTCACTCAAATATGACTGGGCAACGCCAATCAGTAAGCCATAGGTCCTACCCTTTCAAGTATCTGGAAAGGACCGCAAAACCTGGGTGCCAACTTGGCACAAGAGGCCCACTTCAAAGTGCTTTTCGTTGGCTTAATTATTATGTACACATGGTCCCCCACTTCAAGTTCATGATAAGTCATTTTCTTATCTGCATACACTTTTTTCCTATCCTGAGCCACCTTCAAATTTTGTCGGATCTTCTTTACTTTTGTTTCCATTTCAGCTAGCATATCCGGTCCAAGCATCAACTTCGTTTCTGGGCTACTCCAGTTAATAGGAGTTCTGAATTGTCACCCGTATAAGGCTTCAAACAGACTCATCTTGAGTGACTCCTGATAGTCGTTATTGTATGCAAACTCCACTAGGTGTAAATACTCTTCCCACCTAGTTTGTTGTTGCATTGCGTACATACGTAACATATCCTCTAGGATCTGATTTACTCACCTTGTTTGTCTGCCCATTTGCGGATGGTAAGCAGTGCTGAAATTAATTTGAGACCCTAATCCTGTGAAGAACGTTTTCCAAAATGCTTACATAAACTTCACATCCCTGTGAGATATCACAGTCTTTGGGATACCATGCAGTCTAATGATCTCTAGCATAAATATGTCCACTATCTGCACCGTCTTGTAAGTAGATTGTACTAGTATAAAGTGGGCTAACTTGCTTAATTGATCCACTACTACCATAATAGAGTCATTATGCTTTTTGGACCTTGGTAATCCATTGATAAAGTCTAAAGATATCACCTCCCACTTCTACTCAGGTACTGGGATAGGTTGCATCAGCCCTATTGGGTGCGAGTGCTCCACTTTCACTTGATGGCATTCTAAACAATTATTTAGATATTCTGCAATATCTCTCCTCATACCTGGGCATAATTAATTTCTCCTTATTGCTGTTAAAATATTTTGATATCCAAGATGTCGAGAGTAATTACTTCGATGATATTCATTCACAATTAGTTCCTTCAACTCCATTTTGTTTGGAACAAAAATTCTCTTTTTGAAAGTTAGCAACCCATCCTTATCAACTTCATAATCAACATTTTTTCCTTGGTCTTTGAACTCCTTTGCATGCTGCCACATAAACTTGTATTCAAGATCATTCTCAGCTTCTGCTTTTATTTTCTCCAGAAATCTACACTCAACTTGATTATAATATAGCTCATAAAAACCATGCAATTTTCTTCTTAAAGCATCATCTACTCTATTCTTCTTACCTTTTACATGCTGCATATCAATGTCAAATTCACTCAAGAAGGCACTCCACCTTGCCTGGCAAGAATTGAGATCAGCTTGCTTACAATAGATGGTTAAGCTGCTATGATAATTTTTGAGCACAAATATTTTTCCAAGTAAGTAGTGACTCCATACCTGGAGCGCATGAACTACTGCTGTCAGATCCAAGTCATAAGTTGAGTATCGTTGCTCATGCTCTTTTAATTTTTGTGACTCATAGGCCATCCCCATAAAATATTGGACGTCTACCACATTTTGGGGTACTTTCCATTCCATAATTGTTCGGATCTTCTCTGGGTCAACTGCAATACCCTCAGTAGAAATTACTCCAAGGCACTGTATTTCTTCCTTGAAGAAATCACACTTGCTAAACTTAGCGTGCAACTGATGCTTCCTTAGCATTTCTAGCACTATCCTTAAGTGTTCATTATGTTCTTCCGCATTCTTGGAGTACACCAAAATGTCGTCAATAAATATTAATAAAAAATTATCCAAAAAAGGGTGAGATATACCGTGCATCGGCCTCATAAATGTTACTAGTGCATTCGTCAGTACAAAAGGCAGCACCACAAACTCATAGTGTCCGTACCTGGTACGAAAAGCAGTTTTATGAATGTCTTCATCCCTTATTCTAATCTGATGGTATCCCAATCTCAGATCTATCTTTGAAAATACCATTTCTCCCTTCACTTGGTCAAATAGGTCATCAGTCCTAGGTAGAGGATATCTGTTTTTTATTGTCAATTTATTAAGCTGGTGGTAATACATGCACATTTGCATGGTTACGTCCTTATTTTTCACAAATAGCATAGGTGCTCCCAGGGAGGTACACTTGGTCGGATGTACCCTTTATCCAATAATTCTTGTAGCTACATCTTCAATTCGATTAAATTTGGTACACTCATGTGGTATTGTGTCCTTGAGATGGGTGATGCCCCAGGTATCAACTCTATGGTAAAATCAATGTCCCTTCTTGGTGGCAAACCTGGTATTTCTTCTGGAAACACATCCATAAAGTCTTTCTCTATTGGAATGTTTTCCATCATTGGCGCTTTTTCTTTTGAATTAGTAAAACCCACTTGGATGGCATACAACTAATATCCCTTCCTCATGCACTTACCCATTTGAGATGCTGTGATGGGTCGCAGCTTCAGAGGTTTCTTTATACCTTGAATTTCCTTGCGAGTATCATCTTGCATTCTGTAATAAATGATATTTTCCTTACAATCCACTAACATCCAATGCTTCTCCAACCAGTCCATACCAATTAGTACATCATAGGATCCCAAAGGTAATACATTTAGTTCTACTATTAGCTGTTTTTCACTAATTTCTAGTGAACAGTTCGGGATTTTAGTGCTAACTTTTCTCTTAGCTCAAGTGGCTAACTCTACTAGCCATGGAGTTCTGAATTTCTAACTCTGCCATTTACAATTCTCTACTACTTTTGGACTTACATAACTTAAACTTGCACCTAGGTATACCAAAATATAAACAGGTTGAGATAGAAATCTTCCTTCCAGTTCTAACATTATTGGCTAATAGTCTGCTTGCCGATCTTCCAGGGATGAATTAATTCTAGGTATGTTTCTAGCTACATCTCCCACTATTGAGGCCTCCTAAAAATTGGTAACTTCTTCACTCCTTGCTCGCTATGGGCAATTCCTATAGTAATGTGCCTCACCTCACCCCCAACACTGTAAGGGTGGCTTCTAATTTTGTGCTTGCTCAGGTTTCCCGGAAGCTTCAATGGGTTTGTATTTTGCAGACCATCTTATTCTTTGATGATTCCTGCCAAAATTTTTGCTAACTAAACTTTTGGAAGCACTCTCGAAATTACTGGTTCTGTTTTTCTTGAAACCAAAACTGCCCTTATGCTCTTTCTTTACCTACCAGCTTTTACCTTGTTCTCCTTTTGCCTTAGCTTGCTGATAACACATTCTTCCCTTCCAGATTGCTTCGTCCATAGATTTTTTATTCACAAAATCAATACGTTCCTTCAGATGAGTTGGAAAATGACTCAAGAATCATTGCACTTTTGCCTTTTCATCTCTTAAATAGGGAACATATTGGAGTAAGGAAGTAAACTTGGTGATATATTCATCCATCGTCATTTTACCCAACTTTAAGTCATGGAAGTCCTTAGATATTTTTTCATAGAAGCATTCAGTTAAATATTTATCTTTAAAATACTGTTGGAACAAATACCAAGTCACATCTTGATCATCTATACTGCGAATGTTTTTCACCTCCTCCCACCATAGTATGGATTTCTCCCTCAACTGCTAAATAGCCAATCTGGCTTTAAGATTAATAATGTATTCATACACCTGAATATACTTATTCATGCTTATCAACCATGCCTCAGCCACTTCCTCTTCTACTCCATCAAACGTATGAGGTTTTATTTTTCAAAATTCACCTTGTAGCTCTACTTTCTGTCTCTTCACTTCTTTCTGATCTGAAACATTATTTGACTCAGCTTCATTTTAGTTTTTATTTATGTTACTCTGCTGAGACTGAATTTTTTCCATTCTGTCAGTGTCATGGTCTCTTTTGCGTTGCTCATTTCCTTCCTGAAACTCTCTATCAGTACTTGGCTTCTCGTTTCCTTGATTCTGTTTATTGGAGAGGCTGTTTAATATCCTCTCTTTTTCTTGTATCAAATGCACATTATCGTTTCGTACTGTCTCCATTTCCTCTTGTAGCTTTTGTATTGTGTGTAAGAGGATGCTGGTTTTGTGTTTCTGCTCCTCCAACAACCTACTGGTTTGCTGGTGTTCATCCACACTCAGCTGCAAACACATTTCTGGGTTCATTTCAGGTCGAGGTTGTGTTTCCACAGTATTCGTAGGTGGCTGCTATGTCGGCACCCTCCTCATAATATACTCTTAACTTATTTCTCTCCGTGTGCATCAGTAATACACAACTTAAAATGTTAGTTGACCCAAAGGGTCCTAGCATACAAACGCCGCTATCATACCACTTGTAACATACATCAACATTAACCATAGAAAAAAAATTTAGACAGCTTAACCACAATTTCCCAAGTACTATTTTACGTTTTATTCCAAATTTATATTATCATATTAACATCTATCCTAGTCACAAATTTCCAACTGTACCACAATAATTTAATAGTTTCTACCTATGGATTTCATCTGCACCGCAATCATTATAGAAATAATATATAAAATTCTATGGTTCATATTCCATGGTTCATATTATTAAATTAACGCTTTACAAAAACCTTCGTTTGAGACTTCCAATCTTCCTTCAATCAATTTACTATACTTGTACATAACACGAGTTCCAAAAGCGTTGATTGCGTGATTTCCACACAGTAAAAATATCAAGAGTTGATGGCTATTAATTCTAGTTGTTGGATTTTTATTAATGTCTTACTGTGAAGATCTTGACTATGGAGAAGTCGAGACATCTCCTCCCTTGATCTGTCCTATCGAGATTGACAGTGACAAATAATTAGGGTTAGGAATGACCCTTCCTCTCATAACCCCTCGCACAAAGTTTTCGCTCATTTCATCTGTCATCACTACTTGAGCTCTCCACCTCTAAGACAAGTTGCAGGATTCCAACGATCGCATGTTTACGTGTTCTTTATCAACTACTAGGTGATTGTTTGGGTTTCCTTTCTGCTAGCCAAGCCTTTCTTTACAGTTACTTTGTGCAAGTATTTACTGGGTTTGTTCTATTATTCCACATATATGTTAACAATTTGAGTTTCCTTTATTTAGATTTGCCCTGCATTATTTAGGGGTTTAGCTTTTCAGTCTTGATACATCATATATGTCGATTATTTGTTATACAGGTTGCCTTATTCTGCTGATTTTCAGGGTAAGGAGCTCCGCGCATCTAAGGTGTAGCCTTTCAGTAAAATCCAAGGTAAAACCTTGGTTCCCTTATTATCTTTCTTCCGCAGTTTCTTGTAGCTTGTTCCGAACCCTTCTCTGGACATCTAATTTATAGTTCCTCATTAACCCTTGCAATCAGTTGGGCCTTATTCCTCTGAACCATCAATAATAAGTTGAAGACATGCAATTTATCATTATAGTTCCTCTTCCTAATTTCTCTGGTCAAGATTATGTACTGTATACTGAATTCTCTTAATCCTATTTTTTTGTAGGTATACTCTCGCTAATGATAATGTAATAGGATTCCATATCAGTGCTCAAATTCCAGTCTCCCTAACCTTTTTCGGCTCTGCGAAGTACTCCTTATCATAAAAGCCTTGGGTCACAGAGCTGTCGAAACCAAATTGGAAATTGGTTTTTACAGTCTATCCAGAGAGTCTTCGACTCTAGTTCTAAGTTTTCATTAAGACTGGATTTCCCCATGGCCAATGCCCTGAATGGGTATGTCGGGGCTAAGTTTCCTGTAATAGTTGTGTTAGTAACTAATTCCTTTCGCCTATAAACAATGTTACAGTTTGTAGAACCATTGATCCAAGCTCTTAAATTTGGTTATTATTATTCCTCTGATACATTTTAGTTTGTGGCTCCTATCAAAATGCTTTCATTTTTTGTGAAAGATATACGTGAGGGTTTTGCTTAAACTATTACTCTATTTTCAGTAAACCATTATACTTATTTAATATATTAGTGGAATTTTCCCCTTTTTGGATAATAAGGTAATTTGAATGATATAATTTTGGTCTCAGAATTCTTGTACATCATATGTGGTTAGTCTAATCTCTTAGCAGATATTTTATGAATTTACCATACTGTTTGAGTCTACCTGTACTATTTCTTGATACCTTAATTAGCATTGTTTAAATGACTGTAAATATTTAACCTGTTATCACATTTTGTAAGTGAGATTCTTTTTGCCTAAAGATTGTTCTTGATACTTTAAATTGTTTGTAATATATATATATATCAGTCCAGAAGCCTTCTAAGCAAATTCACTTTCAAGGAAACCATCCTCTTTATCTGTTTATTTCTTTTCTAAATTCCAAGGCTTAGGAATTACAGAATGAGTTACAGTTTTCCGCATAAGGGTTTGAAATCATGTTTTTCTAGTAATTCATTATCTGAATACTTCTTCTAGTCTGCTATTATACTTGAAATCAGATATAGATTCTTTCCTTTAGTATTTAACGAAAACACCTCACTTTATAACCATGCTATTTCTCTCTTTACATATTTTTATACTACGCTTGTTCTTACTTCTGTAGTTTCATTTTCTTTACAATACTAGCATTATTTCTTTATGTATCTAAGTAGAGATTATGACCGGACCATATCTATCTGTGTATTATCATAGTCAGCAAGGGCAACCAACACGGAACCTTCTTTCAAGGGTTCTAGGTTAATACCCCTCAGGTTATCAATCGCTAAGAGTACTAGATTTTACGTATTTGCAAATATCTAAAACAGAAAAAGAACATGTACAGATTCCTACTTCATTAAACATATTTGTAACTTTCTACATAATTCCAAAGTTTAATAACAGGTAACCAAAATACTCATTTGTCATTTGTTTCTCTGACTGATATTATGTGTCCCTACCATGAGTGAGGCTATTATGTCCTCTAACTCACCCCCAAGCTCCAAGTCTGAGCTTATAGTTAACAGAAAACTTCTAGAAGAGACTTCGGGAAAATCCGGTCCAATCTCCAATTCAAGCAATATCATAAATTTGGAGTATTCCACTGGTTAGCACCAGTCCAGGAATTCTTCTCTAGAATTTTTCCGTCTCCAGTTACCGAACAGAACCCCCCTTCCTCACTGGGATAGCCCTTTATCCCTAACTCTGAGTTCTTGAGTTACTTTTTACCATCAATCTATTAATCTATTATGGAAAATCACTTCCATAATTAATTTAATCAAGATTAATAAAATAAAATTAAAAGAAATAATAAATGCCTTAATGTTTCATCAACATGTCATAATCACTATCACTAATTAGTGATAAAACAACTGTTACAATAGTATATTAATATAATAATGTATAAAAAAAATTAAAAAAAATTAAAAAAAAAAACTTCTTTTTTCATTTGAAAAGAATTTTCCTTTTAACATCACATTCTTTTTTATTGAGTTTCAAAACAACAAGACTTATATTAGACTTTTATGTGGAATATATTACATAAATTAATACGTATCCTTGATAGTAGGGACAACTAATAAACAACTTTTTTATATCCATGGTTCCATTTCCTTCGAAGCCATTCTATACACAATTCTGGACAAATTTGTGTAAGTTATTCGATTATTGACTTCAAATTAGCCGGAAGTTCCAAGGTATCATTAAAATGACATTAGAATGTATTTTTACTGTATTATCTAATTTTGTATTTATTTCAAAATATAAAAGATAAAGGTAATAGCTGCAATGTAGTATATGTCTTTCGTATATAATTTTGTATTTATTTCAAAATATAAAAAATAAAGGTAATAACTGCAATGTAGTATATGTATTTCTTTTATCATTGTTCAATTAAAAGTTATAAAGGGAAAACCTCTCGCAATTAAATAATTTCTTCCCACAATAAAATCTCTTTACACAAGCTTCAAAAATAATTTAAAGTTTCATTAATATGCAATAACTATTTGGAGAGCTCCCCAAAATGAATTTTAATAATATTCTCCTTTATCATGGTCATTATTATAACAAGTGCAACTTTCGTAGGCAGTAGTCCCTGCATTTATACAATTTCTGGAGAAATAAATTTAATTTAAATTCTGGACACACAAATTTAATTTAAATAGACAAACATGCAATAATTTGACTCACAAACAATAACTACAAGATTCTAGATTCTGAACCATAGAATAATTTTTTTTCCATATTTCCTGCCGAATTAGTCATTCTCTTGATTAGTCAATGTAGCGAGCAAAGTTTTCTAAAGGTAAGAGCCCATGACGATGAAAATTGGAGCGAAGAATTTCTTGCCCAATTAGTCGATGCAGCGAGCAAAGTTTTTTTTAAGGTGAGAGCCCATCACGATGAAAATTGGAGCGAAGATCCAACGAAAGCATTAGCTTACGGATATCAAAGGTTTCATTGAGGTTTATATCAATGGTTTACAAATAAATCACAATTTAAATAGTAAGGTTTATTTTAATTTTTATTTAGATAATTTTAAGAATAAATTATATGGAAAACCTATAAATGTATCAATCCAAGATAAAGATCCTTTTGAATCCAAGATAAAGATCCTTTTGAAGATTACAATATGTCCTCCTCGTCTTTCTCAGGTAAATGAACCAATATTTTGTAATAAATTTAAATGATTTAAGCTAACGTGTGAGGAAGTTAATCCTTAGTTTAGGAACAAATCAGAAAACTCTCTACAGAGCAATACCTTGGAGAATGATCACTTTGAGCATCATTTATTTGATTTTATAGATAAACGTAGAACACCACAATAATTTCGTGAGAGGATGGTTTCTTAAGTAATCGATACTTAAAGAGAGGAACCTGAGTAGAACCACAAAGAGAGGACAACCCATACTTGTTAATGTGCATGAAATTGAACGAGAGATTCCTCGCAGGAACACGCCAAGCATAAAAGCCTTGCAAGAACACGCCAAGATGGAATTGGAATCTGCGACAAATCACAGGCTCCATGGCCATCGATCTTAAGTTCATTCTTGACGTTACAGAGGGAATTTGAAGACCAAAATTTTTGCTAAAATCATCATTTGACAGATGACAACTTTCAGTAAAAATAATAAATAACTGTAACACTTTAGCAACGAACTTTTAAATATATCCAAAAGATTCACCATGATACAGGTGTAATGAATGCAAAAATGTAACATGCATGTGTAATACATGCAGAAGTGTAACACACATGTACTTCATAATGATACTGAGAAATTCATCGATTCACAGTTAATTTTTTAATTAAATATAAATTAGTACTTGTCTAACACTGTGGATACACAATTTTACCACTTGTCTATTCTAACATAACCCAAAATGCATGTGAAAGTTCAGATAAGTCTCGCCAACCGTATGGAGAAAAGAGTTGATCATGAAAAGCATAATTTGACTGCTTCTTCTGTAGTGGGAATTGTAAATCATACTACAGAATTGTAAATCATTGCAAATGCAACTCACTATTAACTGGCTCCGTTCCCTAGTAGCTTGGATGGTTTCGCTTCCTGCTGGGTACATCTGGAGATTTATACTTTTGCCTCCTGTAGCAAAACACATTTTATAATAACAGGTTCCCTAGTAGCTTGGATGGCTTCGCTTCCCTCTGGATATTTATACTTTATCCCCTGCACCAAAACTCATTTTATAATAGCAGATCCAAGGCGTGATACGAAAGCTGCAAGCACATAGCTTCCTGCACTAAAACTCATTTTACAATAACAGAGCCAAAGTGTGATGCAGCTTCTGCAAGCAGATAGCCTCTACACCGAAACAAACATATTGAAAATTTTACAATAACAGAGCACCTAAACACACATTTTACAATAGCAGGCCAAAGCATGATACCAAAGCTGCAAGCACATTTTACGATACCAAAACGAAGCCTTGATACCAAAGCTGCAAAAAGATAGCCTCCTGCACCAAAAAGCATCTTGTAATAGGAAAGCCAAGGCATGATACCAAAGAATTTGCATGCAAATAGCCAAGTGGAATGTTTCATGCAGATAGCCAAGTGGAAATCTCATTGGAATGCCATTGGCGTCCTAGAAAACATTGGATATAAATTGGAATGCACAAGAAAAAAAACTTTGTACATTAAGAAAAATTTGGGTATAAATTGCAATGCACGAGAATAAACTTTGGATAAGAAAATATGGTCCAACCTTACCTTCTTGCATGAGGATACTTTGGGTATAAAAAAAATTACCCCAACCTTCATGCTTCTGCTTCGGGACGAGCGAAGTTTACAATAAGAGGTTATCAAATGTAAAAGACAATTTGTGACGAGCTGAACTAAGGCAAAATGTTTTTCGAAAGGAGATTTTAGACAAGGAATGGCAAAATGTATTTATTTTGAACAAAATTTTTTGTACTTGTACTGAATATAAACCAGGTATTTTTCACGCTGAAAAAAAGAATGTTTTCACAATGAGAAACTTTGGTTAAATTTCAAAACAAATATATATTGTCCACATAAAACCTATAAAACTTTGATGAAATTGTGATAACCATGAAAAACAATTGGTCAAACAATCGATTAATCAATGTTCAACGACCATAATAATATTAATCAAGTGAAGCCATAAAATTAATTTAACTACTTTGATTATCGCTAGGAAATTAATGATATGTCATATGCTAATTATTATTAGTTAACCATAATTATTGTAAATAATAATAATGGTTTAGCCTGATGCATTTTCCTCGATAATAATATATGTTTTAGTAGGTTGCATGTACTTTGGTGTGTTTAACTCTCATCATATTGCATTGCCGTAATTTTTCTTTCGTGACACTTATGGTTCGATTTCTTGGTAGTGTGATTTGCACCGTCACTCTGCTCAATGTCGTGACTTTGGCGTAGAAAAGTTTATTAACAACGTAAGCATAACTCAGTCGTTTGAGTTCATAACCCACGCGAGTACCAGTCGTCATAATAAAGGTAGGAGAAGCTTTTGGTTGTTGTGAAAAAAAAGCAATGTGTAGCTCTATGGATAACCTGTTAGTTTTACTCTCGAGAGAGAGTTTTGTCTAAGTAGTTCTGTGACATCAACGTGTATTGAAACATTATTATTGGAATCGATTGACGATCGTGAATGTCATGAAAAGAATTGAAAATATGAAATGGGAACTGGAGCAGAGAGTTCGCTCTTCACAATATTACGAATAGATTAAATAGTATTACATTGGAAACATCAACAATAAATAACTGGAGATAAACTCGACTAAACTGGACTCACTCAAACTGACCTATGACACTTGGACTCACGGATTCGACACCTAGCAGGTGGTTGAGATTATGTTCTTTAACACTCCCCTTTAATTTCAACCACATAAAAAAATAATTAAGATACCTGCTGCTCTATGTCTCAGCAAGGTTTACAATTTAAAAAAAAATTGACTTCAACTAGATTTGGTTTTCTTCTTCTGTTCTTCCAAATTCTATAGCCTCTAAATTGTTTCAGATTTTTCACTTTGTTGTATTCTTCAAAACTCAGTTTCTTGATTTGCTGGTGCAGGTCTTTTACTGTTCTAGGTTGTCTAAGCATGTCCCGGACTTCTTCAAAAATCGAGTTGTATGTGGGCTGCTGCCACATATTGTCTTCTGTAGTGCATTTTTCATCATCAATTTGTTGCAGCATAAGATTAGAATAATATCTTATTTCTTCAGAACTCCAAAAAATTTCATTGACATGTTCGTCATGCATGTCATCTTCAACATTCATTTCTACATCTTCTGTGTAGATTTCATCCAGACATGGTGTTACAAGCCATGTTTCAATAAACTTTAACTCTTCTTCATAATCAATCTGTGTACCTGCACACTTGAAATCAATGTTAGAATAAAAATTATTTTCAGAACGACATCGGTTCTGGTCTTTTTGCTCTGTAATGAGAGCTTTCTTCAGTTGTGTTTCCTCTTCTGGTTCTTCCTTCGACTTTGTTTTTGCTTTCTCTTTGCAGACAACTTTCTTTTCTTCTGTCTCTGCTGCTTTCTCTGTTTCTTCCTTCTACTCTGCAATGAGAGCTTTCTTCTGTTGCTCTTCCTTTGCTGCATCTTCCTCTGTCTCTGTCTCTGTCTTTTCATCACTAACCTGTGCTGCTACAAACAGGTTGTCTTCCACTAACTGAAGTGGGATTATCTCACCAAATAGCATCATGTTGATATCATATTTTTTTTGCATCATCTGCAACCAGTCATCATTAGCCAAAATTTCATTATCAAATTTTACATCAGCGATATCAATCATTCGATTTACCATTTCATCAGCAAGCTATGTTGCTAGTATCATTAAAACTTCATCAGCAATCTCTGTTGCTAGAATCTCTTTATCCACTTGTGGCCATGCACAGTGGGGTTCATGAGAATCTTCATGTTGCTTCTCTACTTCATCTGCACTTTCTTCGCAGACATCAGGCATCTGTGACTGCGCACAGTGGGATTCAACAAACTCTTCATTTCTTTGTAGATTTGTTGCTACAGATCCACCTTCATCATCTTCAAAGCTCGCCTTTGCTTCAATGCTCCCCCTTGTACCAAAAAATCTCTCAAGGGTATCCCATGCCTCCTTAGTTGTCTTGGCTTCTAAAATCAAGGGAAGTATACTTTCATCCACTGATTCTTTTATGCATCTTAGTGCATAGGCATCTTTTTGCCTCTTCATTTCCAGATCTAGAAAGATCTCGAACATAATCTTCTTTTGCTTTAGCCTCTTGGCTTTTCCCATGACTTCGTTGCTTGGCTTCCACAAACATACGAGTCTACATGTGCATGAAATACCTTGTTTCTTCACAAATTTTGCTGCTCTTCAATGATTCTTATGCAACCTTTGCTTTCCAAAACTTCTACAAGGCTTTCACAATTTCACTTTCTCACAACTTTAGGATTTTTTTTTTTTTTAAACTTAAAAAAAATTCCAAATCTCAAAAAAAGGCTCTTTTTCCAAAAGACTTCCTTTTAAAAAAAACTTCACCACATACTCTTCAAAAATCTTTGAAAATTTTCAAGTTTTTTTTTTATGAAAAAAAACTTTCTTTAAAGGGCTTTGTCCTTTTTAAATCAAGTGGAGCATAAAAACATTACATGGGCATACAAGCCCATTCCTTTCATAAAACACTTTATGAGCCCTTTTCTTAAGCACTTTCAAAATGTAAAGTTAAAAAAAAAAACACTAAAAAATTCCATGCATTTAACTTTTCTTTTTTTTTTAACTTTGAATACGTTGATCTTCAAAGAATACCCTTACGTATTTGCTCAAGGCCCACAGATTCACGCATATGACTTTTTTTTAGTGCGTCGACCTTAATGCAGATGCTCCACGAATTTCAGCTTAACGCAGATTGGCAAACTGGTGTGGTCCCGAGGGGAATAGTCGCGCCTATTTCAAAAACGATGTGAGGCATGAAACTGGCGCGGGTATGGCGTGCATTCCAGCGCCAATCCATTTTTTTGGCACGTTGGCGCGAGTATCAGATTCACAGTCACGCCAATCAATTGATCCTCTCTTCTGCTCCTTCATGGATTTGTTGTTGCTCTCCAGGGAGGCTTATGCAAGCTGGCTCCGATACCATGAAAAGAATTGAACAACTAAAACAGGAACTGGAGCAGAGAGTTCGCTCTTCACAATATTACGAATAGATTAAATAGGATTACATTGGAAACATCAACAATAAATAACTGGAGATAAACTCGACTAAACTAGACTCACTCAAACTGACCTATGACACTTGGATTGATGGATTCGACACCTAGCAGGTGGTTGAGATTATGTTCTTTAACATGTCACATCTGTAACTTAATTTCTAGCTTCAGGATGCTCAAAGGAGTTTTTCACTACTGTTCCTAACAAAATATTTCAAGATTACCTGAATTAGTGAGATGTTGGATCAAAATGATTTTAAATATAGGAAATTACCCAGACGGGTGAGATGATGATTTCAAATATAAGCATAATTTTATGAATATAATATGAAAATTCATGGCTTGTCTCAATCATTGGAGCACCATTTTGGAATGTGTGAATTAATATATGACCAATTTGAAGGCTTCAAAGAGGCAAAGAATATGTGTAAACGGTGAAGGCAAAGGCACGACGGCGAGAGCATAAAGTTCCAGTGTGTGGAATACATGGTGGTGATCTATGGTGATTCCCTCTTCCTCTTTATTATTGTCCACATATTTCTTGCCAAATTTAATTCCTAGAGAACACTGCTCACCACTCTTCTCAATAACCCAGATATTTCTGCTTCTTAGGGCTCATCATTCCAGTTGCAGTGACTTTGCCCTTGGTGTGCAAAGGACCTCTCTTGGCTACGAGATTAATCGGAACAGTGGCTTGGGCCCGCCTTAGCTATTTCAGCTCATTTCTTTAACTATCTATTGAACTTTCATTCCGGGGATGGCCGCCCCAATCACTTCCCACCACAAGTCAACCATATCTTATCAATGCCCTCTAAATCTCTCAAGCTTTATCTCCAAAAGTAATAGTATCTTATAGACAATTCTAGAAATATTGAGGAAGCGTTTAGCTTCAAAACCGGTTATGTTTGAATATAAAATAGCGAGCTCTGTTTTTTATTCGGTTGGATTCTTCATCCTAAGCTTTGTTTCTGAGAAGCAAAAGCTCTTGATCAAAGAGAGATAACAAAACAACCTTGATCATTTTCAAACATGGCCCCTTGAAACATATGTTCTTCGATAGATGAATTACTAGGGTTTTACCTCAAGTAGCATGTAAAATTTCTACTTTGATCTCTTTCTATAATGGTTTCATTGTTAGCTAAGCATATTGGTGCTTCGAAAATATCACATTGGTCCTTGGAAAGATGAAACCTATGGTCTTGCACTTCCGTATTCAACCAAGTTGCTTGCTCGTGAAGTTGCTTATTTCTCACCGAAGGTGCTTTCATTGTGAAAAAAAAAGCTTCATACTCACTTCACACAACGTAGCTTTTGTGGCTCACAATTCCACACTCGGCACTTGCATTCATGCAACATGACAGATTTCTATGAAAAAATATAAAATAAATGGCCATGAACATAAATATCGTACTTATTAAGTTTAAGTCACCATCCTAACCATTAATGTAAATTTACTAGTCACTAAGTATCCATAAATAAAGGACGCAACGCAACATTAAAAGTGTATCCTTCGACTGTAATATAGCAGAATTCTTGGACCTCAAGGCCCCTCCAAACATGACTCATGGACAAATAATGAAAAACAAAAGGTGTTTCTTTTCACAATTAAAAATTGCTAAATAGATTATATGGAAAGCATCAACAATAAATGATTGGAATAAAGTTCTACTAAATTGAAGTAAATATAATTGTCTATGACACCTCACAGACACAATCTCAACATACCCCCCTAATGTCAACTATTACAAGTAGAGATACTTACAGTGCCTAATTTCTCTCTCTGAAATTCAAATACATTTTTTCCTAATGGCTTTGTGAAAATATTTGCAACCTGTCTTTGCAACCACAAAAAGAAAATATTGTGTCCCCATCATTGACAAAATAAAGGATGAAATGAAAAATTGTGTCAATGTGCTTGTTCATTTTGTGGAAAACACCATTTGTTGGTTAATAGTTTGTTGAAATTTTGTGAGAGTAAATAGGAGTTGTCTCCTTTTGAACGTTTGATAGATCTTTCAATAATATTCTCAACCACACTGCTTGACAAGCTGCTGAAATTTTTAGTACATATTGTGCCTCTGCAAAATATATTGAAACAATTGGATGTTTCTTGCATACCCATGAAATGAGATTGGTTTCGAAATGAAAAGAATCATACTGTGAGATGTTTATGGAATCATCCAAACTTCGTGCATGATCATTGTCTATATAACCTAAAAGTGAACAATTTTCGAAATGTGTATAGAACATACCATAGTCTATGGTCCCTACAATATACCTTAACATCCTTTTTGCAACATTCAAATGAGAAATCTTAGGTGATTTCATAAATCTGGAGACAAAACTAGCAGCAAACATTATATCAGGTCTACTTGTAGTGAGATACAACAAACTACCAACTAGACTTTTATTTAATGTGAGATCAATTGGTGGTACTACATCTTCTTTTCTCATCTTCGTGACTTGAGTAATTCTTGTATCAACTAGTTTGAAATTAGTCATTCTAAACTTTTGGATGATGTCAGAGGCATATTTTTGTTGACCAACAAAAAAATTCATTTGAAGATTGTTGAATTTCAATGCCTAAGAAGTATTTCATGACCCCTAGATCAGTCATATGAAACTTTGTTTGAATTTCTGATTTGAAGTCTTCTAACATCATATTTCTTGTATAAAGAAGATCAACTACATGAAGGCAAAGAATAAGAATTTTCCCTTCATGAGTTTCGGTATACAAAGTTGGCTCTTAAATCCTTCTACAAAAGCCACTTTTTATGAGATAAGTGTCGATGTGTTTGTACCAAGTACTTGGAGTTTGTTTCAAGCCATAGAAGGCTTTCTTCAATATGTATACCTTATGATCATGTCATGGAAATTCAAAACCAGGAGGTTTCTCTACATAAATTTCTTCCTCTAATATACCATTTAGGAAGGAAGATTTGACATCAATCTAATAAACTTTCCATTTTTTTTGAGTTTTTGTGGATAACATGGTTCTGACAGTGTCTAACCTTGCTAGTACTGGCGCAAATGTTTCTCCATAGTCGAGAAATTTTTTTTTTGATAATCCTTTGAAAACCAACCTTTCCTTATGTTTCTCAATCTCTCCTTCTTCATTCAGCTTGGTCTTATATACCCATTTTACATCAATCTTGATTTCATCTCTTGGGATATCAGCTAATTCCCAAGTCTGGTTCTTCTATAGCAATAATTTATTGGTTCATTCAATCAACCCAATGTTTTTATTTAATTTTTTCTTCAAAATATGTTGGTTGAGATGAAAGAAACACAAACATATTTTGTTCGTCAAACTCAAGCTCCTCCTTATATATTTGTCTTATGCTTCTTGTTTTGTGCTTGTCTTATGAAGATGTTGAATGACTGGTGGATTTAATGCTTGAATATGTACCATTTTCATAATGGTATGTCTCTTCTTCAACCTGTAGTATTTGTAGTTGTGGTGTATAAATTGGCTTATTGGAAGCTTCATCAACATGATCAAGCAAAGATTCATTTTCAAAAAAATTAATATCTCTGCTTTAAAAAAATCCTTAGTAACTCGATTGTAAAGTCTATAGGTCTTTGAATGCTCACTATAGCATATGAAAATACATCTTTAACTCCTCTCATCAAGGTTCTTTCTTAGCTTCTCAGGAACATGTGAAACAAATACTCATCAAAAAATTCTAAAGTGAGATAGATTTACCTTTTTACCATCCCATGCTTCTTGAGGTATTGTATCTTGGAGACTGGTTGTTGGAGGTATGTTGAGAACATAAACTGATGTCGAAAATTATTCAACCCAATAGTTATTTGACAACTTATTCTCACATAACATACATATGGCCATGTTCATGATTGACTAATTTTTTGTTTTCTACTATGGAATATATCTTGTTGTGTTCTGTATGATGATTAACTGATTTTTTGTTTCTGTTATGGATTATATCTTGTTAGAACTACATTATCCTATTTTGTGTGACCTAGGGACTTTTAAAGGATTTCCCTTATGTTTTTCTAATTCTATTTTGAATTCTTTAAATCTTGATAATATATTTGGTTTATTTTTGAGAAAATCCACGCATATCTTCCTCCTATAATCATCAATGAGGGTTATAAATTAAAGACAACCACCAATGGAATGTGTCTCCATTGGGACAAATATATGTATGGAATAGCTCTAAAGGTTTTTTTTCTCTAGAGGAATATGTGGGAAATCTATCTCTTTTATGCTTTACTAGAACAAAAATTTTACAATTACAATTTTTTTTATTCATAGCAGGGATACTAATGAGCATTAAATGTTTCTGGAGAATACTTGGAATCTTGAATGGGATGTGGCCATGCATATAATTCCATAGTTGAGAATCATTTATTCTTAACACTGTGGACAAAAGAGTATGAGATATTTCGATTTCTAAGAGTCAATGGAAACATCCTATTTATGTTTTTTTCATCCTTTTCTATCATTCTTCTATTGGGAGGTTTTCCCTTGAAATATTACATCATAACCATGTTCCATAGACTAACCTAAACTAATGAGATTATGCTTCAGATGTGGAACATAATAAACACTTGGTATGTATTTATGTTTATTTTGTATAGTATGAAAAAGGACAATACATTTCCCTTCAGCTTTAATAAAAGAATGATCTCCAAGAGTAATTTATGTTTTTATGGAAGCACCATGATAAGAAATAATATTTTTGTTACGTGTCATATGATTGCTAGAACTATTGTATAGAAGCCCAATCTCCTTGTTGTGAGTGTCTTAAAAAATATGGCATGAAAGAAACATTGTTTTATAGGATTATCCTTCATTGTTGAAGAGATGGACACTACTTCTTTGTTGATCAAATAGTTTTTTTTTGTATTCATGTTCATAATTCCAAAATTTCTTGCATTAATAGCATTGAACATTATATTTTCTCCATGTTATGCTTCCCTAAGTTTGGTTTTGTGGAGTTATCCACTTCTTTACTACATGATGTTTTGATCTATCTATGCTTTGCTTTCTTCTGCCTCTATATCCTGTATGACTGCCTCTGCTAAAAGATAGTTTTTCTTTGAAATCTTGTTCCATGGATTCTTTGGCCAAGTTGAGTCTTGTTTCGTCTGCCAAAAGTGATCCAATCAACTATTCTACTAAGAAAGTTGTAAAATCCTTGGATTCCATAATGGTTGTTACAATCAGGTCATATTTCTTGGGCAGGCTTTGAAGGAATTTCTTAACAATCTTTTTATCTATAATGGTTTCACCAACTAGTTTGATTTAATTGAATATTCCCATTACTCTAGTCATGAACTTGTCCACATTCTTTCTGTTATATATCTTCAGGGTTTCAAACTGAGCTGTCAATGTTTTCAATTTAAATGTCTTCACTGTATCATTTCCTTGATACACAACTTTGAAGATTACCCAAGCTTATTTTTTTGTGGATGTGCCACTTATCTTATCAAAGATAGAGGAATCGAATAAGTTCTATATCCAACATTTGGCTCTGTGATCATTCTTTTTGAGTTCAATAGTTTCATTCCTATGATTATTTGTCATAGTCACCCATGCTTCTTGGGTTGACTCTACATAAGTGTTCTGAAATGTATCCCAACACTCTTGGGCTTGCAGAAATGTCTTCATTCTTAAACACCAAAACCTGTAATTTTTTCCAAACAGAATCGAGCTCTCTGTAAAAGAACTAGAAAATTCCCTTTTTAAATATAAATATACACCCTCTTTATTTTTGAAAAGTCGTTTTGAATAATACAACACTTCATTTGTATTTAAAAAACTCCCTTTTTTAAATATTAAACAAAATATCCCTTCCTTTTTAAATCCTTAAAAATATACAACAAAATCCCCTTTTCTAAAATAACAAATTCATTTTTTTTTAAAATCCCTTAGTCATGAACCCTTCCTTTAAAGATCATATGGTGCACTTTTGAAAATTTGCATGAGATTTGTTTTGTTAGTTTCTCAAACGAATCTAAAAATAAACTATTTATGACACTTTTGCCTAAGAAATGAACCTTTGAAAAAAAATTATTTTAGGATTATTCACTCACTTCGTGGAGGTTTCGGCACCTTTGAAAAGACATGAAAAAATTGACCGACTTCGTGAAGCTTTCAGCACCTTTCAGCATGTTCGAAAAACAATTCAAAGGATTATTTACCGACTTTATGAGCACTTATGTCAACACACCTCTCAAATTTGTAGATCTACATTGAGGCACGTTTTTCTCACTTTCCTATGTTTTACTGGATCAATGCGCTTTCTCCTATGATCATGGGTGCGTTGGGAAAAAAATTGTTTTGTATTTTAAAATTCTCCTGGCCTTAGCTAACATAATAACTTGCTTCATCCTCTTCGCCTTCTGGACTTGGTCTCTAGTTCTCTTTCTCGAGTGTTATGCAACATGAATCTCTGATATCGTGAAGAAAAAATGAAAAACTAAAGGTGAAACTCATATTTATTTTCAAAGTATTTAAAATAGCTAAATATATTATATGCAAAACAATAACAACAATAAATAACTGAAGTGAAACTCCACTCAAATAAAATAAACAAAACGGTCTATAATACCTATCACATAAAAAAATCAAATATGATAACCCCTAACAAATAGTGAGATTAATATCTCAACGCTCTTGTCAATGTTTTCTTTCCATTGATGTCATTATGGATAGAAATTTAGGCCTCTAGAGCCGGATTTACCCTTATGTCGGTGCTACGTCGTACCAGAGCGAAATGGTTTAGTAGGCTTCTTCATACAGTATTTTAAAAATATAAATGAACATACGAGTGTAATGGTTTAAGGAAATAAGAATGGTTATGAAGGAAGCACTTTGGAGCGTAATGGTATAAGAATGTGAGTAGAGCATATTTTCTAAAAAAAAGGTGATTTTTTTTATTGATTGAGTTTACAAAAATGGACAAGTTGAGTAATTTAATTCATGGAGAAATTTGTCTTTTTCATTTGATTTGTAATTCTTGGTGGTTTATTCCTATTGTAATTTGTGGTTTTCGGTAAACAAAATCATTTTAATTTGTAATGTATAAATTCAATAGTGTCTATACATATTACTATTACTGTTTTCTAGTAAACACAATCAAACATATTCCTATAGTGTATAACTATTACTATTACTGTTTTCTTGTAAACACAATCAAACATATTCCTATTAGGAGTTTCTAGTAAGCATAATCATGCCTATTGAGTAAAATATTGTCGTTCATTGTGCAAAAGTGCAGACCTACGTACAATGAGTTAAATTCATTCTGAATTTAGTGTTGGAGAATTTAGTTCTAACCATCTGTTGGGTGTTAAAATCTTTCATTCAAGTATCTCAGTTTAGTTTCAATTAGTCAAGTTTAGTTCCATTTGGCTACAATCATTTATTTCTGATGTATCCAATATCATATTATTAATCATTTATTGTTGATGTATCTAATATCATCTTCTTTAACTAATTCATAATATTAAGAAGAGATATCTTCTTCCATAGTTTCTCCTCATTCTTTCTCACACTCCATGGAGACCATCATCTCAATTTTTTTTTATTTTTTTTGCAAGTTTCGTTTGAGTTTGTGGATGAGAGGCTGAGGAGAACATGCGAAAAAAGCTTGAAATTCACACCTTTGAAGAAAGAGAAGTGAATAAGTTTCGAACCTGTGAAGATAGCCAAGTGCATCAGTTTCGTACCCAGCAAAAGAACACTGTGCAAAAGAGCCGAAGAGTTAAACATTTGAAATTAACACACCCCGTAAATTGATGAATTGCGTAAAATCCACATACTTCCAAACAAGAGAAGTGGAATAAGCTGACCTGTTGGTTGTGTGGCAAAACAGACCATACATCAAATAAATGCCCAAATGGTAAAGAATCCAAGAAAAACAGAGGCAAGAAATCACAAGCCTTCACTAAAAACAAAAGAGTTGTTAAAAATGAGACTCCCCTCTTGTGCGTCAAATGTGGGTGTGGGAGTCACCATTCTGAAAATTTCCCAAATGTTGTTATACTTGAACAACTACAACAACAACAGCTCGAAGGCACAACCTCTAATTCTCAAAGTTCTTATTCTGATTCCTTAGATGAAGATCTCCATGCTCAAATGGCTACATTTTTTTGGTTTGATTCAGATAAATGTAATTGTAAATATTCTTCTGAATCTGACTTTTTTTATGATAGTTTTTCTGAGAATGAAGAATCCATTCACATCGAGTAGCATAAAGTAAAAGTTCTGATGACCCAAACTACTGAATATGCTGAGCTAAGAGTTTTGTCCTAGATCCGTGCAATTGATGAAGGTGAGATGAAATAAAAGCTTCTTGAAGCTTTTCTAAACCAAGTGCACAACACTAAGAAATATTATTCCAACAAACCTCTGTTTGTTGAAGCCTCCTATGAAAGAAATACCAAAGATTTTCAAAGAGACCAACTGCAAGACAAAGTTTGTACACTCACTTTGGGGGAGGTAAGTAGGGAAATTCACTCACTGAAATTTAAAATATCTACTTCGAGAAAGATAATATCTCATCTTGAAAAAGGAAAACAACCTCAAGCTGAAGAAGAAGCCAGAAACACTACACCATACAAAAACTCTAGTGTTGAAATTTTTGAGGGAAGAAGAGATCCTGCTACTAGTTGTAGAGATATGAGAATTCTAACCATCCAGTACCAGCAGCATCATGTTATGCTTGACATTTGTATTGAGGAACAGATGTTTTCCCTTAAAACATTAATTGATTATGGTGTAGATGTGAATGTGTTACATAGCAAGGTTATTCCAGCCAAATATTGGGTAAGATTATCCAAACAAGTCATTGGGCTGGGAAATAAAGACTTGCATTATGAAGTTCCTTAGGATACTATTTTCTTTGATGAACATTGCATCAAGTTGAAATTTGCAGTTGCATAAATTCCTATTGACTGCATTCTAGGCAATGTATTTTTAGCAGTTGTGGAACCACATGGGTCAACCAAGCTTTCTAACAACAAATTTGGTTATTTTATTACTATGCCAAAGTCCGATGGGAGTCGCAAAACGATCAAGTTTCCATATATATCTACCCCCAAAGTTTCTACCATGGTCTAGGCCATGGAACAACTTGAAAAGGCTAGTAATAAGTTGATTGAATTAAAGGATTTGAAGGCAGCTATAAAAGTTGGAGAACAACTCCTTTCTCTAGTTATTCAGCAAAAGATCTCTAAATTCAGGAAAAATTTTAAAAATAATGTTGTGTAGAAGAACCTAATTCCTTCTGGCATAGAAAACAGTATTTTGTTGAATTGCCTTATAAATCAGAATAGGAAGGAAGGCCATGCAAAAGTAAGGCAATTCCCATGAATAAAGAATACAGAGATTTGTGCAACAAGGAGATCAAAAATTTGTTGGATAGGAAATTGATTAGAGAATCTGACAGTACCTGGAACTGTTATGGTTTTTATGTCAACAAAATATCAGAACAAATCACAGGAATTCCCAGATTAATTATAAATTATAAACCTCTGAATTCTGTTCTTGCAGATAATACCTATCCTATTCCTCACAAAGGTGATTTGTTGGCAAGGATTGCAGGTGCCAAGATCTTCTCCAAATTTGACATGAAATCTGGTTTTTGGCAGGTTTCAATAAAAGAAGAACACAAGTTCAAGATTGCATTCAGTGTCCCTGGAGGTCACTATGAATGGAATGTCATTCCCTTCGGATTAAAGCATGCTCCATCCAAATTCCAGGAGGTCATGGACTCAATCTTTAAACCATACTTCGAATGGTTGCTTGTATATATTGATGATATTTTAGTTTTTTCAAAAAACTTTGCATGATCACTTTAAATATGTAAATATATTTCTTCAAGTGGTCAAAAGAAATGGCTTAGTTTTAAGCAAAAGGAAGATATAACTATTCCAGATTTCTATCAAGTTCCTGGCCACATTACCAAGGATGGCCAGATCTCTTTGCAAAGACATGCTCTGGAATTTGCTGACAAATTTCTAGACATTATTACAGATAAAACCAAGTTGCAAAATTTTTTGGGTTGTCTCAATTATTTCAGTAGCTTTTATCAAGATTTTGCAAAAGACAGATCTTTGCTCAATCAAATGTTGAAGAAAAATCCCATGCCATGGACTGAATCCCATACTTCCACAGTCAGAAAGATCAAGTCTAAGGTAAAAACCCTTCTTGTTTTATTTTTTGTTGATTATGATACTTTTAAAATTATTGAATCTGATGCCAGTAATGAAGGATAGGGAGGTATTCTCAACCAAATAAAATAAGGCAAAGAACAGATTGTACAATTTGCATCAGGCACATGGAGCCCAGCTGAGAAAAATCATTCCACCATTGAGAAGGAGGTAAAAGCTACTTGGAATTCAGTATATAAGTTTGAAATCCATCTTGTAAATAATTTTTTTTTTCTTATAACAGATTCCTTTGCTCTCAAAAAAGGTCCTGACAAAGGATATTAAAAAGCTATGTGAGGCCAAGTTTTCCAGATGGCAAGCTCTTTTTGGAAATTTTGAATTTGAAGTTGAACATATTAAAGGTGCAGAAAATAGTCTTCCTGACTTCTTGAGTAGATAATATATACAGCCTGTACATATCACGGTAATTGTTACAGAATGGGATCCAAACCAGCATAAAGAAATTCTCAGATCTATTCCTAATGACAAAAGTTGGCGGGAGTACTATGATCAATGGAAGCCAACATGGCAACTCAAGAATACAAAAGTTTTGGATGCCAATTTACAGCCACATACTGATATCCTACACTTAGTTCTTGAAATTAAGGTGTATCAAAAGGGAAGTAAATGGATCTATGACATGATTTATTCTAGGAGTATGATTGCAGCAAATCTAGAAGAAGAGGTCTTAAGCAAAGATTTTCACAGCATCACCATGATCTGGACTGAAGGAGGGGATAGGCATCG
Organism: Pinus albicaulis; assembly: GCA_034641835.2. NCBI lineage: Eukaryota > Viridiplantae > Streptophyta > Pinopsida > Pinales > Pinaceae > Pinus > Pinus albicaulis. The sequence continues at coordinate 968,467,574 of CM076582.1, read as the reverse complement.
AGTTTATCATAAATATTTTTGTATAAACATAACTAGAGATCCTACATGTAATAATAATTTTTCATTATGGCCAGGAAATGATCCTTCTATTATTTTTCCTGACACCATTTATAATTTTGCAGGATACAAAAAAATATGGTGGGATATTCTAAATGTAGATGGAAAAGATGAAACCCATTATACAAAAATAAATTTTGGACCGACATGGGTTATGAAAAGAAATAAGCAGAGCGAATGGCTAAAACAATGGTGGAATGACTTTGGAGTCAATAAAATAGCCATTGATCCTGCTTATTATGAATCCTATTTCCAGCTGCACTGTAATTGGTGTTTTGAAAACAATATTCGTGAATGTTTTCACACTCCTTGTAATACTGCCAGCGACCTCCAGAGAATTCATGATCATGAAATCTTAAATCAATATATGATCAAGAATTATGAGTGGTTATTCATGACAAAAATAAGCACCAAATTGTTTTAAATAAACCAATGATTGTCATACGAATATACGCCAAAGCCTGGGATGAGGCACTGCATAAAAGATTTCGTCTTCCTAGAATAACGGCTCTTGATGATCCCTCATAAAATGGTTCTTTTGGACTCCATATAAAATTCTCCACATTGTTTTCATGTCCATTCATAGACTTAAAGTGACCAGTTTTCTCGTGGGCTTTCCGGTAAAAGGCTTCCACTATGTAAATATTCCTTTAGTTTTCTCGTGGGCTTTTCAAATAAAGGTATCCACGGTGTCCTGTCATGATTGTTTTAGTACCAAGATTCGATCTTATTAGGAGACTCGGAGCACTTCTCCGACAACTGCTGGGATTTGACCCACATCTACCTGATTGATTAATGAATGTACTAAGTACCTATGGACCCGACTCTCAAGTGTTTTTCCCCTCTCACTTCCTATAAAAGAAGGATAGTAAGGCTCATTTGAGGCATCGGGTATGAGAGTTAGAAAGTCGAAGATTCATTGTGTTTTGAGTCTAGAGAGTCTGAGTTCTTTTGCTTCTTGTTCTGCATCCGCGAGCTGGGAGCCTGATCTGCTTGCATCACGAAGTAAATTCATATTCCTATCATTAGGTTATTCTAAAAATCCTGCGTATCAGTGTGCGAGCACTGGTAAGAACCTAAAGTGGCCAGAATACATAGGATTGTCAACATGTGTGTTTTTTTTTTGTTCAAAGACTGATTCTGTGAATCAGCCAGGTAGCCTCCAGAAAGCTATCTTATTTATTAAGAAGCAAACACTGGTAAAATCCATCACATTCTATCTCGGGAAAGAACAACAGAGTTTGTATCATAAATATCTGTAATATGATAATTCAAGATGAATAAAGAGTGTGATTTTATTCCGCAATTTTTTGAGTACTGAAAAACTATGAGCTTATTAAAGACTACTGAGGTAGTATCTGTGTTGTTTATTTTCACCAAGGGTTCAATAGAGGTTCGCCAAAAGGTATAAGGGATGCCAGACCATTAAAGACGAGGGAAGATGTAGAAAAAGGTCGCCAGAGCGTTAAATATCTGAGTAGGTTCATGTATAGGTGAATAAGTATACACAAAGAAGAGACTCAACAAGGCCTGTCAGCCTGTGTTGCTGTAGCCTGTTGCAAGCTTTATCTGAAGCCCCTAGTTAAAATTGGTATGAAAGCCAGAATTGTCATCTGGTTCGTGAAGGTTAGTACTGAAAACCTTACTCTTTTTTAAAAAATTGAATCAGCACGAAGATCTGTATCTTTCCGAGAATTAGATGAGAAGGATAAAGTTGAAGAAAATCCTCTCAAAGATATGTTCACTTCATCGTCTAGCCATGTTATAAAATCAACCGAGCTTGAATATTTAGAATGTCTACCATCTCCTAGATGGCAGTTGCCAAATATAAATGCATTCGATGTATATTATGATTTTTCTGCATTTCATCTAATTGTCGCTACCAGAATTTCCATAAATGAAACCATAAGCCATATTAAAGAAAATTCTGACTGTGTGCAATCCATTCTCTCCTTGATCCAAAAATTCCTCAAGCAGAAGCCAAAAGGCTAAAAACCCAGTATCTTCATTTGGGATGTATTCGGGTAGGAATAAATGCTTTGACCCATAGAGGGCTAGAAACCTTTGTACTTGCCATGGTCAGAGATCTTACCCATAATAAGTATACTGACTCACTGATATGAGGAATAGTTGCTCCACTGTCAAATGGCCCAGTTTATTTTTCTTGTTATCCTAATTTCTCTGTATATGTCTTCAATGAGCATATAAAATACATATTACAGCTGCAGATCCAGACATCTGGATTTGATATGAGGAAAAAGAGACACAGTATAGCCATTCAGACAAGAGGGTGTTTCAGGCATACCAACACCCTATATCCTGAAATCTTCCATACTCTGAGTCAAGATTCCAAATCCAGTGTGGTAGTTCTTACAGATTCAAAAAATCAAAAGATTGAACACCAAACAATCCAATGGGAAGATCTGAGTTTCCCTGAATCCTGGATTGTTCAAAATCCCAAGTCTCCTGGTATGCACAGTATTACTTCTTCTAATGTCCAAGAAAAACAATCTTTTTTTGTAATTTCTTTTTCCAGAAGATCAACCATCGATCGCAAAAGAATAAGTTAGCTCTGCAGAAGTTCCCCTTTGTACAAGAATCCTGAAGAAATTGATACTGCTTTCTCTTCTCATTCTTCTATTCATTGTCAACATATTGAGTTATTTGAGTTTGCCCAGTTAGTTAATTTTTCTTCTGTAGAATTCATCTGTCCAAACTGTAAATCAAATGTAAATATTAGCCATTTTTTTGAATTTGTTCTACATTATAATCATCATCCAAGGACTGGAGAAGCCCCACCTTATACAACAGTCAATCCATGTCCTAATCCCAAATGTTCAGACATTCCCTTTCCTCACGAGTCTGACCATGTGTTGATGATGCATAGCCTACCTTCTTTCGAAAAGAAGGTCCCCATCTTACAAAAATATTCAGAAATCTGAGACCACCAGGCATGCCCAAATATGGCATAGGATACTTCGAACAATTGAACAGTTTAATTATAAATAGTAGATTCATTGATTTTCCTGATGAGTGCAAGAAGCCGTCAATCCCACAAATGCACAAATTATTTTCTATAATGGATGGGTGTGATAAATACAAAATATATACCCAATGGATGAAAGCCATGTTAAATTGGGATCTCATAACTCATCCTGATGTTGAATCTTTTGATCTCAGCACATCTAAAGAAGAAAGAATTATATTGGCCACTAAATGGAAGACATATATGGACTCCAACAATTTATGGATATCTTTTTATGTCTGTAAAAAGATTGTTGAATCATAATCTATCATGATGACAGATACAGTCTCATCTTCCACAACCCAACACTCTTGGACTATTATAGATGGCAGGAAAGTTGAAACAACTACCACATTCCCTCCATATAAAGGCATCACTTTAGGAGAAGCACAAAAATCTTCTAAATCTATCCCCTTGGTTCTTAAAGATGACAATGCCCTAGGAATTGATGGTAGTATTCAAAAGGCCAATGAGCAGATAAATTGGACAAATACTGCAATCAAAGGTCTAGATATGAATACTACTAAAGCAACTTCTGTCAAAGAACATTTTGATGGTATTCAAGTTTCTATTTTTGATGTAAATAATTCTTTGAATCATGTTCAATTTTATACTTCTTCATTGAAAAGTTATGTCAGAGAGTCCTTAGAAAAAATTCAATTGGTAGAATCTAAAGTTGACAAAGAATTCAATTCTACCCAAGGAATCATTGAGAAGCTTACTGTACAGTTTGAGAAGCTTCAAATAAAAAGTGTTGATAAGCCTATCCCTATGTCTTTTCTGCACAAAAGAAGTGTGAAAATACAACATCCTGTCAAGCCTACTGACAGATTTCCTCAGTTATTTCCAAAATAGGTAACCCATTCCAAAGCAAAGACAGAAACCACAGAAAAGACTGAAAAAATCTCAATAGCCTCTGGCGGGCATTCCGAGAAGTGTAAAACCCCAAAGTATTACTTCTGCCAATGTCCAAGAAAACTAATCTTCTGCTGTAATTTCTTTTCCCAGAAGATCGACCATCGATCGCAGAAGAATAAGTCAGCTCTGCAAAAGTTCCCCTTTGTATAGGAATCCTGAAGAAATTGATATTTCTTGCTCTTCTCGTTCTTCTATTCATTTTGAGCATATTGAGTTATTTGAGTTTTCCCAGTTAGTTAATTTTTCTTCTGTAGAAGTCATCTGTCCAAACTATCAATCAAATGTAAACCTTAGCCAGCTTGCGGAACTTGTTCTACATTATAATCATCATCCAAGAACTGGAGAAGCCCCACCTTCTACACCAGTCAATCCATGTCCTAATCCCAAATGTTCATACATTCCCTTTCCTCACGAGTTTGACCATGTGTTGATGATGCATAGCCTACCTTATTTGGAAAAAGAAGATCCCTGGCTTACAGAAATATTCAGCAATCTGAGACCACCAGACATGCCCAGATATGGCATAGGATACTTGGAACAATTCAAAAGTTTAATTGCAAATAGTAGATTCATTGATTTTCCTGATGACTGCAAGAATCCTTGAATCCCAGAGATGCACAAATTCTTTTCTATAATGGATGGGTGTGATAAATACAAAATAGATACCAAATGGATGAAAGCCATGTTAAATTGGGATCTAATAACTCATCCTAATGCTGAATCTTTTGATCTCAACACATCTAAAGAAGAAAGAATTATATTGGCCACTGAATGAAAGACATATTTGGACTCCAACAATTTATGGATATCTTTTTATGTCTGGAAAAAGATTGTCGAATCAGAATCTGTCATGATGACAGATATAGTCTCATCTTCCACAACCCATCACTCTTAGACTGCTATAGATGGCAGTAAAGTTGAAACAAATACCACATTCCCTCCATATAAAGGCATCATTTTAGGAGAAGCACAAAACTCTGCTAAAGCTATCCCTTTGGTTCTTAAAGATGACAATGCCCTAGGAATTGATGGTAGAATTCAAAAGGCCAGTGAGCAGATAAATTGGACAAATACTGCAATAAAAAGTCTAGAGATGAATACTGCTAAAGAATCTTATGTCAAAGAACATTTTGATGGTCTTCAAGTATTTATTTGTAATGTAAATAATTCTTTGAATCATGTTCAGTTTTCTACTTCTTCATTGAAAATATATGTTAGAGAGTCCTTAAAAAAAATTGAATTGGTAGAATCTAAAATCGACAAAGAATTCCATTCTACCCAAGGACTCATTCAGAAGCTTACTGCGCAGTTTGAGAAGCTTCAAATAAAATTTTTTGATAAGCCTATCCCGACATCTTTTCTGCACAAGAGAAGTGTGCAAATGCAACATCCTGTCAAGCGTACTGACAGATTTCCTCAGTTATTTCCAAAAGAAGTAACCCAGTCTAAAGCAGAGACAGAAACTCCAGAAAAGACTGAAAAATTATCAATAGCCTCTTTATTTAAAGATCTAGAAGATAAATCTTCACAGGGTTCAGAATCTCAGTTGTTTCCCATTTATGAACCACTCGAGAGTTAATTTACCAGGTATCCTGCTCCTGACTTAAGTGGTAAAGGAAAAATTCCTGAAACTCACACATTCCATTCAGATGCTCACAGGGAATGGAATATAGATAACTTAAGTGTGGGACAAATGAGACAGTTAAATGATATGATGTTCACAGAATACAAATTAACGTGTCTGAAGGGAAAGAATGAATTAGAAGCATGTAAAACTATAATTCAATGTTTTACTAGTACTTTTCTTAGATGGTGGGAAACAGAGACATCACCAGCCCTCATTACAAAAATGGATAATTAAATGTTAAAGGATGGGATTGGTGATATCATTCATAACTCTTATGGGACTCCTAAGAATAATATGATAGGAGCCCTAACTTCTATGATTATAGAACATTGGTGTGGATCTGAAACTGAGTTAGCAGATAAACATGAGATGATTATCATGAATCTAAAATGCCATAAAATGTCTCAGTTTGAATACTTCCACATGGATTGGTTACAGCGCATATATGAGGTAAAATATTCAAAACATTTATTGTGGAAACAAATCTATCCTGTTGCTTTGCCTTCAAAGTTCATAGATTGTCTAAGACAGCAAGAAGCTTTTCAGTTGCCTTTTCAATCTTTTACATGGGGAGAAATTTATGATGTAATTACTAAGACATTGGTTGGTTTATGTAAAAGTAGGAAACTAAATAAGTCTCTTGAGAAACTTTCAAGAATGCCTGATAGTAAATCAATTTGCAGTAAATACGGGCTTTCTATTGATGATCCTATTGTCAAAAGAAGAAAAGAAAAAAAGCAGGCTAAGAGAGAAAAGAAGAAATCTAGAGACTTCCCAACCAAGTATAATATAGGTATAAAGAGGATCTAGAATAGATCCAATAAGGGATACTATAAGTATGTCCCTAGAACCCACTATTACCAGCCATCTGACATCCACTTGAATACTTCCAAACAAGAGAAGTGGAATATGCTGACCTGTTGGTTGTGTGGCAAAACAAGCCATACATGAAATAAATTCCCAGATGGTGAAGAATCCAAAAAAAAACAGAGGCAAGAAATCATAGGCCTTCGCTAAAAACAAAAGAGTTGTTAAAATTGAGACTCCCTTCTTGTGCTTCAAATGTGCGTCAAGGAGTCACCATTCGGAAAATTGCCCAAATGTTGTTATACGTGAACAACTACAACAACAACAGCTCGAAGGCACAACCTATGATTCTGAATGTTCTTATTCCGATTCCTCGGATGAAGAGGTCCATGCTCAAATGGCCACATGTTTCAATTCTGATTCAGATAAATTTAATTGTAAACATTATTCTAAATTTGACTTTTCTGATGAAAGTTTTTCTGGGAATGAAGAATCCACTCACATCCAGCAGCATAAAGAAAAATTTCTAATGGCCCAAACTGCTGAAGATGCTGAGCTAAATTTTTTTTCCTAGATCCATGCAGTTGACGAAGGTGAGATGAAAGAAAAGATTCTTGAAGCTTTTCTAAACCAAGTGCACAACACTAAGAAATATTCTTCCAACAAACCTCTATTTGTTGAAGCCTCCTATGAAGGAAATACCAAAGATTTTCAAAGATACCAAATGCAAGACCAAGTTCGTACACTCACTTTGGGAGAGGTAAGTAAGGAAATTCACTCTCTGAAATCTGAAATCTCTACTTTGAAAAATATAATCTCTCATCTTGAAAAAGGAAAACAACCTCAAGCTGAAGAACAATCCAGAAACACTACACCATACAAATATTCTAGTGTTGAAATTTTTGAGGGAAGAAGAGATCCTGCTACTGTTTTTAGAGATATGAGAATTATAACCATCCAGTACCAACAACATCATGTTATGCTTGACATCTATATTGAAGGACAGATGTTTTCCCTTAACAAATTAATTTATTCTGGTGGAGATGTGAATGTGTTACATAACAAAGATTATTCTAGCCAAATATGAAAGAAATACCAAAGCTTTTCAAAGAGACCAACTGCAAGACAAAGTTCGTACACTCACTTTGGGGGAGGTAAGTAGGGAAATTCACTTTCTGAAATATGAAATCTCTACTTTGAAAAATAGAATCTCTCATCTTGAAAAATTCAAACAACCTCAAGCTGAAGAATAAGCCAAAAACACTACACCATACAAAAATTCTAATGTTGAAAATTTTGAGGGAAGAAGAGATCCTTCTACTGGTTTTAGAGATATGAGAATTCTAACCATCCAGTACCAGCAGCATCATGCTATGCTTGACATATGTATTGAGGGATATATGTTTTCCCTTGAAACATTAATTGATTCTGATGCAGATGTGAATGTGTTACATAGCAATATTATTCCAGCCAAATATTGGGTAAGATCATTTAGACAAGTCATAACCTTGGCTGCAATAATCTTGCTATGTTACACATTCACATCTACACCAGAATCAATTAATGTTTTAAGGGAAAACATCTGTCCCTCAATAAAGATGTCAAGCATAACATGATTCTGTTGGTACTGGATGGTTATAATTCTCATATCTCTAAAACCAGTAGCAGGATCTCTTCTTCCCTCAAAAATTTCAACATTAGAATTTTTGTATGGTGTAGTGTTTCTGGCTTCTTCTTCAAGTTGAGGCTATTTTAGTTTTTCAAGATGAAAGATTCTGTTTTTCAAAGTAGATATTTCAGATATCAAAGAGTGAATTTCCCTACTTACCTCCCCGAAAGTGAGTGTACCAACATTGTCTTTTAGTTGGTCTCTTTCAAAAGCTTTGGTATTTCTTTCATAGGAGGCTTTAAAAAATAGAGATTTGTTGGAAGAATATTTCTTAGTGTTGTGCACTTGGTTCAGAAAATATTCAAGAATATTTTCTTTCATCTTAGCTCCATCAAGTGCAAGGATCTGGGACAAAACTTTTAGCTCAGCATCTTCACCAGTTTGGTCCATCAGAACTTTTTCTTTATGCTGTTGGATTTGAGTGGACTCTTCATTCTCAGAAAAACTATCATCAGAAAAGTCAGATTCAAAATAATATTTACAATTACATTTATCTGAATCAGAACAAAAACATGTGGCCATTTGAGCATGGAGCTCTTCATCTAAGGAATCAGAATAAGAACGTTCAGAATCAGAGGTTGTGCCTTCAAGCTGTTTTTGTTGTAGTTTTTCACGTATAACAACATTTTGGAAATTTTCAGAACGGTGACTCCTTGACCCACATTTGAACCACAATATGGAAGTCTCAATTTTAACATCTCTTTTGTTTTTAGTGAAGGCATGTGATTTCTTGCCTCTATTTTTATTGGATTTTTCACCATCTGGGAATTTATTCGATGTATGGCGTGGTTGGCCACACAACTAACAGGTCAGCTTATTCCACTTCTCTTGTTTTGAAGTATGTAAGTGGATGTGAGATGGATGGTAATAGTGGGTTCTAGGGACATACTTATAGTATCCCTTCTTGGATCTGTGTTGGATCCTATTTTTGCCTTTATTATACTTGGTTGGGAAGTCTCTAGATTTCTTCTTTTCTCTCTTAGCCTACGTTTTGGCTTTTCTTCTTTTGACAATAGGATCATCAATAGCAAGCCCATATTTACTACAAATTGATTTACTATCAGGAATTCTTGAAAGTTTCTCAAGAGACTTATTTACTTTCCTACTTGTACATAAACCAACCAATGTCTTAGTAATTACAGCATAAATTTCTCCCCATGTAAAATATTAAAAATATTTATTGTGGAAACCAGTCTATCTTGCTGCTTTGCCTTCAAAGTTCATACATTATCTAAGACAGCAAGAATCTTTTCAGTATCAATTTTACACAGCTCTGCTACCAAATTTACGCAGGGGCTTCAGATGAAGCTTGCAATAGCAACACAGGCTGGTTGGCCTTGTTGAATCTCTTCTCTGTGTATACTTATTAACCCATACAAGAACCCATAGACGAACCTACTTAGATATTTCACGCTCTAGAGACCTTTTTCTACGGCTTCCCTTGCCTTTAATGGTCTAGCGTCCCTTCTATCTTTTTTTGAACCTCTGGTGAGAATAAAAAACACAGATACTACCTCAACAGTATTTAATAAGCTCATAGTTTTTCAGTACTCAAAAAATTGTAGAATAAAATCACACTCTTTATTCATCTTGAATTATCAGATTAAAAATATTTATGATACAGACTTTTTTCTTCTTTCCTGAGATAGACTGTGATGGCTTGTACCAGTGTTATCTTCTTAATAAATAAAATAGCTTTCTAGAGGCTACCTGGCCGATCCACGGACTCGGTCTTTGGACAAAAACAAAACACACATATCGACAATCCTATGTATTCTGACCACTCTAGGTTCTTACTAGTGTTTGCACAATGATACGAAGGCTTCTTAGAATAACCTAATGACAGGAATCTAAATTTACTTTGTGATGCAAGCAGATCAGGCTCTCAGCCCGCAGATGCAAAGCAGGAAGAAAAATAACTCAGACTCTCTAGACTCAAAACATAATGACTCTTCGACTCTTTAACTCTCACACCCGATGCCTCAAATGAGCCTTACTCTCCTTCTTTTATAGGAAGTGAGAGGGGAAAAACACTTGAGAGTCGAGTCCATAGGTACTTAGTACATTCATCAATCAATCAGGTAGATGTGGGTCAAATCCCACCAATTTTCGGAGAAGTTCTTCGAGTCTCCTGATAAGATCGAATATTGGTACTAAAAAAATCATTACAGGACACTATGGATACTTTTATTCAAAATTCCCATGAGAAAACTAAAGTAATATTTACATAGTGGAAGCTTTTTACCGAAAAGCCCACGAGAAAATCGGTCACTTTAAGTCTATGACTAGACATTAAAACAATGTGGAGACTTTTAAATGGAGTCCATGAGAACCATATTATGAGGGATCATCAAGAGTAGTGATTCCATGAAAACAAAATATTTTATATAGTGCCTCATCCCAAGCTTTGGTGTATATTCGTCTGACAATCATTGGTTTTTTTAAAACAATTTGGTGCTTGATTTTTTTCATGACTAACCACTCATAATGCCTAATCATATAGCCACTCATAATGCCTAATGATATATTGATTTAAGATTTCATTATCGTGAATTCTCTGGAGTTCTTCGGCAGTATTACAAGGAGTGTGAGAACATTCAGGAATATTGTTTTCAAAACACCACTTACAGTGCAGCTGGAAATAGGATTCATAATAAGCAGTATCAATGGTGGTTTTATTGACTCCAAAGTCATTCCACTGTTCTTTTAGCCATTAGCTCTACTTATTTCTTTGCATAAGCCATGTTGTTCCAAACTTTATTTTTGTATAATGGGTTTCATCTTTTCCATCTACATTTAGAATATCCCACCAGAGTTTTTTGTATCCTGCAAAATTATAAATGGTGTTAGGAAAAATAATAGAAGGATCATTTCCTGGCCATAATGAAAAATTATTAGTCCATGTAGGATCTTTGGTTCCGTTTATACAAAAATATTTATGATAAACTCGGCACCTATCCCCTCCTTCAGTCCAAATCATGGTGATGTCGTGAAAATCTTTTCTTAAGACCTCTTCTACTAGATTTTCTACAATCATACTCCTAGAATAAATCATGTCATGGATCCATTTACTTCCCTTTGGATACACCTTTCTTTCAGGAACTAAGTGTAGGATATTAGTATGTGGTTGTAAATTGGCATCCAAAAATTTTGTATTCCTAAGTTTCCATGTTGGCTTCCATTGATCATAGTGCTCCCGCCAAATTTTGTCATCAGGAATAGATCTGAGAATTTATTTATGCTAGTTTGGATCCCATTCTGTAACAATTACCATGATATGTACAGGTTGTATATATTCTCTGCTCAAGAATTCAGGAAGACTATTTTCTGCACCTTTAATATGTTCAACTTCAAATTGAAAATTTGCAGAAAGAGCTTGCCATTTTGAAAACTTGGCCTCACTTGGATTTTTAATATCCTTTGTCAGGACCTTTTTTAGAGTAGAGGCATCTATTATAAGCAAAATATTTTTATTTACAAGATGGATTTCAAACTTATCTACTAAATTCCAAGCAACTTTTACCTCCTTCTCGATGGCGGAATAATTTCTTCCAGCTGGGCTCCATGTGCCTGATGTAAATTGTACAATATGTTCTTTGCCTTCTTTTCCTTACTTGAGGATACCTCCCCATCCTTCATTACTAGCATCAGATTCAACAATTTTAAAATTATCATCATCAGCAACAAATAAAATAGGAAGGGTTTCCACCTTAGACTTGATCCTTTTGATTGTGGCAGTATGGGCTTCAGTCCATGGCATAGGATTTTTCTTCAACCTTTGATCGAGCAAAGATCTATCTTTAGCACAATCTTGATAAAAGCTACTGACATAATTGAGGCAGCCCAAAAATCTTTGCAACTGGGTTTTATCTGTAATAATGTCTGGAAATTTGTCAACAAATTACAGAGCATGTCTTTGCAAAGATATCTAGTCATCCTTGATAGTGTGGCCAAGGAACTTGATAGAAGTATGGAACAACTTTATCTTCTTTTTTCTTAAAACTAAACCATTTCTTTTGACCACTTAAATAAATACATTTACATGTTTAAAATGATCATCAAATTTTTGGAAAAAACTAAAATATCATCAATATATACAAGCAACCATTCGATGTATGGTTTAAAGATTGAGTCCATGACCTTCTGGAATTTGGACAGAGCATGATTTAATCCAAAGGGCATGACATTACATTCATAGTGACCTACAGGGACACTCAATGCATCCTTGAACTTGTCTTCTTCTTTTATTGAAACCTTCCAAAAACCAGATTTCATGTCAATTTTGGGGAAGATCTTGGCACCTGCAATCCTTGCCAACAAATCACCTTTTTGAGGAATAGGATAGGTATTATCTGCAAGAACAGAATTCAGAGGTTTATAATTTATAACTAATCTGGGAATTCCTCTGATTTTTTCTGATCTTTTGTTGACATAAAAACCATAACAGTTCCAGGGATTGTTAGATTCTCTAATCAATTTCCTATCCAGCAATTTTTTGAATTCCTTGTTGCACAAATATCTATATTCTTTATTCATGGGAGTTTCCTTACTTTTGCATGGCCTTCCTTCATATTCTAATTTCTATGGAAATTCAACAAAATATTGTTTTCTATGCCAGAAGGAATTAGGTTCTTCTGCACAACATTGTTTTTCAAATTTTTTCTTGAATTCAGAGATCTTTTGCTAAATAATTGGAGAAAAGAGTTTTTCTCCAAATTTCTTAGTTGCCTTCAAATCCTTTAATTCAATCAACTTATTACTAGCCTTTTCAAGTTTTTCCATGGCCTGGACCGTGGTAGAAACTCTGGGAGTAGATATATATGGAAACTTGATCGTTTTGCAATGCCCATCGGACTTTGGCATAGTAATAAAATAACTAGCTTTGTTGTTAGAAATCCTGGTTGAATCATGTGGTTCCACAAATGCTAAAAATATTTTGCCTAGAATGAAATCAATAGGAATTTTTGCAACTGCAAATTTCAACTTAATGCTATGTTCATCAAAGAAAATAGTAGCCTGAGGAACTTCATAATGCAAGTTTTTATTTCCCAGCCAATTGACTTGTCTGAATGATCTTACCCAATATTTGGCTGGAATAATCTTGCTATGTAACACATTCACATCTGCACCAGAATCAATTAAAGTTTTAACGGAAAACATCTGTCCCTCAATACATATGTCAAGCATAACATGATGTTGTTGGTACTGGATGGTTAGAATTCTCATATCTCTAAACCCAGTAGCAGGATCTCTTCTTCCCTAAAAAATTTCAACGTTAGAATTTTTGTATGGTGTCGTATTTCTGGCTTCTTATTCAGCTTGAGGCTGTTTGCCTTTTTCAAGATGAGAGATTCTATTTTTCAAAGTAGAGATTTCGGGTTTCAGAGAGTGAATTTCCCCACTTACCTCCACAAAATTGAGTGTACGAACTTTTTCTTGCAGTTGGTCTCTTTGAAAAGATTTGGTATTTCTTTCATAGGAGGCTTCAAAAAACAAAGGTTTGTTGGAATAAGAGTTCTTAGTGTTGTGCACTTGGTTTAGAAAAGCTTCAAGAAGCTTTTCTTTCATCTCACCTTCATCAAGTGCACGGATCTGGGAGAAATTTTTTAGCTCACCATATTCAATAGTTTGGGCCATTAGAACTTTTTCTTTATGCTGCTGGATGTGAGTGGATTCTTCATTCTCAGAAAAACTATCATCAGAAAAGTCATATTTAGAAGAATATTTACAATTACATTTATCTGAATCAGAACAAAAACATGTGGCCATTTGAGCATGGAGTTCTTCATCTGTGGAATCAAAATAAGAACTTTCAAAATCAGATGTTGTGCCTTCGAGCTGTTGTTTTTGTAGTTGTTCACGTATAACAACATTTGGGCAATTTTCAAAATGGTGACTCCTTCACCCACATTTGAAGCGTAAGAGGGGAGTCTCAATTTTAACAACTCTTTTTTTTTTAGCGAAGGCTTGTGATTTCTTGCCTCTATTTTTCTTGTATTCTTCACCATCTGGGAATTTATTTGATGTATGGCATGTTTTTCCACACAACGAAAAGGTCATCTTATTCCACTTCTCTTGTTTGGAAGTATGTAGGTGGATGTCAAACGGCTGGTAATAGTGGGTTCTAGGGACATACTTATAGTATCCCTTCTTGGATCTTTGTTGGATCCTCCTTTTACCTTTATTATACTTGGTTGGGAAGTCTCTAGATTTCTTCTTTTCTCTCTTAGCCTGCTTTTTGTATTTTCTTCTTTTGACAACAGGATCATCAATAGCAAGCCCATTTTTACTGCAAATTGATTTACTATCAGGAATTATTGAAAGTTTCTCAAGAGACTTATTTACTTTCCTACTTGTACATAAACCAACCAATGTCTTAGTAATTACAGCATAAATTTCTTCCCAGGTAAAAGATTCGAAAGGAAACTGAAAATCTTCTTGTTGTCTTAGATAATATACGAACTTTGAAGGCAAAGCAGCAAGATAGACTTGTTTCCACAATATTTTTTTTTAATATTTTAGCTCATATATGCGTTGTACCCAATCCCTATGGAAGTCTTAAAACTGAGACATTTTATGGCATTTTAGATTCATGAGAATCATCTCATGTTTATCTGCTAACACAGTTTTAGATCCACACCAATGTTCCATAATCATAGAAGTTAGGGATCCTATCATATTATTCTGGGTGTTGGTGTTCCTGAGTTTTGATAGATTGGCTAACCAAAAGACAAGACAACATCAGAACCAATCTTTAGAGTTCCAGGATCTAGTCCTCTTGTTCTCAGAGAGGGATCTCTCAAATGTTTTTTTTGCAAAGATTTACCTTGTTTGCTTTTAAGTATTGATTTTAGACTAGTTATTAAGTGCAAGTGTTTGTTTGGTTTGTTTGTTTGGTTGAATTGGCACAAAAGAACATGAAAGATCTAAGTGGTATAGATATAAAGAAGAAGTATCAGTTTCAGTGCGAAATGGCTTCAAGAAGAGGTTTATTACAAGCTCATCAATGGATATGGGATATCAAAGGGAAAATCTAACTTGGCCATAGGATCCTTTAGTTTTGTGAATGAGATGGACATTAATGATTTGGAAAGAGAAATCGAATTCTCAACAAAGGGACCTTAAAAATATAACTTGAACAATAAAGAGGTATTTCATAGACAGGGCTAACCATGAATTCTACAAACCACACTTTAAGCAAATAATGATTTCAAGAAAACTTTCAAAATGAAATCTAAGATTCGGGAGAACATCTTATTTCCTCAAATATTTTATCTCAAAGGACTTAGAAAACATGAAAGATTCACTGATAATTGCATTCATAGAAGAGGGAACAACTAACACATCTATGATCACAACTATAAATACCTTTAAAATAGTTGTTCAAGCAGGGACAAGGGGTATGATGAAAACAAACCTCATTGGCTAACTATAAACAATGGTACTTCAAAGGGAGATTTCAAAAAAAGTTTTCAAGTGGCAGCAGACAAGCAAGGAAAACCATAAATCATGCTAGAACCAACTATTTGAACTATTTGAGAAATAAATAAGCATAAGGGTTCAAGAGAACGATTAAAGACTCTAAAATACCTTAGAAAAACAAAACATAAAACAGTGAAGGATAAACAGGTCTAAGGTGCTTCCAGGAGTCATTTCTTAGCTTAAACTTTTCATCCTACTGTAGTAAGAATTTATGGAACAAAATGAAAACAGGAAAAACAACAAAAAGTTCAGAATACATCCCCAACAGCCAAGCTCAAGGATCCAATGATAGAGCCTTCTCAAGAATAAGCATGTCACAACATCATCAAGCTTCCAAGACTTCAATTTCTTCTTCAACTTCAACAGACTATGTATTATTTCAAAGAGTTTCTGTGTTACAACTAGTGACCAACCAACCAACTTCTCGTTTTCTTCAGAAGTATTTATAGAATAAATGAGGAGGTGGAAGAGTTCTAGGGTTGAGGTGTAATTAATTGTATACTAAATGCAACTCCTAGCCTTGAAAACCATTCAAGGCATAAGGCAGGAAAGCGTTCGATTTACAACTCTGTTTCATTAACTCTGTCTTCTGATTTTTAGGCTTAGTGGGTGAAGAGATTGACTTTAAGGCTCTTTTTATCTTTCACAATAACTCTGCTGTCAGTGTGAAATATTTTATTGTCCTTGTAATAAGTGTTAGTAGTCTTTAGCCTTAATGTTACTGACTGAGATTTGATTCGAGTATTCCTTTGAGGCAGAGAGGCTTCAGGTGGCAATTTTGGTAGCTGGGGATTCAATTAGCCCCTCTGATGTGGCATTCGAGGTCTTATGGATCTAATTTGTGGATTAGGCCTTTGATTCTAGAGTTCATTCCTTGATTCTTTAATCTTTGATTAACATCTTTAAACCTTTGATTTTTCTCTGATTTTCATCTTGACACTGATATTCTTTCATTTAATTAACTTTGACTGTGTTTTTTGTTTGCAGGTGCGCAGAGGGTTTGTTGGAGAAATGGTTTTGAAAAGCTGAAAATCATGACTTATCGACCTTCTTAGAACATGTAATTAGCACTTCAAAACCCTTCAATTTTTACCAAATTCCATAAGGATCGTCATCCTTAGCCAATAACACTGTAATCATCTGTGGGAGGGTTTTAACCTTAATCTTCATTGAACCTGCATAAAAAGAAAAAACATTATATAAATCCTGCGAAATTTGGTTTAGAACTGCTTAGGAGGGTTTATTGAAGCATTTCAGAGCAGTGAGGATAGAGGAATTTACAGCGGAAAATATGTTTCTGCGCCAAAACAGAGACCCAAGGTTTAAATTTCAAATATGGTGTGAATTGCGAAGAAGCGGTTTCAGGAAAACCATCAGCGGTTTTCGCATGGAATTTAGGTGGTAGGTGGTTTTTCCCAGAAGCAATGCGATTCCATACATCACTTGACACCTAGCTTTTTAATACCGCCTATTTCACAAAATTTTTAAGCGTTAAACTTTAGGCGCAAAGATTTTGCGATACGCATCGTCAACCGTTGGATCAGAGGACCCTGATCCAACAATGCGGAAAGAATGCGATATGAAAGGTGTGTGAGTGGGGTTCTGGTCGAAGATAGGTGGCAGCGTGCAAGTGGACAGGCGCTTTGTGGGGTGGGAGGTAGGTCCCAAGGGGTTCGGGTTAAGTCCTGATCGTTGGATTCTTTGGATGGACAATCGAGATTTAATAAAGAAGCAAAGATTTCAAAAGGGAAAAGGAACAACGGATGAATGGTCGGGAGGGAAAGATGGCTCGATGACCGTTCATCAGTTTAGATCAATGGTCCAGATCTGATGAGAAACATAAAATTGGAAAACGCAAAATAGAAGGAAATTCGGGTTTTTACCACGGGGTTTATGCTTTGAGCGCCTGATTGTTGGGCTAAGGACATATGAGGAAGAGGGCTGAAGGGTATAAGCTCTCGGGGGCTTAATGCCTTAGGAGTTCAAAAGACTGTTTTTAGGCTAGAATAAAGGGTTTTTAAGGCCAAATGAGGGTTTTGGTAGGCTAGAAAAAGGATTTTTAAACCAAAAAAAAGGATGATATAAGGTTAAAAAGAGGGTTTTAATGGTTTGGAGGTTAATATGAAAGGATGAAAGGGGGAATTTGTAAAGGAAAATAGGGGTGGAAATGGAGATGATTTTTGAAAATGAGATGGAGAAGTGAATGATGAGAATGGAGGCTCATGAGCAGTTTTCTTTGGTAAACAGCAGGTACTTTAAGACTAATAGTCAAACAATAGTGAATATTAACTCAAAGGGTTATAATCATCATAAAACTTCAAAAGATGATAAGTTTTCAAAGGGAACTATCTCTTGAAGGTTTAAAAGACAATCTTAGCCACCATTGAGTGTAACAGAATTTATAGGTGGCTAATAGTAGCTCCACTTGGAAAGGACAGCTGGTTCTTTAGGTGTCCAGAACCTCAGCTATTGATCTCTGGCTTTTCAGTAAACCAGTCCCTTATCCATTGAGCAGCAACTTTATTTTCCTTTAGCTGACCTTTATATGATTTGATAATCTCTGCAGAAATCTGAAACAATGGAATTCTATCAAAACAACATCTCTACCTACCCATTCCTAATGATCCTAACATTGTTTCTTCTTTCAGAGTGAATTTGGACTAGCAAACTCTCTTCATCAACATTTTATTCTTTTGAAAAACAGGAAACTAATCTATTTCTACTCTTATTTCTCCATGAACTAAGTTTAAGCAGTTGAGTTCATAAATTCTCTACCTAGCTATTATCTGTCAGGATTAGACTGTCTGACAGACCTTTATTCTCTAAATTCTAAAATAGAAATTTAAAAGCAGCAAAGTTAGGATTAAGCAGTCTGACTTGCTGCAGATCTATGGAATAAAAACAAGCTGCACATAGATTTTATTTGCAGAAAAGTAAAACAAAATTGTGAAGGCTTAAGATCTGAAAACTAAAACATCCTTCATTATTTCTTCAGCTCTGTTTTGAATTTGTTTGAGCTGTGTTTTCTCTGTCCTAATCTACCTTATTGATAAGCCAAGATTGTGATGTTTGGCTGATCTAATTCACTAACCTATCAATAGTAAATTGAAAAGATAATTAGTCATGATTAGGCTTTATGACTAACTAGAAAGGTGTTTTTAGCAGTGGCATTTGAGCTTGCACACTTTCAGACTTTGTCTCTATTTTTTGGTATGGGGCTGTACCTTCCTTGTTTTTATCTGCCCTCTTTTTTTTTCTATTGTTTTTGTATTTTTATTTTTCTAAATTTGAATGCAATGTTCAAACAATGATATTTACAATGGAAATAAAAAAGCTTTGAAACTCATGACTCTTGACAGAAATAATGCCTGAGCATCCTGCCATTGACAGGACCTCCATATAGATCTTCTCCATTCAATTCTTTCAGGAAGAAAGCATTGTGACCCCTCTCAGCATGAATAATATAGGGTCCTTTCCATAGGTTCTTAAAAATTTCCATGTTTTCCCTTCTCTTCCCTTCTTGAATCCCATTTGAGAACCACATTTCCAACTTGGAAATTGTTTACCTTTGTCCTTTTATCAAATAGTTTCTTGATATTCTCTTGGACTAGTTGTGTTCTTTTAGAGACTTATTCTCTAGACTACTGTAAATAAATTGTTTGGTTGATTCTTCTCTGCATATCATTTTCTTCAGTTTGCACTTCTTAAAGGAGTTTCAAGACTGGAACTCCTAATGATGTTGGGAAGACTGCATCCATGCCATAGACTAGCTGATAGGGGGACATATTTATTAACTTCTTTGTAGTTAATCTATCAGCCCATAAGGCATGAACCGGCTTACTGTGCCATGATTTCTTATTCTACTCCAATAGATTTTTGATGATATTGATGAGGCTTTTAATGGAGGATTCAACTAATCCATTCCCTTGGGGATAATAGGCAGTAGAATGGCCCAAGGTGATGTAGTATTTGTAACAGAAATCAACCATTATTTTAGACTTGAAAGCAGCAACATTGTCTATTATGATTTTTCTAGGACAACCAAATCTGGATAGGATGTTTGTTTCTAGACACTTGATAATGATAGAGTCAATAGAATTCCTAGATGGTATGGCTTCTATCCATTTGGTAAAATAATCAACGGCAGTGAGGATCCACTTATGTTGGGCTGATGAAGACGGGTGAATTTCTCTAATGAAGTCCAAGCCCCATTGTTGGAAGGGTGCCTCAACACTAATAGGATGTAAGGGTAAAGGAAGGATTTTTCTTTTTCCATCAAAAATTTGACACTTATGGCAAGACATGACTAACTTCTGAGTATCTGGGAAAATGGAGGGCCAATAGTGACCAGATCTGAGGATTTTATTTGTTGTGGTCTTCCATAAAAGTTGTCCTCCACATTCTCCTTTATGTAGCTCATGCATGATTTTTCCTACATCATCCTCAAGTAAACATTTGAGAAAAATTCCAACAACATTTTTCCAATATAATACCCCATCTAATATCTAATAATTCAAAGACTTCTGTTTCAAAAATCTAGCTTTAGTTTTAGACAAAGAAGGAGGGGCATTTAGATATAAAAGCACATAAATGATGTCAGCATACCAAGGAGAATTCAAAAAAGTTTCTTCAATGAAAGAAGCAGTGAATTCCTCTATTTCTTCCAACACATCTACCATATTCATATCTAGTGCTTGGAAGTTTGACTCAGCCATGGGCTTTGCTAATCCCTGCCCTTTAATTAGTTTGGTGGGCTAGATTTCTAAGTCATATTCAAGAATAGTAGCAATCCATTTTCCCCTTTTACCATCAGGGTCTTGACTTAGAATATCCTTGACAACAGTATGTGGAACAAAAGAAATTATGTGTGAGTTTAAAATATAGAATCTAAAGTCTTTTAATTCTTTCACTAATGCTAAGGCTTGCTTCTCCATGATGTTATATTTGAGAGGATCATCTCTTAAGGCCCTACTAAAAAAATATATTGGTTTTTCTTGCCCCAAATAATTCTTTTGAAGTAATACTGCAGCAATTGTATGTTCAGATGCAAAACAAAAGATATAAAAGTCTTTGGTGAAATTTGGACTAATCAAGACTGGTGTTTGAGTGAGAGCTTGTTTAACCAATTCAAATGATTGTTTAGATTGTGTAGTCCATTTCACACCTACCTCTTTCTAAAGCATGTTTGTAATGTTTCTTAATAGCTCAGCAAGGTTGGGGATAAACCTCCTCAAAAAATTAATATTTCCATTAAAATATTGTAATTCTTTGAGGCTTCTTGCATGGCTAATTTTCAATATTCCATCAATCCTTTTAGGGTATACTCTGATTCCCTCTTCTGAAATTATGTGACCAAGAAGCTTGCCTTCTTGGAGACCAAAGAGTGTCTTCTTGGGATTCAAAGATAAGCCGGATTTCCTACATTTCTCAAAAACGTTTCTTAAGTGAATCAAATGCTCTTCATCAGTTTTAGAGAAAATATTTATGTCATCAAGGTAAATTATTATAAAATAGCCAATATCTTCAGAGAAGGCTATTTCCATGGCCCTTTGGAATGTGGCTCCTGCATTCATCAAACCAAATGGCATTTTTACATACATAAAGGTGCCCCAAGGTGTCGTAAAAGCATTTTTGTGTTGATCACTTCGGAGCACTAACACCTGATTGTAACCTGAGAACCCATCCAATAGTGATATTCTTTTAGACCCAACTACCCTTTGAAGTATATGTTCCATCTTGGACAAGGGTTAGTTGTCTTTCAGGGAGGCTCTATTTATATTTCTAAAGTCAATGTAGAGCCTGATTTCCGTTGTCTTCTTCCTAACAGAAACTAGGTTTGACACCCATTCTGAATATCTAAGGGATACTATAATCCCAACATCATACATTTTTTCAATTTCTTTCTTGACTAAAGGTAATAAAACATGGTTTATTCTCCTTAGTTTATCTTTGAAAGGTTTTCTTATTTTCCTTAAGAGGAATTTTGTGTTGAATGATGATATTGTCATAAGATTTCAGATCTTTGTATCCCCAAGCAAACACATCTCTAAATTCTTTGAAAAACTCTAAGTATTGCAATTTTATATGAGCTGGGAGAGTGCTAGACAGTTTGATCATTTTGGGTTCTGCTAGGCTGCCTATGTTATGTTCTTCTACATCTATTTCCAGAAGCTCCATTCTTGGTTCTTTGGCTACATCATTAAAATCCAAGTGTTCTAAAGGTGTGAGACCTCTTGGAATTGTATCATTCTTGCATTGTAAAACTTCCAAGTCTTTCTGGTCTATGTTGTCAATTAATTCCGCTTCAAAAATATTTTCACAGTGATTTATATCAGCAGAATATGTCATTTCTGTTTCTGGGATTTGTTCCTTATCCAAACAGTTTTCTTCATGGCTAGTTTCTAATGCTGGTATGGAAAAATCATTTTCTGATTCTAGGAAATCATCTATGTGTTTTTCAGTGTCAAACACTTGCCATTGATTCTCATTTTCAGGCACAAAAGGCCTATTTTTTACCTTTACATTGAGCTGTTCATTTATCAGAGGTACTTGGTAATTGTTGGCATTGAAGGCAAGTTCATTTTCTAGATGATTTTGGGCTCTTGGTATGAAAATGAGTTCATATTTTTCAAAGGATTTTAGTAAATCTAGTGCAGCATTTCAATATTCTCTAAGTCTTGGGTTCTTGGCTGAATATTCCCCTTTGATTTGTCTTATGATAAGTTCAGAATCTCCTAGGATTGATATTTTCTGGGCTTCTAATTGTTTAAGCAATTGTAAGCCAAGGAGAAGGGCTTCATATTCAGCAATATTGTTGGTGCATGGAAAATATAGTTTAAATGAATAACCCTGATTTGTATTTTGAATCCATACACCTACCCCTACACTTGTTTTATTACAAGACCCATCAAAGTTTATTTTCCAAAGTATTTCTGCCTCATTTTCAGTTTCTTGTTGTTTTTTATTGCTAATGTTTTTTATTTGATTTGAGGGAAGTTTTGATTGTTCTGGTAAACTGATTTCCTCTTTGTTTTCCTTTTCTTGTTGAGTGATTTGATCTTCATTGTACAAGATAAAGGAATCTAAACTTGATTGAATGGAATAGATTGGAGAGTTGTTTGGTTTATCTATGTTGCCCACCATGTATTTCATGTGGGATTCCCTGTATAATCTTCTGTTTTGGTTAAAAAATGGGATGGTGGCATAAGACATGTCCATTTGAAGGCTCCCCTGAAGTTTGGCTCCCCATGATCTTGATAAAAGCATTCCATACTTTGGGGGAATGTCAGCTACTACTATGTCCATTACTAGACTCTTAGCAAGGATATGAGATAAGTTTACAAATAAATATTTGATTAAACCCAAGCATTTGACTCTGCTTGAATCAAAGGAATACAGATCCTTGTATGGTTTAGTAATTTCTAAGCCTAAGCTTTCCATTACTACTTTGGGCATAAGATTATATGAAGCTCTAGAGTCTAACATGGCATTGTGTAATATCCTATCATGTATATTCAAACTAACATAGAAGGGAGGGATAGCTCCTTCCTGGTATTTTTCTTCAACTTCTAGACCAAACAACAACTCAGGGTTTTCATCTGTCAAGTTTAAACTATCAGTGTCACTTCCTAAGTTTAAAGCTTTCAAAACATGGTTTTTGTACACTTCTTGGGTTACTAGTTCAGCTAGAGGTATCGTAATTTTTATCTTTGCAATCTCTCCCTCAAGGCTAAAAGGAACTATTGATTTTGTCATATTTACATCTATTTTTTCAATTGAATTCCTTTCAACAATTCTGATTTGTTGAACTTTGTTTGGACTGCTATTTGGGACAATTTTGTTAGGGCCACTAGCTGAAGTGCTAGGGCTGCTTTGTTCAACATTTGGCTGGCTACTTTTCTCTTTGTTTAAATCTGTTTTCTTAGCCAAAATTTTGGGTTTCTCTGTTGTTTTCTTAGTCTGATTTTCTGCATTTTTCCTAACAGCAGTGCTAGTGTTTTTGTCATTTGAATTATCTATGTTCCCTCTGCTCCTAAGATCATATTTTTTGTGCACCTCCATGATTTCATTTTCAAACCCCAATCTATAATCATCAGAATCCTCATATGTATCTTCATTTTGTTCAAGGGAGAAGAAACCTTGTTCTTCTTCAGTGAGGTAAAAATCATCTCCACTGTCTGATCCAATCAAGTTTACATGATTTTCTCCCAACCTTTCAATCTCCCTTTCTTCCTCTTGATCTACATAGTTTTGTTGGAAGGGAGGTCTAATTTTTTGGTCATTGTCTTTCTGCCTATCTTGATTAGGGTCTCTTCTCAGATTTTGGTTTCTATTTCTGTTTTGGTTTTCTCCAGGAGGCACTCTATCATTCAGATTTATCTTTTCAAGCATCCTCTCCATTACCTTTACTAAGTTATCAATTTTAGTATCTGATACTAAGGTTGATGGCATTGTATCATCCTTGTATGTAACTCTTTTCTCTACCCTCAACCTAGCTCTTTTTTCAACCAGATTTGCCTCCACACTCATGGGTCCCCTCTGCATATCTTCTAAAGTTGAGGGGTCTATTTCTCTTAGCTGATAAGCCATTTTTGGTTCAAAGCCCTCTAGGAATTTAGCCATGGCTAAGCCTAGTGGAGGTTTCATGTCTGGAGGAAGTTCATTATACACACTATTGAATCTAGTGCAATAATCATGCACACTTTCCCCAGTATTTATTTTGAGGTTAGTATAGTCTGAAAGGATTTGGAGGGGGTTTTTTCTGATTTCCCATTTGTTTATGAATGTTTGATATAGAGAAGGAAGATCATTTATGATGTTAGGAGCTAAGTTTTTAAACCATTTCTTGACTTCTCCTCCTAAAATTTGAGCAAAAATTATCATTTTAATAGTCTCTTTTTCTATCTCCATGTAATCAAAGGAATCATTCATTTTATCTATGTGTTTTTGGGTAGTAGTAGGTTCATTTCTAGTGAAATCAGGAATTTTGGATTGGTAATCATTTGGTAAGGGAACCGTGGGTTGTGGTAACACTAGTGGAGCATACCATGCCGCCATGATCGGAAATAATGGGGGATTTACAAGAGGTGGATTTACAAGAGGGAAAGTGGGCTGAAATTGAGTGTTTTGAACAGTGGATGTGTGGATAGGAATGCAAGAAACACTTATGCCAGCAAACTGATGATGGGCAGATTTGTTATGGAAGGAGATGAAATGATGGAGAAGTTGATAATCAGGTGGAGTAAAATTTGAGGCTTCTCTGCTAAAGCTTTGCTGTAAATCTGTGGTTTCAAAATAAGCTTGGTTTAAATCACTCTAAGACTTATTTCTAAAGAGGTTCTTTGTGAAAGATAATTCAAAGTGAGGATCTTCTAAAATTGTAAGATTTTTAGGGACAGATCTTGTTCTTGGAATGGTTCTAACAATAGTTAGTTTTCCAGGTCTAGAAGTTTGCCACAAAATCTTCTCTGGATTGTCAACTATGGTAGGGGGATTTGGATCTGGATGGGATCTAGTGTTAATCCTATGTGAATTCAGACTGCTTTTCAAAAAATGAGAGAGGCTGAATTTTTTAGGGACTGTTTTTTAAAGGTTTTTCCTCTACAGTGTCTTTATCTAGAATGGGACTAGGTTTCTTAAACTTCTTTAAGGCTGGTTAACACAGTCCTAAAGTGATCTGGAGACCTAGATGAATAATAGGCCTACTGGGGCTAGTGGAGTCGGCAGGTGGAAACTTTTTAGCTTTTGTGAAGGTAAAATGTTTTATGGTTCCACCACCATGTTTATTATGAAGCCAATGTGAAATATTTTTGGATTTTTTATATTTATATGGCTATGAGAGTGTCCTATATCTGATTTAAACACTTATCTAAGGTGCTAAAACAAACAAAGTCTACTCTATGGCTCACTAACTGATTTTCTTAGAGATTTGTAAGACTAAAGAGTTTATAATAGTTTGCTAGGCTATCATAGATTCAATAGGTCCCACCGTGATCGCCATTATGTTGGTTATGAGGTGGGATAACAATTCCTTGGGTATTATTTGTCAAATTATGGGCCTAAAGAGTTTTAAGAGGTATTCAAGAAACTATATACTCAATAGGTCCCACCGTGATCGCCATTATGTTGGTGTTCCTGAGTTTTGATAGATTGGCTAACCAAAAGACAAGACAATGTCAGAACCAATCTTTAGAGTTCTAGGAACTAGTCCTCCTGTTCTGAGAGAGGGATCTCTCAAATTTTTGTTTTGCAAAGATTTATCTTGTTTTCTTTTAAGTAATTATTTTAGACTAGTTATTAAGTGGAAATGTTAGTTTGGTTTGTTTGTTTGGTTGAATTGGCACAACAAAACATGAAAGATCTAAGTGGTATAGATAGAAAGAAGAAGTATTAGATTCATTAGGCAATGG
This sequence comes from Pinus albicaulis, assembly GCA_034641835.2. Taxonomy (NCBI): domain Eukaryota; kingdom Viridiplantae; phylum Streptophyta; class Pinopsida; order Pinales; family Pinaceae; genus Pinus; species Pinus albicaulis. The sequence goes on along the minus strand of CM076582.1, from coordinate 968,441,580 downwards.
ATTCAAGAAGAGGTTTATGACAAGCTCATCAATGGATATGGGGTATCAAACGTTAAATCTAACTTGGCCACAGGATCCTTTAGTTTTGTGAATGAGATGGAAATTAATGATTTGGAAAGAGAAATCAAATTCTCAACAAAGGGAAATTAAAAGCATAACTTGAACAATAAAGAGGTATTTGATAGACAAGGCTAACCATGAATTCTACAAACCACACTTTAAGCAAATAATGATTTCAAGAAAACTTTCAAAATGAAATCTAAGATTCGGGAGCGCATCCTATTTCCTCAAAGATTTTATTTCAAAGGACTTAGAAAACATGAAATATTCACTGATAATTGCAGTCATAGAAGAGGGAACACCTAAATCATCTATGATCACAACTATAAAGACCTTTAAAACAATTTTTCAAGCAGGGACAAGGGGTATGATCAAAACAAACCTCCTTGGCTAACTATAAACAATGGTACTTCAAAGGGAGACTTCAAAAACAGTTTTCAAGTGGCAGCAGACAAGCAGGGAAAAACATAAATCATGCTGGAACCAACTATTTGAACTATTTGAGAAATAAACAAGCATAAGGGTTCAAGAGAATGATTAAAGACTCTAAAATAACTTAGCAGAAGAAAACATAAAACAGTGAAGGATAAACAGGTATAAGGTTCTTCCAAGAGTCATTTCTTAGCCTAAACTTTCCATCCTACTGTAGTAAGAATTTATGGAACAAAATGAAAACAGGAAAAACAACAGACAGTTCAGAATACATCACCAACAACTAAGCTCAGGAATCCAATGATAGAGCCTTCACAGGAACAAGCATGTCACAACATCATCAAGCTTCCAAGACTTCAATTTCTTCTTCAACTTCAACAGACTATGTATTATTTCAAAGAGTTTCAGTATTACAACTAGTGACCAACCAACCAACTTCTCATTTTCTTCAGAAGTATTTATAGAATAAATGAGGAGGTGGAAGAGTTCTAGGGTTGAGGTGTAATTAATTCTATACTAAATGCAATTCCTAGCCTTGAAAACCATGCAAGGCATAAGGCAGGAAAGAATTAGATTTACAACTCTGTTTCATTAACTCTGTCTCTTTATTTTTAGGTTTAGTAGGTGAAGAGATTGACTTTAAGGCTCTTTTTATCTTTTACAATAAATTTGTTGTCAGTGTGAAATATTTGATTTTGCTTGTAATAACTGTTAGCAGTCTTTAGCCTTAATGTTACTGACAAACCCTCATGCCTTGATCCTTTAAGATTTGATTAACATCTTTAAACCTTTGATTATGCTCTGATCTTCGTCTTGACACTGATATTATTTCAATTAATTAACTCTAATTGTGTTTTTTGTTTGCAGGTGTGCAGAGGGTTTGTTGGAGAAATGGTTTTGAAAAGCCTACAATCATGACTTATCGAGCTTCTTAGAACATCTAATTATCACTTCAAAACCCTTTAATTTGTACCAAGGCCATAATGATCATCATCCTTAGACAATAACACTGTAATCATCTGTGGGAGGGTTTTAACCTTAATCTTCATTAAACATGCATACAAACAAACAAAACTTATTTAAATCGTGCAAAATTTGGTTTAGAACTACTTAGGAGGGTTTATGGAAGCATTTCGGAGTAGTGAGGATGGAGGAATTTGCAGCGGAGAATAGGTTTCTACTCCAAAACAGAGACCCAGGGTTTAAATTTAAAATATCGCTCAAATTGGGAAGAAGCGGTTTCGGGAAAACCATCAGCGGTTTTCGCATGGCATTTAGGGGGTAGGTGGGTTTTCCTGGAATAAATGTGATTCCATACATCACTTGACACTTGGATTTTTACTATCGCCTATTTCACAAAAAATTTAAGTGTTAAACTTTAGGCAGAAAGATTTTGCAATACGCATCGTCAACCATTCGATTGGAGGACCCAGATCCAACGATGCGGAAAGAATGTGATATGAAAGGTGCACGAGTGGGGGTTCTGGTGGAAGACAGGTGGTAGCGTGCAAGTGGACAGGTGCTTTGTGGGGTGGGAGGTAGGTCCCAAGGGGGTCGGGTTAAGTCCCGATCGTTGGATTCTTTGGATGGACGATCGTGATTTAATAAAGAAGAAAATATTTCGAAAGGGAAAAGGAGAAGTGGATGAATGGTCGGGAGGGAAAGATGGCTCGATTACCATTGATCAGTTTAGATCAACGATCCAGATCTAATGAGAACCATAAAATTGGAAAATGCAAAATAGAAGGAAAGTCAGGCTTTTACCACAGGATTTATGCTTTGAGCACCTAATTGCGGGGCTAAGGACATATGAGGAAGAGGGTTGAAGGGTATAAGCTCTCGGGGGCTTAATGCCTTACGAGTGAAAAATACTATTTTTAGGCCAGAATAAAGGGTTTTTAAGGCTAAATGAGGGTTTCGGTAGGCTAGAAAAAGGATTGTAAACCAAAAAAAAGGATGATATAAGGTTAAAAAGAGGGTTTTAATGGTTTGGAGGTTAATATGAAAGGATGAAAGGGGAAATTTGTAAAGGAAAATAGGGGTGGAAATGGAGATGATTTGTGAAAATGAGATGGAGAAGTGAATGATGAGAATGGAGGCTCATGAGTAGTTTTATTTGGTAAACAACAGGTACTTTAGGACTAATAGTGAAACAACACTGAAGACTAACTCAAAGGGTAATAATAATCATAAAACTTCAAAAGATGATAATTTTTCAAAGGGATCTATCTCTTGAAGGTTTAAAAGACAAGCTTAGCCACCATTGAATATAACAGAATTTATAGGTGGCTAACACTGGGGAGTCCCATCAGAGTTATGAATGATATCACCAATCTCATCCCTTAACATTTCATTCTCCATTTTTTCAATGAGGGCTGGTGATGTCTCTGTTTCCCACCATCTAAGCAAAGTACCAGTAAAACATTGGATTATAGTTTTATAGGCTTCTACTTCATTCTTTCACTTCACTCACATTAATTTGTATCATGTGAACATCATATAAATTAACTATCTGAACTGTACCACACTTAATTTATATATATTCCATTCCCTGTGAGCATCTGAATGGAATGTGTGAGTTTCAGGAATTTTTCCTATACCACTTAAGTCAGGAGTAGGATACCTAGTAAATTGACGCTCTAGTGGTTCATAAATGGGAAACAACTGAGATTCTGAACTCTGTGAAGATTTATCTTCTGCCTCTTTAAAGAAAGAGGCTATTTATACTTTTTCCATGTTTTCTGGGGTTTCTATCTCTGCTTTAGACTGGGTTACTTCTTTTGGAAATAACTGAGGAAATATGTCAGTAGGCTTGACAGAATGTTGTATTTTCACACTTCTCTTGTCCAGAAAAGATGTCGGGATAGGCTTATCAACACTTTTTATTTGAAGCTTCTAAAAATGTATAATAAGCTTCTCAATGAGTCCTTGGGTAGAATGGAATTCTTTGTCGACTTTATATTCTACCAATTCAATTTTTTCTAAGGACTCTCTGACATAAATTTTCAATGAAGAAGTATAAAACTGAACATGATTCAAAGAATCATTTACATGAGAAATAGAAACTTGAATACCATCAAAATGTTCTTTGATAGAAGCTGCTTTAGCAGTATTCATCTCTAGACCTTTGATTGCAGTATTTGTCTAATTTATCTGCTCACTGGCCTTTTGAATTCTACCATAAATTCCTAGGGCATTGTCATCTTTAAGAAAGAAGGGGATAACTTTAGCAGAGTTCTGTGATTCTCCTAAAATGATGCCTTTATATGGAGGGAATGTGGTAGTTGTTTCAACTTTACTGCCATCTATAGCAGTCCAAGAGTGCTGGGTTTTGGAAGATGAGACTGCATCTATCATCATGACAGATTCTGATTGGAAAATATTTTTCCAGACATAAAAATATATCCATAAATTGTTGGAGTCCATATATGTCTTCCATTCATTGGCCAATCTAATTATTTCTTCTTTAGAGGTGATGAGATCAAAAGATTCAGCATCAGGATGAGTTATTAGATCCCAATTTAACATGGCTTTCATCCATTCGGTATCTATTTTGTATTTATCACACCCATCCATTATAGAAAATAATTTGTGCATCTCTGCAATTGACGTCTTCTTGCAGTCATAAGGAAAATCAATGAATCTACTATTTGGAATTAAAATGTTCAATTTTTCCAAGTATCCTATGCCATATCTGGGCATGCCTGGTGGTCTCAGATTGCTAAATATTTATGTAATCCGAAGATCTTCTTTTTCCAAAGAAGGTAGGCTATGCATAATCAACACATGGGTAGACTCATGAGGAAAGGAAACATCTGAATATTTGAGATTAGGACATGGATTGACTGATGTAGAAGTTGGGGCTTCTCCAGTCTTTGGATGATGATTATAATGTAGAAAAAGTTCAGCAAGCTGGCTAAGATTTACATTTGGTTTACAGTTTGGATAGATGACTTCTACAGAAGAAAAACTAACTAACTGGGCAAACTCAAATACCTCAATATGCTGACAATGAATAGAAGAACAAGAAGAGAAAGCAGTATCAATTTCTTCAAGATTCTTGTACAAAGGGGAATTTCTGCAGAGCCGACTTATTCTTCTGCGATCGAAGGTCGATCTTCTGGGAAAAGAAATTACAGCAGAAGATTTTTTTCTTGGACATTGGAAAAATTAATACTCTGGGGTTTTACACTTCTTGGAATGCTCCCCAGAGGCTCTTGAGATTTTTTTAGTCTTTTCTGGGGTTTGTGTCTCTGCTTTAGACTGGGTTACTTCTTTTGGAAATAACTGAGGAAATCTGTCAATAGGCTTGACAGGATGTTGTATTTTCACACCTCTCTTGTGTAGAAAAGACGTCGGGATAGGCTTATCAACACTTTTTATTTGAAGCTTCTCAAACTATACAGTGAGCTTCTCAATGAGTCCTTGGGTAGAATGGAATTCTTTGTAGACTATAGATTCTACCAATTCAATTTTTTCTAAGAACTCTCTGACATAAATTTTTAGTGAAGTAGAAAACTGAACATGATTCAAAGAATTATTTACATTAGAAATAGAAACTTGAAGACCATCAAAATTTTCTTTGAAAAAAGCTGCTTTAGCAGTATTCATCTCTAGACCTTTGATTGAAGTATTTGTCCAATTAATCTAATCACTGGCCTTTTTAATTCTACCATAAATTCCTATGGCATTGTCATCTTTAAGAACCAAGGGGATAGCTTTAGCAGAGTTTTGTGCTTCTCCTATAATGATGCCTTTATATGGAGGGAATGTGGTAGTTTTTTCAACTTTACTTCCATCTATAACAGTGGAAGAGTGCTGGGCCGTGAAAGATGAGACTATATCTGTCATCATGACAGATTCTGATTCGATAATATTTTTCCAGACATAAAAAGATATCCATAAATTGTTGGAGTCCATATATGTCTTCCATTCAGTGGCCAATCTAATTCTTTCTTCTTTAGATGTGCTGAGATCAAAAGATTAAGCATCAGGATGAGTTATTAGATCCTAATTTAACATGCCTTTCATCCATTGGGTATCTATTTTGTATTTATCACACCCATCCATTATAGAAAATAATTTGTGCATCTCTGGGATTGACGACTTCTTGCAGTCATCAGGAAAATAAATGAATCTACTATTTGGAATTAAACTATTCAATTGTTCCAAGTATCCTATGCATATCTGGGCATGCCTGGTGGTCTCATATTGATGAATATTTCTGTAAACAGGGGATCTTATTTTTCCAAAGAAGGTAAGCTATGCATCATCAACACATGGTTAGACTCGTGAGGAAAGGGAATGTTTGAACATTTGGGATTAGGACACGGATTGACTGATGTATAAGGTGGGGCTTCTCTAGTCCTTGAATGATGATTATAATGTAGAGCAAGTTCAGTAAGCTGGCTAAGATTTACATTTTATTTACAATTTGGATAGATGACTTCTACAGAAGAAAAATTAACTAACTGGGCAAACTCAAATAACTCAATATGATGACAATGAATAGAAGAACGAGAAGAGAAAGAAGTATCAATTTCTTCAGGATTCTTCTACAAAGGGGAGCTTCTCAGAGCTGACTTATTCTTCTACGGTCGATGGTCGATCCTCTGGGAAAATAAGTTACAGCAGAAGATTGTTTTTCTTGGACATTGGCAAAAGTAATACTCTGCATACGAGGACGCTTGGGATTTTTAACAATCTAGTGTTCAGGGAAACTCAGATCTTCCCATCAGATTGTTTGGTGTTCAATCTTTTGATTTTTTGAATCTATAAGAACTACCACACTTGATTTGGAATCTTGACTTGGAGTATGGAAGACTGTAGGATATAGGGTGTTGGTATGCCTGAAACACCCTCTTGTCTGAATGGCTATATTGTGTGTCTTTTTCCTCATATAAAATCCAGATGTCTGGATATGCAACTATACTATGTCTTTTATATGCTCGTCGAAGACATATACAAAGAAATTAGGATAACAATCAAAATAAACCCAGCCATTCGATAGTGGAGCAACTATTCCTCCTATCAGTGAAAAACCATCGGAGCTATGCAATAAATAGAGATGAATTTGAAAAAGGAGGAACGATTTTTATGAGGTACCATAAGTCATTTTGACCTTCTCACTAAACAATATTTTTTTTTAATTTGCAAAGGCCTAAACGAATTGGGTATTTTTTATGTTTCATAAAGAGACTATTAAAATAGCATGTGTTACTATGTAATGGATTTGTTGGAGTTCATGTGAGATGTGGGTGAGTTTGAAAAACTAGGTTTTTTTTAAGGGGCTCATGCAATTGTGAATGGGTTTTTTTTTTTTTTTTAATATAGGAGGTGGATGTAATTCCTTAAAATAACATCATATTGTTTACAAATGTTGATATATTATTCTTATAAAAAGATCCCTCGTTCATGATATTTTCAATAGGGAAAAAGGCATAGAAGGATTTGTTTTTTAAAAAAACACAAAGAGTTGTTGCTCAAATTACCTTTGGGTTTTGTAATACTTTTAAGAGAAGAGGAGTGCGTTATTGAAACAAAGGATTTATTAAAAAAAATTTAAATAAGAGGATATTGCATTGTTACAATCAGCTTTCAGGATTGTAATATTTTTGTGAAATATTTGTGAAAGTGTTTCTTTTGTAAAGAATTTTTGGAAGAAAGGTTTTTGTAGACTCAATTGTTAGTGGTAACCAAGAAGCAGCAAAATTTTAATTGTAGCTAGTTGTGATGTCTACAATTCATTTTTCTTGTTGAGTCGTAAGCCAACACTCAACAGATGGGAAAAGCCAAGAGGCTAAGAAAGTTGAAACAACAACTAGAATGAATGAAGAAAATACAGTCATGGAAGCCTGGGATACCCTTAAGAGGATTTTTCATGTAAGGCAGAGTAATTCAATTTAAGACGAAGACTTTTGTGAATCGCACTATGATCAACCACAAGTGGATGATGAGTGAATAATTTGCAGAAGAAGTAGAGAAGGAACACAAATATGCTGGTAAAATCCATTGGCCATAGGCACAGGTGGAGGAAAGTTTAGTGATTCCAATCATAAACCTTATCGATGATAATTTGGTTATTCTAGCAAAAAATAATTTTGACGAAAACTTTGTGATTCCAAAAACAGAGCTTGTTGATGATAACTTTGTGATTCCAACAACAAAGCTTGATGATGACAACTTGGTGATTCCAACAATAGATATTTTTTATGACAATTTGGTGAATTTAGGAACAGGTGCTGCTGATTGTTGAAATTCAATAGGAAATTTTAGCACCCACGCTAGTGTGGGATGAATAGGTCCAAGCAACACCTACACTAGTGTGGGGCCACAGGTCTTAGTAATGCCTACACTGGTGTGGGCTAAATTTGGTGCAGGTCTATATTAGTTATCCCTTAATTAAGATGGACAATAAAATGCAATATAGTCTCAAAATAACTTGTAATAGTTAACTGAGTGTGATAAACTATATTAACTCATCAATTTCGAGTTGACCGTAGTTGGTGAGGCATGTAGAGTAATTCTAGTTGTAACAGAGTTCGAAGTCTAGTGGTGCATTACTTAATGCAGGTTGTAATCATTTTAACTCAGTTAAGTGAGTTGAACTTAGTTGTGCTAGTTGTAACTGTTAGATACACTAGTGAGAGATCAAGTGAATTATATATTAATTAATTCAAAATCAATCATCTCACATGAAATTGAGGATTTACTATTATTAGTTTCATGCATGTTAGTTCTAGTGGAGACGCAGTTAATATCTAAGTGAAAGGAATGTTGACTATCAGTTGTAGGATTATTGGGTTGCAGCCATGCAACCAAACAACCATTGGATTTCCCATGATCCTTGCATAGTTTAGGAAGGCAAAAATTCATATGGAATAGTGATTTCATTCTAGACAAATTGTGCAAGTAAGGCAGGCTTTCTGGAGGTAGTAAATTGGTTAAGTATTGGTCAGGTTTATTTGAGACAGTGTGAGACAATTAGCTAAGTACAGGAGGGCTCTTGAGAGAAGAGTTGTATGTAATTGTTTCATGTATCCATGCTAAATATAAAATAAAATATAGTGGGATTTTGAGCAGCAAGCTTTCCCCAGGAAACTATCTATGTTTTGGTTTGATTGATTCTTCTTTGCTTCATGTGATTGGAAATTGTATTTTTAATTCCGCAATTTATTTGTAGAAGCGATTGAGTATTTAAATTTAGTACATTGTTAGATTGGATTGAATCCATGATATACATAATTTTTGTGTAATTTCTACATGGTAGCAAGAGCACTTTCGAATTTGGAGAAAGATTTTCTTGTTGCTACAGCTGATTCAAGATCAAAATGGCTTTCAATGGCTTGAGGTTGGCGTCTGCACTTGAGGGTAGCTGAAATTATATTGCTTGGAAGGACAAGATGGAGATAGTACTTGAATACAATGGCTCAAAATAATTTATTAACAATGATGTTCCTAAACCCGCTGTGACAGATGCTGCAAATATTGATGCATGGAAAAAGAAAGTGGAAAAAGTGAGGAGGATCCTATTGGAGGGAGTATGAGACCACATTGTCTCAAGAATCCATGGGAAAACCACACCATATGAAATGTGGAAGGCTTTGACAGATATATTTCAAAGTAGAAGTGACCATAGGAAATTGGTACTAAAAGATAAACTCAGGAAGATCAAGATGGAGAAAGGCGACTCCAAGCCAAAATATTTAACAAAGTTTGTCCAATGTCGGGATGAGATGGGGGAGCATTGGCATAACTGTCGCTGATGATGATTTGGTGAGTTTCGCTCTCCTAGGACTTCCCAAGAGTTGGCACAATTATCAAGACTTTGTCAATGGAAGGGAAAAGCTGCCATATTGGGAACAACTGTGGTTGGATTTGCTACAAGAGGAGTTCAGACAGAACACCAGAGATAGATATTCATCTAATAATGAAGAAGAATATTTTCTTTGTTTTCCAAGACGAAGAAAGGGAATGGGAAGAAATTCCATTCCAAATCTGAGTTGAAAGATGGAAACAAGCGGGACATGTCTAGGGTGAAGTGTTTTCACTGTCACAAGCATGGGAATTATGCTAATAATTGTCCACAAAAGAAGAAGAACAAGAAGGTTGGAGTATTGACAGCTCGTGAGGATTTTTCCTTGCAATTTGAGATTGAATTCTCATTGATCGCATGCATGGTATCAAGTGCATTTGGATAGGTGTGGTGTTTGGATATTGGTGCTTCCTTTCACATGACAAGAGAGAAGAAACTTTTCAGTAGCATGGAGGAAAAGGATCTCCAAATGCATGTTGAAATGGGTGATGACGAGAGGTACAATGGTACTGGGATTAGTACCATTACCTTTCAGATAAAGTAAGGTAAACCCTTTCAATTAAAATATGTAAAACATGTACTACGTTTGAAGAAAAATTTAGTCTGAGTTGAAATGTTGGAGGATAGAGGTTATGATTTTGTTTTTAGTGAAGGAAAAGATTTCCTCCGACACAAAACAAAAGGACGAGCCAAGAAGATTGAGGTTCGAGTTAATAATATTTGCAAGATGGATGTAGATGGTTGCACAACATTGATGGGCAAGGTGGAAAAAGTGGTGAGCCTGGATGAGGGCAAATTATGGCACATGAGATCGGGCCATCTTCACCATGGAGCCTCGAATGTCATGCAACAAATTTATACAGGTCTTCCCAAGGGTACACTTGCGTAGTTAGACACATGTAAGAGATGTACTATGGGAAAATATGTAAAGGCCACCTTTCATGAGAAGGAGAACCAGGCCTCAGGGATCCTTGATAAATTTCACACAGACATGTGCACACCATTCTCTGTTACTTCGATAAAAAAACATAAGTACTATGTGATATTTGTTGATGAATTTTTTCGTAAGTGCGGATCTACTTCATGCAGAAGAAATATTATATATTCTCAAAGTTTCTTGAGTTTAAAGTACTGGTGGAGAAAGACACAAGGAAGCAAGTGAAGGCTCTTAGGAATGATAATGGTGGTGAGTACATATCCAACGAATTCAAGAAATTCTAAAGCAAAGAAGGAATTCGAAGAGAACTGATAGTGCTTCATAACCCACAACAGAATGGGGTCACTGAAAGAAAGAACAGAACGATTGTGGGTGCAACAATATCGATGTTGCATGATGAATACCTATCGATGCATTCATGGGAAGAATCATGCAACACTGCGGTATTTGTGCAGAACCGTTGTCCTCATAGGAAAATTGGCATGAGTACACCATAAGAGGCTTTCACTGATAAGAGCCCTGATGTTTCATATTTTATGATTTTTGGCTTATTTTTTTATGTGCATGTGACCAAAGACGCTAGGAAGAAGCTGGAACCAACAACTGAGATTGGGATTTTTGTGGGGTACACTAAAACTCCCCAAAACTATCGGGTGTATTTTCCAAATAGTAGAATGATTGTTGTGCAACGGGATATAAAATTTGATGAGGAGAAATCCATGGGGTTGTCCCTTGAAAGGGAGTGGTACTTGCATGTAGAGGAGGAACTCTTGGTTCCCAAGGATGAGCCTTAAGATGTGAAGCAGCCACATGAGGAGGATCATGGAGTGGTGGAAAAAATCCATGCATAGTCATCCATCAGAAATGGCAAAAGGTGCACCATGGAAGGTGATAGATTGAGACTTGATGTTGTAGAGAATATAGGATCCCCTACTTCACAACAGAAACAAAGACAATCTCCAGACAGGTTTACTGGATACATGGCTCTAATGAGAAAATGTATAATGATGAAACCATCATCCTTTCAGGAGGTAGTGCAACAACCAATTTGGGTTGATGCAATGGTCGAGGAGTATGACTCCATTGTCAAGAATAGTGCATGGGATATTGTCCCAAGACCTTTCAGAAATTAATTGGTTGGATCCATATGGATCTACAAGGTAAATGAAGTTGTTGATGCGAGTGTGGAGAAATACAAGGCAAGATTTGTGGCTCGAGGGTTCTCAGAGATTGAGGTAATCGATTATCATGAGACTTTTTCACCAGTTGCAGGGTACTCTTCCATTAGATCCATACTTTCAGTCTCAACGCAGATGGGTTGGCGCATTCATCAGATGGATGTAAAAACTACTTTTCTCAATGGAGTCATTGAGGAAGAAGTGTACATAGAGAAGCTAGAAGGTTTCAAGATCTTTAACAATGAGTCACACGTGTGTCGACTCAAAAGAGAATTTTATGGGCTGAAGCAAGCACCTCGTGCTTGGTACACTCTGATAGACAGTTATTTCACCAGACTAGGGTTTACCTAAAGTGAAGCTGATGAAAACCTCTACCAGATTGTGGTTGACGGTAAGTTATTTATTATTGTCCTTTATGTTGATGATATAATTTTAACTGGTGATGAGCAGTTGATACACTCATGCAAGGAGAATCTTGCAAGGGAGTTAGAAATGAAGGACATGGGACACCTTCATTATTTCCTTGGTTTGGAAATATGGCAGTGAGATGTTGAAATTTTTGTTTCTCAAGGCATGTACGCCTGTTGGAACAGGGTCTCCTACAATTGCGCATTTTGTCCAGTTTTTTATATTTTTCTAATATTTCATCTAACACAGGGGTTTTGGGGTGGGTCAAATCCCCTAATGCATTGTAACGGGTCAAGGGTAGACCAAGAGTCTGCAAACCTCAGTTTGCGGACCATTGGATGTGTAGGCTAAATCAGTATAATAAATGAACCTTTTTGAGTCTTAGGCAGAAGAAGATAGATATTGATGATAGTGGAAAATTGTTAGATCTGTTTGGGTTGCTAGGGTAAGGAATCCTACTGGTTGTGTGCGCAGAGCTCCTCAGTCCTGCTGTGTGTGGACACTGCTGGCTTTTTCCGCAGGTTGTGGTGGATTGTATTGGGTTTTGAAGGCTAATATATGTGAATCTAGTTAGAGTACCTTTGAGTAATATGAGTTTATGTAGTATTGTTGATGAAAACTATTGAATCTGTTACACTTAATTTCTATTTTTTTCTACAGATCTATCTTTATTATAACACGAAGTATTATTGTGATCTATTGTTCCTGCATTTATGGTATTATATAAGATAGTGCTGATATGAAAGTGCTAGTTAGATCTATGACCTATAGTAGCTCTGTTAACTGTGGACTATACAGATTAGTGAACCTTCGAATAGCTCTATTTTATAGCTGCAAGAGTATCCTTGTTCCTATTATATGAATCTATGATCTGTTGATTACTGTGACTGTAGTTTCTGTACTGATAGATTGGTATCAAGCATGTAGATGCAAAGATACTTAGTAGATATGAGCTTTGCGATATAGATTTGTAACTATATCTGTTAGATATGAAGCTGATAAGATGGGAACACAACTTTTATTGACTTACCTACTCTCTCTCAGGGTGTGGAAACCTGGTTCCAACACCCTCCCATACTACTTCAGGTGAGACTTTAGCATGCACAAGTAGGTCACTACCGAAAGGGCTAGTAGTATAGGGGTTTGTTGGAAAACCTTAACCTCCGAACCTGGATCAGGACCCATCAAGCCAAAAAATGGTTCCATTGCTGGGACCGGGAGCTTTTTTAAAGAAAGATTGGCTAATGACAAGATAATATTGGAAACCTGAGAAGAAAGAAATTGAAGAGTGGTTCGAAAAACTAATTTAGGAATTTGCAATAAAAGAGAATCGTAGCACAAGGTTGACGATGGAAAAGTGGAAGAATAAGTACATTTCCACAGAGATCTATGATTTTTCTTTTTTTGACATTTGCGACTGAGCTTCAGGAGTGGCTTGCAAGGCTCGTAGATTTCCATAAGTGTTGGAAGGATGAATGGATCACACAGTGGACTCTAGAATTGATCCAGAAGTAGAAAATACTGATAACACCATCACTCGTACAGTAGATCACTGAGTGGACAGTGTGCTAGGAGGGTTTGTGACAAAGTTTGCTATCGATCAATTTTTTTCCTATTCTGAGGCAGAGCAAAGGTTCTTCAAGGTTTTCCAAGGTAAGTTTCTGAAAACCTTACTATTGCTGATTAAGATATTACTGTGCGAAAAGAGTGTTTTGTGCAGCCACACAGAGTGAATGAGCTCCGATCAAAGTGAGAGTACAACGCACAGTGGTAAATACTATAGAACTAATCAAGAAGGATATCGATCTCTCTATAGTCCAATAAGAAATTCAGTTGTGAAACATTCTCCGTCTATGCCACAGTCGAACCCTCATAGGGGTAAGAACTCACTGCCCCCACAACCCGAAGACGATATGGCCTTGCACATGAAGCTACCCACCTTCAAAGGCGTAGGGGATGAAGATATGGATCGATTACGGTTTGTCACAGGGTTAGTATGAACTACGTAGAATGTAGCTAGTGACGCGGTGAAAAGAGCGCAACTATCCATTTCCTTTGAAGGAAGAGCCTTGGACTGGTACATGGGATACATCGACCAGCATGTGAATGCAACCATTGAAGAGATTAAAAAGAAACAACAGTTCAAGAAGCCCAAGTCGTACTCTCAGATAGTGAATGATCTGAAGGATATCATGAAACGACCGTCTGAATCCGTATGGGAGGTGGATCAACAGTTAAAGAAGGAAATTAGAGAAGGAGGATTTCGGTACGATAACAGGTAGCACACAGAGTGGTTCATTGATATGTTGTTGCCCCACCTGCGCATACCAACGGGACATCAATCCATTGAATCGCAGAAAAAAGCCTTGGAGATTGCGATGAAGCTAGAAGCTGCACCAAGAGATGATACCCAGTTAGGAGTACAGTGGATACAAGGCCAGCTAGAAGCGATGCATATGGAGATCCAAAATCTGCGGAAAAAGCAAGGAATAGAGGCTAGCCTTGAAAGATGGTGCATACGATGCAGGGTGAATGGACACACCAAGGATAACTGTCCTCTGCTAGAAGACTACATACAGGCTAGGGGACACAGTCCATTGCAGCCTAGGGAAGCTGCAGGGCCAAATGGACTGGTGCTTTGGTGTGACGATTTTCATGCTGTTGGGCTACACGATACCAACAAATACCCCCTCCTTGCCGCATATGTCCCAGAAATAAAGGAACAGTGGTGCAGGTTCTATAGATCTGTAGGCCATGATGAAAAAAAAATTCGGGCGTATGATCTGACGATATATTGGGGAACTTTATATAGGGTAAAGTTGGATCCTACCTCGCGAATATCCCCCTCGGGCATTGGTGGCTCCCCACCTCGGGGTAAGGGAGGGGGCCGAGGTGGAAGCATAGGTGGAGGGAGAGGACAACTGATTTTATATAACTGTGGGGAAATAGGGCACTTTGCAAGGGACTGCGTGAACCCTACAAGACAATCTTGCAGATACTATAGACAGCTTGATCATGCAATTGAAGATTGCCCAATTCTGATGGCCAAGATGCAGGAGAAGCAACAGACACCTACGCATAATATACAAAGGGTCAAGGCGGAACCTCGAGATGAAGGACCAATTGTTAATGTTATAATGCGCAACGGCATGGCCACTGGAGGAGCTGTGGAGAAGGTTGAGGCAGAGCCTCTCATCCGTAAAGTGGCTGTTAAACAAGAAGGTTTTGACTTACAGAGACAAAAGGAAACCTTTTTCACAGCTTGCCAAGATTTTTCTAAGGTTGAGGCACCTACTCCTCACGCCCCTACGAACCCCAAAGCAGACGATGAGGTCAAACCATTCCTACAGACATGTATGAAGCTGTTTTGCAACCAAAAGGCCGCAAAAAACCTCCAAGCCTTGATAGAGAGATGCGCAGAAAAAAAACCCCAGCTATGGAAGTTCAGGATGTGCACAAACTATTGGGTGTGGAGCCTGATTATATTGTTTATTTTGTATCACAACATTGGACCCTTGTACCTTAATTGGGGCGGCAACGCCGCCCGTAATTAAACGCTGCAAGAGGGTCTAGGGGGGGTGACTGCAGCTTTATGGAGCCCCCGCGCCCCCCCCCCCCTAGTGGGGGGTTTCGGGGGAAACACCCCCGAAGCTAAAAATAGATGTAAAATTTCCTTATAAAAGTATAGTAATTTCTAGTCAATCTGGGCCGTTCATTAGCGGATGATCTAACGATAGAAGTTATGTTTAGTTTAGGGCCTTTTTCCCTAGAAGGCAACCCCTCACTAGTATGAGGGTATCGTATTGCGGATGTGTATTGTATGTGTATTCTCAGAGCGAGAAACATATAGGGAGACTGTGAGAGAGAACAGAAGATATTACAGCAGATCTTTTGTAGGTTGTGTCTCTTCATTTTGCTGGATAATAGAAAGGAAGGACTGGTTGTTTGGGGTGGAGATAGCCCAAACTGGGTGAACCACATATATTTGTGTCTCTCTAATTTTATGTGTTTTGTGTGCTTGTGTTTTCCACATATTTTATATGTTTCGTTGCTCTATATTATTTAATATTCTAACAACTGGTATCAAAGTCGAAGGCATATTTTCCTGATAAACTCGCAAGAAATAATGGTTCCTGGTTCAAGTTGGAGCAATGGAAGAACATGGTAAATTTAGGGTCGAGAAATTTAACGACCAAAAATTCCCGCTGTGGAAGATGCAGATGGAAGATTATCTATATCAGAAAGATATGTACCTACCATTGAGCGGAAAAACAAAGAAGTTGACGACTATGATAGACATATAATGGGATATTCTTGATAGAAAGGCACTCAAAACAGTACAGTTGTGCCTCGCGGCATCGGTAGCCTTCAATATTCGAAGGAAACAACAACAGAGGGTTTGATTAAGGAATTGGAAAAACTATATGAAAAACCCCCGGCCTCAAACAAGGTATTTCTTATGAAACGTTTATTTAATATGAAAATGTCGGAAGGTGGATCGGTTGCAGACTTTGTAGGGGTAAACTTTGATGATGAAGTTAGAGCTCTGTTATTTTTGTGCTCATTTCCAAAAAGCTGGAATGGTTTAGTTATGGCCATTAGTAACTCTGTCTCTGGATCTAGTACTTTAAAGTTTGATGATGTTGTCGGTGCTATCCTTAGCGAGGAAATGTGACGGAAAAGCTCCTATGAGACATCGGGTAATGCTTTGAGTGCAGAGTCTAGGGGAAGAAGAATTGAAAGAGGAAAGAGCTCGGGATATCACAGTAAATCAAGGAAAGGAAGATCCAAGTCTAGTTCGGGGATAGTGTGCTGGAAATGCGGAAAGAAATGAAACCTAAAGAAACACTGTAGATCTCGAAAGGGAAAAGAAGGAGACACACGACAAGAAAAAAATCATGAAGCAAATGTGACAAGTGATGTGTTACAAGATGCTTTGATTATTTCTTTCGAAAATGTTTCTGAGTCTTGGGTTGTAGATTCAGGGGCCTTATTCCACGCAACACCTGATAAGAAATATTTTCATGACTATGTTCAAGGATATTTTGGACAAGTCCATCTGGCTGATGATAAACCCTGTAAAATTGTTGGAATGGGTAAGGTTCTTGTAAAACAACAGAATGGAAACCAATGTCTATTAAAGGAGGTAAGGCATGTTCCAGATCTAAAGAAAAATCTGATTCAACAGGGCAGTTAGGCCGTGAAGGTTGTGTGACATCTTTCACAGATAAAACCTGAAAGGTCACCAAAGGAGCCCTGGTAATAGAAAAAGGTGAAAAGGTTGGTACATTGTATTTATGCAATGGTATTTCTAACTCTGTTAATGATTTAACTTCCAAAGGAGCAGATCCATCATTATGGCATCATAGGCTCGGACACATGAGTGAGAAGGGGATGAAGATTCTTCACTCAAGAAATTTGTTGCTGGGTTTGAAGAATGTTGATTTGGATTTCTGTGAGAATTCCATTTATGGAAAACAGAAGAGAGTCAGATTTCTCAGAGTTGTGAAAGAAAAGAAGAGCGAAAAATTAGAGATTGTGCATACAGATGTATGGGGACTTGCTCAAGTATCATCTCTTCGTGGCTCTCATTATTATGTTACTTTTATTGATGATGAAACTAGAAAAACTTGGATTTATTGTATTCAGAATAAATCTAATGTATTTGATACTTTCAAGAAATGGAAAGATTTGGTTGAGATTAAGATAGGAAAGAATTTGAAGTGTCTTAGATCAGACAATGGAGGTGAATATTGTAGCAAAGAGTTTGATAGTACTTTTCAGAGCATGGAATTCATAGAGAGAAGACAGTTCCAAGAACACCACAAGAAAATGGTGTGTCAGAAAGCATGAACAGAACAATCATGGAGCGTGTAAGGTGCATGAGATTGCATGCAGGATTTACTTTACAGTTTTGGGCAGATGTTGTAGATACTGTTTTTTACCTAATAAACAGAGGGCCTTCAAGTTCCTTGGATGGTGGTATTCCAAAGGAAGCATGGACGGGTAAAAAGGTAAACTACTATTTTTTAATGCCTTTTGGTTGTGAGGCCTTTGTCCATGTTAATAAAGAAAATAGAACAAAACTTGAGGCAAAATAAAAGAAATGTACCTTTATTGGATATGGTGTTAATGATTTTGTTTATCTCTTATATGATTATGAAAAACACAAAATCATTAGGAGTAGAGATGTAATATTCAATGAAAAGGTATTGTATAAGAATTAGTTGCAGGAAAAGAAACATGAAACATAAAACAAAGAATACATAGTTCTTGATGAGATCACAGAAAAGGTAAAGGTGCCTGAAAATAATAATAATCAAGAGCCACAACAACAACAACCACCACAACAACAACAGGCACCTCAAACACCTGAAGGTGGTGTTAGAAGATCTACCAGGATAGTTAGACCCCCTGAACAATACTCTCCATCATTATATTATTTATTGTTGATTGATTCTGGTGAAACTGAATGTTATGAAGAAGCAATGTAGGTTGAAACCAGGAAGAAGTGGGAGCTAGCCATGGAAGAAGAGATGGACTCCTCAATGTATAACCAGACTTGGGCCTTAGTGAGGTTGCATGTAGGTAAAACTACATTACAAAATAAATGGGTTTATAGGCTAAAGTAAAAAGATGGAGGAAAACAAAGGTACAAAGCTAGACTTGTGCTGAAGTTCACAGAAGAAAGGTATTGATTTTGATGAAATATTTTTTCCTGTTGTTAAGATGACTTCAATCAGAACTACTTTAAGTCTTGTAGCAGCGGAAGATTTACATCTCGAACAGTTAGATGTAAATACAACATTTCTCCATGGAGATTTGGAGGAAGAGATATATATGGAGCAACCAGAAGGATATGAGGTCAAAGGGAAAGAAAAATTAGTGTGCAGGTTAAAGAAGAGCTTGTATGGCTTAAAAAAGGCTCGAAGGAAGTGGTATCTAAAATTTGACAAGTTTATGTCTAAACAAGGTTATACTAGATGTCACTCTGATCGTTGTGTTTATCTGAAAAAGAAAAATGATGGAAACTATATTATACTGTTATTGTATGTAGATGACATGCTTGTTGCAGGGTCTAACATGAAAGAAGAAATGTTCTCAAAAGAAAATTGGCAAATTCATTTGAAATGAAGGAATTGGGAGATGCAAAACAAATCCTTGGTATGAGAATAACTAAAGATAGGAAAAATCACAAATTAACACTGTCTCAGAATGAGTACATACAAAAGGTGTTGAAAAGATTTAATATGCAGAATGCAAAACCAGTTAGTACCCCTTTTGCTAGCCATTTCAAACTTAGTAAGGAGATGTGCCCCAAGACCCAAGAAGAAATGGACTACATGTCTCAAGTTCCATATGCATCAGCAGTTGGAAGCTTAATGTATGCAATGGTCTACACAAGGCGTAATATTGCACATGCAGTGGGAGTTGTAAGCAGGTACATGAACAATCTAGGAAAAGAATATTGGATGGCAGTGAAAAGGATTCTCATATATTTGAGATGTACCACAAATCAAGCATTATGCTTTGGTGGTTCAAACATTGATCTACAAGGATATGTTGATGCAGATATGGCAGGTGATAGAGATAATAAGAGGAGCAGTGTAGGATATTTATTTACTATAGGTGGAACAATTGTCAGTTGGTTTTTAAAAATCCAAAGTGTTGTTGCACTTTCAACAATAGAAGAAGAGTATGTTGCTGCTACAGAGGCTAGTAAAGAAATGATGTGGTTATAAAGGTTTATGGATGAATTGGGTAAGAAGCATGATATGGACATGTTATATAGTGATAGAAAAAGTGCCATTCATCTTGAAAATAACTCAACATTTCATTCTAGGACTAAACACATACAACTCAAGTACCATTTCATACGGTCAGTATTGGAAGATGGACAGTTGAAGTTGGAAAATATACACACTAGCCAGAATCCTGCAGATATGCTAACAAAAGTTGTAACCTGGGAGAAACTGAGAATATGCTCAGTTTCAATTGGTCTTAAAGGATGACGATGAGGATGAGAAACAAATAGGTCCAAAGAGGAGTCATTGTCCAACAAATGAAGCAGCGGTGGAGTTGCTACAATCAATCTCCAAGTGGGAGATTGTTGGGTGTGGAGCCTGATTATCTTGTTTATTTTTTATCATAGCATTGGACCCTTCTACCTTAACGGGGGCGACAACGCCGCCATAATTAAACATTGCCTGGGGGGTCTAGGGGGGGGCGACTGCGACTTTATGGGCCCCCCCCCCCCCCTAGCAGAGGGTTTCCAGGGCAATGCCCCCGAAGCTAAAAATAGATGTAAAATTGCCTTGCAAAAGTATAGTAATTTATATTCAATCTGGGTTGTTCATTAGGTAGATGATCTGACGGTAGAAGTTATGTTTAGTTTAGGGTTTTTTTCCCTAGAAGGAAACCCCTGACTGGTATGAGGGTATTGTATTCTGGCTGTGTATTGTATGTGTATTCTCGGAGCGAGAAACAGATAGGGAGACTGTGAGAGAGAACAAAGGATATTATAGTAGATATGATGTAGGTTGTGTCTCTTCATTTCGCTGGATAATAGAAAGGAAGGACTGGCTGTTCGGGGTGGACGTAGCCCAAACTGGCTGAACCACGTATATCTGTGTCTCTCTTGTTTTATGTGTTTTGTGTGCTTATTTTTTCTGCATATTTTATGTGTTTCGTTGCTCTATAATATTTAATTTTCTAACACAAACTATATAAGAATAAGAGATGCATTGGCAGGGAGATGCAGTTAACCACGCAGATTGGTGACTCTGAGATGGATCAAGTCATTATGGACCTGGGCTCAAAGGTGAATGTACTACCTAAGCAAACCTGGCAACGAATGGGAGAACCTAAGTCAGAATGGTCCACTATCCAGCTGCGCATGGCTAATCAGCAGAAGATCATACCTTTGGGAATATTATCAAATATCGTGGTAGACATCGTAGGGGTCAAAGTTTGAGCTGATTTTTAGGTCATTCATATTTTAGAAGATGCGGACCCCTATCCTACGCTCCGAGGATTGGATTGCGCCATTGATATGGGAAGTATTATCCATTTGCAAGAAAGAAGCATGGTGTTCAAAAGTGAAGGGACATGGGTGATTTTACCACTCGACCCCGTAGAAGGAGAAAGGTATATAGAACCAGTGTGTGAAGAAGAAGAGGTGGATCACATCTATAAGTTAACTGAGCGGGACGAAGACTGGATCAATCCTACAGTTGATGGTGTGCTTTGCTAGGAAAGAGATAGTGAGGGCTTCTCTGACTCTGACGAGGAAATGGAGAATTAGAAAAATCGACTGCATGATGTCTCTACGCTTCACTGCCTACAAATAACAAGGGACTTCCACTGCATATATTCGGAGGTAAGAGAATTACCCTACTATGATGGTTCTAGTAGTATAAAAGAGTTTTTTCGAACATTCGAAGCTAAGGTTCCTAGAGAACAAAGGTTATGGACCCTTAATCTAGCCATGCGTGCAAAACCTGCAAGATGGTGGGAAACCCATAAGGGGCGTTCCAGGAGTGGGAGGAATGTCAGGATATGATGGTCCTATGATTTAATCCTCTGGCCGACGTACGCGTCAAGACATTTCTTGCCCCAGGGGATCCGCGTGGACATTTGTCCACCTGGATGGAGAAATAGTGTGATCAAACTATAGAAGACTGGGTTCACTTGTTTATTCATACCTTGGGACCAATTCCCGTTGCATGGTACCTAGATGTAGAGCTACATCAATGCTCCCGCCAGTAGGAAACCTCAAAAGACGATTTTTTTGGGACATTCGGGTTAACAGGAGGATCAGAGGCTCTTGATGAAGCTCTGCAGGATATCAATACCTTTGTATTTGGTGAATTTAGCCCCTACGCAACATATGTGATACCCACATGGGAAACACATGTGTGAGATATTGTCAATTGTCACAATGTAACTATAGAAGAGTGGGACGAGGATCCGCGCAATATCTCTATCCCAAAATCAGAGGGGGAGCACACAGTTGTGGGACCTCCATTGCAAAGTGTGGATGTGGCGAAGCCTTTGAATCTATGGGAAGTCAACATTGGCATGACAGAGCAGCCTAAGTTGGCTACACTTGGGGACTACTGGGATGATCAATTTGTAAGCAAAGTTGCTGAATTGCTCACAGAATCTTAAGACTTATTCCCAACCAACTTTTCAGAGCTCAAAGCGATCACAAGAGACCTAGGAGTTATGCGCCTAACGCTAAAACCAGATGTGCGCCCTAAAAAGGAATGGCCTTATCAACTGAACGCCAGGTATAAGAAGGAGATTATGGAAGGAATCGATACAATTTGCCGACAAGGGTTGAGGGTGGATCTTGCGAAAGTGGTCGTTATCATCACTCTGGCAATACCTACAACTGAGAAAAAACTGCGTTTGATCCTTGGACATATGGGTTACTACAGAAAATTCATTCAGGGATACACACTCCTCACAAAACATTTGGAAATGTTGCTTAGGAAGGATGTTTCATTCCTTTGGGATGACGAGTGCTAGAAGAGCTTTAAGCTACTCAAGGAAAAGATGGTATATGAACCTATTCCTATTTTTCCCGATTGGGAAAAGGTATTTCATGTTCATGTTGATGCTTCGGGGATTAGCCTAGGAGCAGTCCTTATGCAGCCTGACACTGATTACCCACTCGCATTTTCTAGTCAAAAAATCTCGAGTGGGGAGTGCAATTATGCCACCAAAGAGAGGGAAGGGCTGGCCATGGTCTATGCCCTACAAAAGTATCAGCACTATATGTTAGGAGGACACTTTAAGATGTTTACAGATCATTCTGTTTTCAAGTACCTGGTGAATAAGCCTGTGTTGAGGGGAAGAGTTGCAGAAGGTTGTTGATGTTTTAGGAATACAATCTTGAAGTCATACTCAAGCTAGGGAAGTTGAATTTTGCACCAGATTACTTGCCCCAAAGTGAGATGGGCAAGGAACCCACTAACTTGGAGGAAGGATTGACTGATGCGCAGTTTTTCACCATTAAGGTCGTTGACGTTCACTTCACTGATATCATTCAGTTCCTGACTACAAGCATGGCACCTACAGAATATTAGGTACAACAAAAGAAGGATTTGGTTACCAGACTAGCGGATTTTACCATTATCGCAGGCCATTTATATAAGCTTAGGTGCTAATGACATACTGCACAGGTACATTCTAGGGCAAGAAATGCATGCTATCTTGGTAGACGCTGATGAAGGCATAGAAGGAGGTCACTACGCAGGCAAGGCAACAACACAAAAGATCTTGCGGGTTGGGCTATGGCAACGTAGAATTACATTTGGAAGGAATAGGTTCAGACTGCAGCCGGTGCGCTCAAAGCGCAAGAGGTATGCTCAAAGCATAGGTGTGCGCTAGAAGAATAGGGTATGCTGAGTGCACCCAGGGTGTGAAAACTAGCTGTTAGAACAGTCAAATTGGGTAAAAATAAAAAATTACCATTGGATGGGGAGGATTGCCGAAATTTAATGAGGAAATTTCTGGATATTTTTTACCCTTTACATGATGGTAAGTTCCACGTGAAATCTACCATATTTTTGGGCGATCATCGAAGCTATAAAATAGGAGGGCCAGATCAAACAGGGGTTTCATATCGCTTGAATAGCTCGTACTTGGCATGTTTGTCCTAGACGAATTTGTGTTGTAAGAATTTATGTGCCTATAGCATCTGTTTCATGTTTGAGCAACTTGATCCCTCTGATAGTAGATATCCCGAGTTTCTGTTTCACACCAGAATGACTGCTACGAATCATGTTGAACCATCAGAACTAGTAATCTCAGCGGATAAAGGCACTAAGGAAGTGGTGGAGATTGAGTCTGAGGCTAAAGAATTTTTCTCCGCCCCAATCAAAAAGAAGGGCAAGGAGAAAGTAGAAGGCTCAGGTAAGCCCCTGAAACCTGCAAAATGGGTTTGGGGGAAGCCTCGTACTTCCCCGCGTAACATAAAATCCCCAAAGGCAATTCCCCAAGTGCGTGCTAATCAGGAGGAGGCCCAGCCTATCGTTCCGATCAACTGGATAGCTCCCTTTGTTTGGTCGCGCAACACCTCAACGCATATGCTAAATAACCTCGATGACCTGATCACTTATTTGCAGATGTCGCTGACCCTGGGAGAGGTCCCTATCATTGGTGAACCTGTTGAGAAGCTTCACAAGATCAAATTTGACAATCACGACTTGGCAATTTTGGAGGCCTTCCTTGAACTGGCAGATGAATTATACCTTGACACAATTGAGGCAGACGATGGGATCAAGATTGTTCCTCAACACTAGGTGCATGGATTGGCCGATTCTGGGCTCCTGAAATTACTAAGGATGCCACACTTTGGTCACTACAATTTCACGAACTGACTAGCCCGACAATTGCTTGGCCTAATTCATGATGGCTACCTATGGATCCAGGACAGGGTCCCCATCGACGTTGTGCTGGTTCACATAATTACTGGCCTTCCCATGCATGGTCCCAACCCTCTGAAGCATGTGGGTAAAAGGTATGAGGCAGAAATTGCTGAGTATGTGCACAAGACCTATCATGTGGAGCACAATACTCGGGCTTTTATAATCAAATCTATCACTGACCAAGGCACGCAGTTGAGCACGATTTTTTCGGCGTGCAAAATGATGAGAAAATGTCAGGTCACTTATGTCCCAGCCTACGTAATTCAGTTAGCAGGCCAATGCAGGAAAGGGGTATGTTTTAACTAGGCCCAGTATTTGTGTGATGAGTTTTTGACTAATGTCCGCACGTCCTAGGAGCACGGATACACCTTTTTTTATTACTAGTTACTATTCCTCATCGTGTTGGTTGCCTGGGAAGCCCCTGTGGATTCAGTCCTCCCTGAGCTTACCTCGGACATGTGTGAAGGGGATCGCTATGGACACTTACAAACTCCAGGCTAAGTTGCAACCTGAAACACCTCTGAAGTACGGGCCCAATGAACTGCGCTGGTCACTTTGGTTACGAACACCATTACAGGGAAAATCACACATGATGCCTAGTTATTAGAAACGGCCATGCAGCTATGGACCAGGACCAGCGTGAACTGATCCTGCATGGCATCAACCAGGACCTGCGATAGAAATAAGAAGTGTTTGAGACATTGGAAGCCACCCTGCTCACTTTATTTCCTGCTCAATTTTTGACACGGCTGCACACCAGCCACGCCCTCCAAGATGATATTGATGAAATCTAAAAAAATAATAACACCCTCGATGAATTCCTGAAGCCTTGGTCTGCTGAGGCCCTCAATCTTCTACACAATGTTGGCGTCGCAGTTAAGCAGCTGAACCAGACTCTGCAAAGTGTCACCGCCATAACGGAAGGCCCAATTTCAAAAAAGTTGGTCTACATCGCATAGAATGTCGCTGCTCAGAGTGAAGGCATGCTACCTCCATTAGCTGAGGAGATTAGATTTTTGCAAGCATGAGTGGAGACCCCACCATCATAGTGACTCGGGACAAGTCACAAGATTGTGTTGGGGCACTGTTGGAATAGGGTCTCCTACAACTGCGAATTTTGTCCATTTTTGTATATTTTTGTAATATTTAGTCTAACGCAGGGGTTTTGGGGTGGGTCAAAGCCCCTAACACATTGTAACGGGTCAAGGGTAGACCAAGAGTCCCCAAACAACAGTTTGCGGACCATTGGATGCGTAGGCTAAATCAGTATAAATAGATGAACCTTTTTTAGTCTCAGTCAGAAGAAGATAGAGATTGATGATAGTGGCAAATTGTTAGATCTGTTTGGGTTGCTAGGGTAAGGACTCCTGCTTGCTATGTGCACGGAGATCCTCAGTCCTGCTCTGTGTGGACCTTGCTGGCTGTGTGCGCAGGTTGTGTTGGATTGTATTGGGTTTTGAAGGCTAGTATATGAAAATCTATTTAGAGTACCTCTGAGTTATCTGAGTTTATGTAGTACTATTGATGCAAACTATTGAATCCGTTACACTTACTGTTGGTTTTTTGTTGCGGATCTGTCTGTATTATAACACGAAGTATTACTGTGATCTATTGTTCCTGCGTTTATGGTATTATATATGATAGTGATGATATGAAAGTGTTGGTTAGATCTATGACTTACAGTAGCTCTATTAGCTGTGGAATATACGGATTAGTGAACTTGCGAATAGATTTGTTTTGTAGCTGCAAGAGTATCCTTGTTCCTGTTATATGAATTTATGATCTATTGATTACTGCAACTGTAGTTGTTGTACTGATAGATTGGTATCATGCACGTAAATGAAAAGGTACTTAGTAGATATGAGCTCTGCGATATAGGTCTGTACCTAGATCTGTTAGATACGAAGCTAATAAGATGGGAACGCAGCTCTGCTTGACTTACCTACTCTCTCTCAGGGTGCGGAAACCTAGTTCCAGCACCCTCCCATACTACTTTAGGTGAGACTTTAGCCTCCGCAAGTAGGTCACTGTTGAAAGGGCTAGTAGTATAGGGGTTTGTTGGTAAACATTTGCCTCCAAACCTCGGTCAGGACCCCTCAAGCCAACAATTCCAAAGAGATACCGGGTAAGTTTCACATGGAGAGTTTCAAACCCATGGACACTCATCTTCTAGGAAATTGGAGGTAAGAGGATGTTACTTCTGGAGAGGTAGTGGATGCTACTCTTTACAAGTAGTTAGTTGGTTCACTGATGTATCTAGTGAAAACCATACCAGACATTTTCTACGAAGTTAACCAACAGAGTCAAGCTATGGTTGAGCCTAAAAAGATCTTTTGGAAGGCGTAGAAGCATGTCTTGAGATACCTAAGGGGCACATCAGAATATGGTCTATGGTACAGACAGATAAATGGAATGAAGCTTCAAGGATTCACTGATGCAGATTGGGCAGGAAGTCCATCAGAGAAAAAGAGCACATCAGGAGGGATCTTCAGCATAGGATCGACAACATTTTCTTGGAACAAAAGGAAGCAATGATATGTGACACTCAGTTTAGTAGAAGCAGATTACATGGCAGCAGGTCAAGTTGCATGCAAGCCTATTTGGATGAGAAAGATATTGGTTGGTTTCTTTGGTTCTCATATGGATCTGAAAATGATACATTGTGATAATCAGAGTTGCATTAAACTCTCAATTAATATTGTGTTTCATGATAGGTCTAAGAACATAGGTTTTCGATACCACCATCTCAGAGATTGTGTGCAGAGGTGAATAATGTAATTTCAATACATTCCCACGGACGATCATGATGTAGATATTCTGTTGAAGGCACTCACCCAGAAAAAATTCGAATACCATAGAGGCATGATCATGGTGAAGGATAATCCCTTTCTTGTTGAGAAGGAGTGTTGAAGTTCAGCAAGAAATTTCAGCACCCACACTAGTGTGGGACAAGGAGGTCCAAGCAGCACCTACACTCGGGTGGGCTAAAATTGGTGCATGTATATTTTAGCTATCCCTTGATTAAGATGGACAATAAAATATAATATAATATAAAAATAACATGTAATAGTTTAACTGAGTGTGATAAACTCAGTTAACTCATGAATTTCGAGTTTACGGTAGTTGGTGAGGCATGTACAGTAATTCTAGTTGTAACAGAGTTCGAAGTGCAGTGGTGCATTAGTTAATGCTGGTTGTAATATGCTTAACTTAGTTATGTGATTTAAACTAAGTTGTGCTAGTTGCAACTATTAGATACACTAGTCAGAGATCAAGTGAATTAAATATTAATTAATTCCCAATCAGTGATCTCACATGCAACTGAGGATTTACTATTATTAGCTACATGCATGTCAGTTCTAGTGGAGACCCTGTTGAGATCTAGGTGAAAGGGAAGTTCACTATCAGTTGTAGGATTATTGGGTTGCACCCATGCAACCAAACACCCATTGGATTTCCCATGATCCTTGTGAAATTTAGGAAGGCCAAAATTCCTATGGAATAGGGATTTCATTCCACACAAATTATGCAAGCAAGGAAGGTTGTCTGGAGGCAGTAAATTGGCTAAGTATTGGTCAGTTTTATCTGAGACAATGTGAGACAATTATCTGAGTACAAGAGGGCTCGTGTGATAAGAGTTGTATGTAATTGTTCCATGCATCCATGATGAATAAAAAATAGAATATAGTGGGGTTTTGAGAAGCAATATTTCCCTCGGAAATTATCAGTGTTTTGGTTGGATTGATTCTTCTTTGCTTCATGTGATTGGAAATTGTGTTTTTAATTCCACAATTGATTTGTAGAAGAGATTCAATATTTAACTTTAGTACATTGTTAGATCAAATTGAATCAACGATATACATGCTTGTTGTATAATTTCTGCACTAATGACAATGAAGATGCCATTGGAGCAACTAGTATTATTGTTAATCAGACAATTCAATTTTCCGATGGTAGTTTTGATGAAGAATTTTTTCCTAATGATGAATGGTTAGAGATGATGTAGAAAAAACATGATATCGACATGTTGATATTTGGTGAATGAACCACTCTAGACTACAAACAAAGTGGAGGAAAACCTCCTTGAAGTAGCTAAATAAATAAAGGCATGGAAGGAATCCCATCAAGAGAAAAGAATAGAGACAGAGCTGGAAATAGAGGCGGAGGAGGAAGCCCACAAAGAGAAATAAATAGAGAAAGAGGCAAAAAAAGAGGCAGAGAAGGAAGCCCAAAAAGATACAGGAATAAAGACTTAGGCAAAAATAGAGGCATAGAATGAAGCCCACAAAGAGAAAGAAATAGAGACAAAAACAAAGACAAGGACAAAGCCAAAAAATAAAGCTCTCATTTCACAGCGTAAATAACAAAACATATGTGGTTCTATAGATGTTTTTGAACTAACCATTGATTTGCAATGTGCTGGTAAACAAGATGATTATGAAGGAGAGTTAAGTTTCCTTGAAACATGGCTTGCAAAACCATGTGTAGATAAGGTATGCATAGAGGTTGCAACAATGAACCTTGAAGATAAATTTGATCATGCAAACATTAACAAAATTTACAGGTATTGAAATCCTAAAGAAATTTTTTTTTATTATAAACTTGTGTTGCATCAAATTGATGATGAAAATAAAACAACAAAAGATGACTTGTGGCATCATTCCACATACAAGGTATTTTTTGACGAAGTCCACGACATGCTTAGAAAACCTAGAAAAATGAAAGACCTACACCAGCAAATGAATAAACTATGGTTTAAAGGATACAACAAGAAGAAGAATTCGAAACAATTTAGAGGTTACATGATATGGAAGAAGAGAAGAAGAAAAATAAATCTAGTTGAAGTTGATTTTTCAAATTTTAAGCCTATCTCAAACATAGATTAATTGTAATCTCAATTAAAATTGTATGTGGTTATAATTAAGGGATATTTTTGGACAATATAATTCCAACCACCTTCTAGGTGTCAAAATCATTCATCCAAGTGTCCTAGTTTAGTTTCAGTTAGTCTAGTTTAGTTCAGTTTCACTACAATCATTTATTGTTGATGTCTGTAATGTAATATTATTTAATTGATTCATAATATTTAGAAGAGAAATCTTCGGTCCATAATTTATCTTCATTATTTCTCATTCGAGATATATGTATTGTTAAAATTTCAATTTGAATGGATAATAGCAAAAGAAATAAAACATTAATGGCACTAACATTTATCTAATTGGACTAAATACGTTTTGAGATACAATTACGTTTATGTGTCAAATTTTGGGAAATTGGATGTAGTCAATGAGATAATTAGGGATTTCCTTATCGTAAGTCTCTCCTCGTTATTCTCGAAAAAACTAGTGCTCAACATTCTAATGATATTATGCATGCCCCTCAATAATGTAGCCAAATGTGATTTCAAAATCATCCTCAAATAATCTATTAAGTAGTATGACTAAACTTTAAGAGGTGAAATAATCACTCGAAACTATTCATTTGATTCTAGATCCGAATATTCTTTCCCAATTCTAAGGGAATAGAGAAAAGGTGTAGTGAAAGAAGGAAAGGCCTCTATCCCTTTTAGTTCTAGGGTGTCAGTGCTTGAAACTGAATTTTCTAATCGCATTTAATGTGACAGAAGAATCCTTGAATGATTATTAATTATTAGCAAGAAATCCCATTATATATTGAGTACCAACCCAACATCATTAGTAAATAAAAATTCAACCACAATTGAAGTTGAATCCATTTATATTAAACCAACACCACCAATAAAAATATAAGCAGAGGTGTTAGAAGGAGAAGCAAGAAAGATGGCTAGTTAGATAAATGCATTTGAACATCAGTTTACTCACCAACATTCGATTCAACAATTGACCCAACATCTCTGTAATCACAACAAGATCCAAATCCCAAAGGAAATGATTTATACCTAGTAGAACTCACAATATAGAGTGATATATATATATATATATATATATATATATATATATATATATATATATATATATATATATATATATATATATATATATATATATATATATATATATATATATATATATATATATATATATATAAGAAAGGAAAATCTGAAACAGGGAGTGGGATCACCCCATCAAGAATATAAAATTCTAATTCCCTCTAAAAAGAAAGTGTTTTAGGCACGATGAAACTCTAGAGGTAAGTGTAAGGTACTAGAAATATATGTTTGTCAAATGGGAGGAATCACATTCAATATGTAAAGGATGGCTTGCTATTATTCGTAATGGAAATCACATTCCATATTCCATGGGAAAGTGATGGGGTATTTGTTCCATCTACTATGAAGAGGATAGTGAGTTTTGGTCCAATTAAGCAAGGTTTCCTTTCTATATAGATACAGAATATCAGGATGTGTCAAGGATTCCCCTCCATAAAGAAAGAGTATTCAATAATAATTAGGAGAGAGAGAATTTTAAGGCATTGTATTGGGTAAGTCCAGGAAAGTCCTGACAAATCTAGGAGAGTCAAAACACAAAATTTATCATCACTAGAATAAAGTATACAAATGAAGATACCATGTTGAATATTTATTTATTTAATATTGTTACCATAAGTGATGGGATTAATGTTAATATTGTGATGCTAGCATTGAAAATATGACATAAAATAATGTTTATAAACTCAGATGCGAGATATTTTTAATGTTCATACTACAACAATTGTCAAATTCTTACCTTTAATAAATTTTGCGAAGTCTAGAAGTAGTTTTTGTTACCGCATCTAGTCACTGGTTTGACACCCAACAACTTGCAAAATGTAAGATGTGATCAAAGTTGTGATTAGTGAGATTTTTGTTACCATTGTCAATTTTTGTTGTAAGCATAGTTGGCGTCACTTTTATATGGACTATGCAGTGCATAATCATATGTTTATATATTCTAAGATAATTGGCTAGCTCGTGCCAGGTAAATTACTATAGGCATCGATTGTGGATTGAAATAATCACGAATTTGAAAATGAATGAATAGAAACATGAAGAAGATATTTCTCTTTTCAATATTAAAAATATTTAAATAGATTACATATAAATCATCAAAAATAATAATTGGAGTGAAACTCGACTAAACTGAAGTAAATTTGAACTAACTATGACACCTAGCAGACAATGGAATATATGTGATGACTCCTAGGAGACAATGGAATATATGTGATGACACCTATAATACATTCATATTAATATATCAAAATCCCCTCCCAATCCCAATTGTTACAAGTAGAGGCACTTACAATTCCTAATTGATCACTTTGAAATTCAAATACATTTTTTCCCAATGGCTTTGTGAAAATATCTCCAAGATCATCTTTGGAACCACAAAATCAAAGTGATATGTATGCATCATTGACAAGCTCACAGATGAAATTAAAAAGTGTGTTAATGTGATTTCTCTTTTTATGGAAAACATGATTTCTTGATAGATTGCATAAGTGTTATCATAGTAAATAGGAGTTGACTTCTTTTGAACATTTGAAATATCCTTCAATAATCTTCTCATCCACACTACTTGAAAAGCTCCTAAATCAATAACTACTCACATTGCCTCTATAGAAGATATCAAAACGATTAATTGTTTCTTGGGTTCCCATTAGATCAGATTTCTTCAAAGATGAAAAACATAACCTCGAGTGCTTTGTGATCATATAAACTCCCTAAATAATTGATATATGTATACATTAAAACTAAGAAATATTTAAAATGTGTGTAAAACAAGCCATATACTATGGTCTCAATAATATATCGTAAGATTCATTTTTCAACCTTCCAATGAGAAATATTAGGTGACTGTAAGAACCTAGAGACAAAACTGGCAGAAAAATGATATCAAGTATAGCTTCAGTAACATACAATAGAATACCAGCTACACTTTTATACAATGTGGGATCAACTAGTGGTGTTACATATTATTTTCTTAGCTTCATGCCTTGAGAAATTAGAATATCAATTAGTTCTAAATTTGTCATTGTGAAATTTTGGAGGATTTCAGTGGCATATTTTTGTTGACCAAAAAATTTTCGATTAGCATATTGCTAAATTTCAATGCCTAATAAGTATTTCCTAACCCCTAGATTGGTGATATCAAACTCTTTTTCCTTTGTTTCTTTCAAGTGTAGTAACATTATATTTATTGTATAAATAATATAATCAACATAAAGGAATACAATAATAGTTTTACCTTCATGAGTTTTGGTATACAAACTTGGCTCATGGGCTTCTCCAAAAATCATTTTTGATGAGATAGGTGTCAATGTGATTGTACCAAGCTCTTGGAGCTTGTTTCAAGACATACCAATATTTATTCAATATGTATACCTTATGTTCCTATCTTGGAACTTAAAAATGAGGAGGATCCTTTACATAAACATATTATCGCAATATAGCATTTATGAAAGAATATTTTACATCAAGTTGATAAACCTTCCATTTATGTTGATTTGTTGTGGATAAAATAGTTTTGACATTGTCTAACCTTGAATATAGCAAAGGTTTCACCATAGTTGACACCAAATTATTGTGAGAATCCTTTGGCAACCATCCTTTCCTTAAGTTTCTCAATTTATCCTTTTTCATTCAACTTGGTGTTATATACCCATTTTACAGCAATTTAGGTTTTGTTTCTTAAGAGATGAACTAATTTCCAAGTTTGATTCTTCTCTATGGAAGCAATTTATTGGTTCATTGCATCAACACAATATTTTTCTTTAAATTCTTATTCAAAATGGGTTGGTCAAGATGAAATAAATGAAAACATATTTTGTTGGTCAAACTCATGCTCTTGCTCATATATTTCTCTGATGCTTCTTGTTTTCTGATTTTCTGCTGAAGATGTTGAACCGCTGATGGATTCACTTCCTGAAGATGTACCATTTTCATAATGTATGGCTCTTCTGGAACCTAAAATCTTGGTAGATGTGATGGATAAAAATGTTTATTTGAAGATTCATCAACATTATCAAACAAAGATTTATTTTAAAAAAATTTAACATCTCTACATAAAACAAATTTCTTCGTGACTAGATTGTAAATTATATAGGACTTTGAATGCTCACTATAGCCTACAAAAATACATCTTTCACTTCTATCATCAAGCTTCTTTATTAGATACTTCCATGCCTAGATTTCCATAGGTGAGACTCATCTATTATTGACACACCGTGGGAGAACGACTTTGAGAGATTTCTACTTCTGAGAGTCAATGGAATCATCATATTCCTTATTTTATTAACCTCTTCTATCAATCTTCTATTCAGATTTTTTTCATCAATATAACATGTTTTCCTTTGATATATTTCATCAGAACCATGTTCCATCAATTGGCCTACACTTATGAGGTGATGGCTCAAATGTGGAACATAATAAACATCAAGGATGTATTTCTTCTCATTATGTTTAGTAATAATAGGGAAACTACCTTTCCCTACATCTTTAATACCTGAACGATCTCCAAGAGTAATTTCTGATGTTATGGAAGCATCGAGATAAGAAATAATATTTTTGTTACTTTCCATATGACTGCTGTAACCATTGTCCATCAACGAAAGGTCCTCGATTTTTGTGTCTTCATAAATATGGAAAGAAAGAAACTTGTTTTTTCATAGGATTCTCCTTCATTGTTGGAGAGATGGAGACTGCATCTTTGGCGGTGTGATTGTTTCTTTTTTAATTCATGTTCATAATTCCAAAATTTATCACAGTAATAACATTGAACATTATAGATTCTCCATGTTATGCTTCTCTGTGTTCGATTTTGTGCAGGCATCCATTGCTCTATTGCATTATGACGTTTTGATCTTCCACTCATTCAGCCTCTTCCTCACTTGTTTCCACATTTGTATCCACTGCCTCTCCCTATTAAAAGAGATATATGTTCTTTGAAAGCTTGTTCAATGGAATTTTCTATGAATTTGAGCCTTCTCCTGTGTGCCAAAAGTGATCTAGTCAATTATTCTGCTAATAAAGTTGTAAAATATTTGGATTATAGAATGCTTGTTACAATCATGTCATATTTCTCGGCAAGGCTTCAAAGGAATTTTTCCAAAATCATCTAACCTGTAATGGTTTCACAAATGAGTTTGATCTAATTAACTATTCCCATGATTCTAGTCATGAACTGGTCCACATTCTCTATGTTAGACATCTTTAGGGTTTTAAACTAAGCTCTCAATGCTTGCAATTAAACAGTATTCAATGTATCATTATATTGATACACAAATTTCAATATTTCCCAAGGTTATTTTGTTGTGGATGCGCCAATTATCTTGTCGAAGATAGAGTCACCTACTCAGATCTCTATCCAACATTTGGCTTTGTGCTCTTTATTTCTGAGTTCAATAGTCACATTTCTCTAATAATTGGTCATGGATGTTGATTCTCCTTGGGTCTTATCTACATAGGCGTTCTGAAGTGTATCTCAATATCCTTGGTGCTGCAGATTTTTATTCATTCTTAAATACCAAAACTGATAATTGTGTGCAGGTGGTGTCAATGTCTATGGTAAAGAGCTAGAGGAAGCCATTTCTTCGAAAGTAGATCTGCACCCT
Source organism: Pinus albicaulis (assembly GCA_034641835.2). Lineage (NCBI taxonomy): Eukaryota > Viridiplantae > Streptophyta > Pinopsida > Pinales > Pinaceae > Pinus > Pinus albicaulis. The sequence continues at coordinate 968,406,747 of CM076582.1, read as the reverse complement.
ATTTTTTTTTCAAAGGTCTATCTTTTAATATATTTTAAAAAATCTCTTAAAAAAATGCAGCACCCATACAAAATTTATTTCAAATCCTTTTACTTTTTTACAATTTTTTTTTAAATAAGCGAACTAGTTTTTTAACGATTTTAACTTTTTTTAACAAATTATCTTATAAAAAATCTTCTCCATTGTTAAGTGCGCTTGAGCGAGAAGAAATCTGGGATGGGTGACATCTTGGGAAGTCTTGGTTAATCTGGGATGGGTGACATCTTGGGAAGTCTTGGTTTCCGGGTGTATGTTCTGGAAGTGATGATTAACACTGTGATTTATTTCACTAGTTTCAATCCCACTTCTTCACCCTTGTGAGCTTCAACAGTTGCAATAAGTGCTAAGTGGACTATTCAAAAATTATGAGAAATTAGGTACGGCTACCTCTCATGGAAATAGTCATAGATGAATGACTTACTTAACACAATTGAATCCAAAAAAAGATAATATCTAATTTAATGCACTATGAAAACCCCTCAATAATTAAGTAATATTTTATTTAAACAACTTTTTTTTAAAATTAAGTTAAATTAAATTATTAATTCAAAACCCTTTTATGACCAAGAATCTAATTCAAAGGCCTTTTTATAATTGATCATATGGATTATTTTAGAGATACCTTGTGACAAAGCCTTCATTTGACTTTTATGAAAAGAATGTAATACATGGAACCTTCGTTACATTGTCATTTAGCGGAACAAACAGTTCGTGGTGCTTAAGCCTTTAAAATGATTGTTTTTTTTCTTAATTATGATTCTTCGTCCTAGCGCACTTCACGATTCGAATGGCTATGTTGCAACGCAGATGAAGATGATGTTTCACTGTGTTGGATCGTTCTCACTTCGAGTTTCATATGTTTTGGTTGATCAATGCAATTGGTACCAGAGCATGGGTGTGTTTGTCACTCAAAATTTGTTTTAAATAAAAAAAAAAATTTATGTCGGCTGTCTCTTTCTGCTGATTTAACGATCTGCTTTGTCCTTTTCATTGAATCGGCTTCAAGCATCTAGATTTTTCAAAACAACATAGGCTTTTTCTCCTCCTCAGCTTCTGGGTCTTCCAGAGCATGGGTGTGTTGGTCACTCAAAATTTGTTTTAAATAAAAAAAAAAACTATCCTGGTTTTCTCTTTCTACTGAATTAACAATCTGCTTCGCCCTTTTCGTTGAATCGGCTTCAAGCAACTAGCTTTTTCAAAACAACATAGGTTTTTTCTGTTGAGGCAGAGTAACACGGCTTCACATTTAACATTGTCTCCTCCTCGACTTCTCAGTCTTTTATGTTCTCTTTAAACTTGTAGTATGTGACATGAAACTCTAATACCATAACAAACAATATAAATAATCCAAGATTTTTTTTCCTCACTATTCAAAATAGTTAAATAGATTACCAAAAAAAAAGTTAACAACAAACAATAAGATTAATATCTCAACAAAATTGTTAAATAACATTAAAATTATCAATCATGAGCTTTTATTAGAACTGACACTGAATTTACCTAATTGTTCGACAAAGAAGTGTAATCGACAAATTTCAAAGCCCTATGTACGATATTGACATTTTAATTATGCTTTCAGACGGGTCATTTTTTGTTAGAAAATATTATGAGCGAGATCTGAATGCAAACACTTGATTTTCTTTATACTGATAGAATTTGAAATTTCAGCTTTTAAATGTGAGAATTTATATGGTTTTATAATAATGGTGCTCGCTTTGCGGTTTCGTTTAGAACTAGCCTCGGTTCGTATTTGATGTAATTGTGTCAGTGGTCACCACAACAGCATAGGAATTCCCATGGACTTGCCGAAGATTGTTCACGAGGTCCATCGCTATGAAAACAACGCTGCAACCAATGCCAAACAGATTAAAACTCAGAGTGTTCCCAAACATTTTATTGAGAGCGACAGGGTAAGAGTATGTTTTCAAAATGAATAAAATGCAGGACTACTCAGGAAATTCATTGTGCAAAAGAAACTTCCAATGTGCTTCTTCTGCACCTCCACACATTAAGATCATTATCATAACTTTTATTAATTTTTATTATGCTTCATCCTGGACTCACACACCACCGCGCTCAATGCTTATGGAGATATTTTTGCCTCCATTCTCTTAGGACCTGCAACCTTAGTTTTGGCATCATTGGGAAGAGTGACATCATAACAATATTGAATGCTATTTAGACTGAATTAAATGAATTTAATGAATTTTCAAGTATTAGTAAATATCAAAAATAAAACGCCAAGAAAATTATGTCTTTTTAGAACTAGCTCAGCCAATTTAAAATTAGAAAACATATTTCAAAAAATAAAAAAATATTTTTAAAATTTCGAAAAAAGATAAGACACAATTACCATAGATCCAAGAGGAGCACAGGATAAAAAGTATTTAATATATTTAAAAATATACATATGATTTTTTTTTAAATACGTTAATGAACAATATATTAATAACTCGTATTAATAATATATCAATATGCATTAATGTAAATATAAACCTATTAGCCTATAAAAATCAATACAAATAATTATTTTTCTAGTTATCTCATGAAAAGATAAATTATTAAAGACAACTTATAAACAAAAATATTATATGGTTTTAAACTCGTTTTAGAGTTTCCTCATTGTCATTTCACTTCTATGTTTTTGTTTTCATTCTTCTTTAGGTCTTTATCGATATTCTTATGTCTCTATTTTCTTTTTCTATCTATTGCTCTATTCTCATTTACGTTTTCGTTATGGTTCTAGCTTTATATTTAATTCAAAGTCATTTTATATTTATCGTTCTAATATTGATATTTAATTCAAACTAATCTGAAAAAAATTATTTGACTACTCAAATCTAGTTATCAAATTTCATTTAATTCAAAGGTTCAAAACTAATCTAAAACGATGGTGTTTTATTTATGCTTAGCTTAAAAAAAAATCTAGATATGCTCTTCTTATTAGTCGTTGTCCTTTTAGTAATCGCTTTTCAATTATTTATTACTTGGACATTATAAACAAAAAAGTTTTTTAACTTTTAATCAGAGTTTTTGAAACAAAACAGTGATCGATAAAAATATTTTTATTTTTAAATTTTTTTAATCCTTTTTCTTTGAACCAATCAACAAAATCATCATCTTATTGGCCTCATACCGAGGCAGTCATACCAAGGCAATTGAGAAAAATGACCTATGAAAAGAATAAATATCAAAACAATTTTAAATCGAAATGAACTAATAATATCTTTCCTCGATATTAGTTCTATAACATTTTATAATACTGAAACTATGGCGTGTACCCCTATATGTTGCTATATCTTAGACTCCTATATGTTGCTATATCTTGTTAAGAAGTAGACACATGTCTCATATATCGCAATCAAGAATATTGCTAACTAATCAAGACCATTGCTAACTATTCAAAAGTAATCGATAGTATTCTCAAAAGTAATGTAGAGTTAGTTTGATGGAAATTAATCTAGAACTAATTTTATTAAAACTAGAAAAAAGGACCAGATAGAATAGTCATGTAAATTATTGTTGTGTAATAATGTGTTACTTCCTTATTTTAATATTATTTTTTTAAGTTACTAAGGGATTGCTTCTTTATTTTTTAAGTTTTTATTTTTAATATTTATTGTTTTTTCTCCTCTTATTTCTTTCTTTTTATTTGATTATTTTTTCTATTTTTTTATCATCTACTTTTCACTTTCCTTATATATTCTTTGTTATTTTCCTCCATTGTTTTTTCGAGCATTCTATTGCATAATGGTCTCTCCCAATTATAAAGTATCGTGTATTATATGGTGGTTATTATAAACTATTCTTTATTGTTTTCTCATTCTAAACCATTGTATATTGCAATCTCGTTGTAGTATTTATATTTTTTTAATGTTGTTCTTTCGTTGTATTCTATTCCCCTTTTAAAATATAGTGTTCTAAACTATTTTTTTATTTGCTATTGTTCTGTTGTGTTATACTTCTACACTATTTCCATTTTACACAATTCTCTATTGTATCATCCTGTTTTATATGGTATAATTTTTTTTTTCCTTACTTGTAAAATATTATCTATTATATTATTGTTTTAGTTTATAGGAATTTTATTTTTATTTTTTTAATAATTAATCTTTTTAAAATATTTTATTGTTATTCAAATTAATAATTTCTATGTATTATTAATATTTTTTAATAATTAATATTTTATAATTTTCTCTATCACTTTGTTGAGTTTTTGTTATTTTTTTCGAGGTTCTCTTTTCTCTACTATTTTATATATTTCTTCATTACTAAATAATTATATATTTTTCTATTACTAACTAAATTTTTTATATATTTTTAGCTATCTATTTTCTCTACTAAAAATATATTTAATATTTTCTAATTCTCTATTGAAACTAATTCTCTATAAATTCTACTTAAATCTATAAATTCTACTTAAATTATTTGTTTGTTCTAGTTTTTATTATTCCATATTGTTCTAATATTTTATCTTTCTATATTATAACTAAATGTTTCAACATATTGTACATGTAAATGTACTAGAACTCAATGCATTGAAAATAGATTTATCATTTTCTAAAATATATGCATTGATGACATGTGTTAACACACTACATATGCAAGAGCTAAACACATTGAAGCTAAAAGTATGAATTTAGTTTTAAAAAAATAAATACAATCCTAAGTGAAAATTGAAGTTATTTAACTAAATTTTAGAATATAAAATATAAATATATTAATTGAAATCAGCGAAATTAAAATAGATGAAATATTCATATTCATAATTAAAATATATGCATTAATTACATGTGTTAATACACTACACATGAAAGAACTAAAAACATTGAAACTAAAAGTATGGATTGAGTTTTAAACAACTAAACAATCCTAAGTGACAATTGAAGCTATTTAACTAAATGTAGGAATATAAAATATAAATGTATTAATTGAAATTAGAGAAATGAAAATAGATGCAACATTCATATTCATAATTATAAGCTTCACAATTTAGATGTTAATGACTAAAATATATTTTTTTATGGGCTCCCTACTTTGTGTTATTTAATAAAAAAAAAAAATGCAATAATCTCGTATAAGAAGAATCTATATGAAACAACCATTATAGAAAAGTAATGTAAAAAATTGATATGTAGGAGATACAAAAGAGATCCAACAAAATCTACATGAAGAAGCAATATCTACCATACAATATTTTTGCAATACTCATCATCTATATGAATATATATCATGATGGAATCATTTAGTGGTTTAACAAAACCAAAAAGTAGGAAATATTGTGGTATAACACAACTAATGAATATAGTTGCATATAGTGGAACTTTTAGGCAATGGAGTTAAATGGCCAATCCTCTCTTTAGGAGGAAGAAATGAGCTTCATTTTACCCACAATAATCCACTACCCAAGTGTGTATAGAGAAAGTTATCACTTGGTGAAGAAGGGGACAATGTGATATTTTTTTAAATAAAATCGAAAAACTAAAACAGACACCTGATGAAGAAGATGAGAATATGATGTTATTTAATAAAATTAATAACGATTTTTTTTTTCAATATTAAACTATCCACCTATACACATATGAGGAAATACATGTTTTTATCTGTAAAATATTTCTAAGAAAAGAAATCCCAAAGCTACTATAGGAAATATTGGTTATGACCTCAACATGTGACACACAAACACACACATAATTTATTAATGCTTTAGTAATAAAAAAAATTACAATTATTTTTTTATTAACTATAATTATGCTCATAACATGTAACCAGAAGAAATTCTTACATTCTTTGATTCATGTATGTTACATTTAGACGACATTAGAACCATTATAAAATATGATGTCAAAATTCCATTTAAGTAGTATTTAAATACAAAACATCATGAAAGTGATAACACGTGAAAATAATTGTTTTTAATACAAAATATGATTTTATGATGTGACATTGCATTACATGAAATTTTTCTTCCCTACCATAAGTTATTCCTATTTAAAGTTGCTATTGTTAGAATAAGGGAATACTTTGTAAGAATGTTTTTTAGGATACTTGGGAAAAACATTTTTTTCAAAACATCTTTAACATAAACCACCGTTAAAATGTGTTTAAAAAAACCCATTATTACATTGTGTTGGAAAATACATGATGATACAATCTATCAAGCATTATGATGTTGTAATGTGATGAACATAAATTGATGGAGAATTTTTATCAACATAACTCGATGTATTGTGGTGATAAATAAAAACCTGAGTGGGAACCACATTGGTTAAAGTGGTTGATATGAACTAATCCACCATATTTTCAAACTTTCCAAACCATGCTAAACCATAGAAAACTATGCACAACATTGTCATTGATACAATCTCATGTACATATAATGATGTATCAATGTGATGAACAAAAATAAGCATGAGAATGTGATGAACAAAAATCGATCTGCCACTTTGACGAAAAAATCATTTTGTAATGTGGCAAATGAAAAATGTCCCTGCAATTTGAAGAATGAAACAATGAAATGAAAATATAATGAACTAAACCAATGCTACAATGTGATGAAATAAATTCATCATTTAAATAAACTCAACAAATATTAATATTATATTATGACAAACAAAAAACTAAGTCACAATGTTCAGAAATTTTTTTTTTTAAAAAATTAAAAAAAATTAAAAAATTATTTAATAATTTGATGAATGTGACAAAAAATAATAATGTCACAATGTGAGAAAAATAAATTAGTATTAAGTTGGGTCAACTAGAAAACAACATTTCAATGTGATGAATAAGAAATCAATTTTTCACTATGAAGAGCTAAAATTTACATGGACAAGTAATCAACAAAAATATCTCCATCAAAATGTGAAAAACAAAAAATGATGTTATAATGTGTTAAACAAAAATTGATGGCACCATGTGGTAAACTACATTTGGCATTGCAATGCGATGAACAAAAATCATCATTGTAATGCAATAGAAAAAAAAACAAAACAAAAATCAACATTACTTTTTTATAGACAAACACCAACATCGCAATGAGATCAAAACAAAATTATGTCTAAATTGCAAACAAAGATTGATGTCATAAAATGACAAAAAAAAAATTAATGTTGCAAAATGATGAGGAAAAACATCAGAATTTGTATAACCAATAATGAAATCATAATGAAATGAACAAATATCAACATCGAAATGTGACAAACAAAATTATTGTCAGCCATGGTCATTACTTAACCTGCTCAACCTTCGTCACACATGGTAAACATGGTAAAACATGTTTTCAACCATGGGAAACATGATTAACCATTGTGAGCATAGTCAACCCATAGTTAGCCATGGTTGAGATGTTTAGCATCATAAACGATGCTCCACATTGTCAACCATAGTAAACATGGTTAACCATATTCATCTATAGTTAAGCATCAACAACCATGGTTAACCATGCTCACCACTTTTATCCATGGAAATTCATGGTAAACATGGGTAACCATAGTAAACATGGTCAATGATGGGACCAACCCTTCTTAAACTCTGCGGTTTAATCAATAATTAATGTATTATTAATATGATGATTGTGTTTATCAGGTTCTCGTCATTTGTAATTGATATTTGGTTGATTGTCGATTTTATAACTCGTACTTGTGGTAGGTGTGACGAGGACACCTGTCCCGTCCTCAGAATTCGCTATCCCGCCCTTTAGCTATGCGCCTTACCTCTGTTCATTTGGCATTTTCTTCTTTGCTCTTCAGTGGCTGTGATGGTTTTTCGACTGTTCCTCTGTAGTTGTAATGGCTCGTTTCTTGGTGCCACTTTGACCTGTAAGTACTCATGACTCTTGTTATCTTTACTAGGCGCTACCTGTAGTCTTTAGCTGTGGCTCTGCTCTACTAGATGAGTTCCTTCGCTGTGATGACATGTTCGTTTTTCTCACGCTGCCAATGAGCTCGAGGGTTCTGAGGCCTAGTTCTTTGTTTCCTATAAAAGGGTTCCTCTGCCCTAAAAGTTTTATGGGTGCTATTTATGAATTGTAATCTCTTGAATGCATTCGTTTCAGTTTTGTTTTATCCACTCACTGTATGTATCATGTTAGTTAACTGGTTACTTGGCTATGGTTTATCAGGTCACAACCATCAGGGGTCTCGACATTTGACCTCAATTCGTCAGTTGCACAAAGGTAAGTCTTCTTTCTTTGCTTCGTCTTTTCGGTTGTTTTTTCCTGGTTATACTAAGGGTTTTGCTCCTTGTGAGTAGGGTTCCCCTGTTGGTTGGCGACTAGTCAATTCGTTCCTTTGGTATAATTCTACTCTTCTGGTAAGCTAAACTTACAAACCCTCACACTCTCTCCTCTGTTTCAGGGTTTTTAACCTTTTCGCACTTCTTAATGTTTGGGTATTTCTATTGCAGGTGATATGTTGTCACTACAGGCATGGTCTCTGATTCCACCGACACTAACCCAAATGGGTAGGGTCTCTCCCTGTAGTCGCTTACAGTAATTTGGGTTTTTTTTAAACAGGTGTGAGCCTCAACTCCCCGTTCAGTCGTCCTCTGTTTTGATTCTTTCGTTAGTTTTTTAATAAGAATATGTTTCTATTTGTAATCAGTTCTGGGATTTATTTGCAGTCACACTCTTAGTTTATCAATCGGGGTTTTTAACCTCCGGTCCTGGTGTTTGTTACTGGTTATATAGTTTCTATGCTGGGGTTTCGAACCCGGTTCTTTATTTGAACATAAAATATTTATTTTTGTACTTGTAAAACAAACTACTTGGACAATGTTTCGAAATGAAAACTGGTTATTTGAGTTGGATGGTACCCGTGACTTTTTCGTTGTATTCGTTTTGATGCTCGGTGTGTTCCTTTAACTGAAGATCCCTTCTTGCTGGTGAATGTCTCAGCTTGTTAATTCTGTTGTTACTTCAACACCTGTGAAAATAAGTTATTTTTCCAGTTCTTGCTACTGTTTGCACATGCATTCAATTTATCATGAAAATGAAAAGAGATTGTATTTAGCTGCGAATGGATTTCAGATGGCTTTGTAAAATCTCTTAAAATTATTTTACTTTCTTTTCTGCTATGATGGAAATCAAACTTACAATGTATCAATTTTCCCTTTTTGTATGATTTGTTAAACAACTTTTTTTTAGAACTGTCAACAGTTACATGTAGTTACATTGGGTAACTGTTAATTCCCATTCACCTATATTAATTGTAAAATAGTAACTAAAAAAAGGAAAGAAATTAAAATGAAATTAAAACATAACTGGTTGTTAAGTTCTAAATCCTAGAAACTAAGGAAATTAAAAAGAGAACTCAGGTACAATGACCTGTAAACCTGTGAGACAAACACTCTTTTTTTTGTTCACCCTAAGCTAGATGCTCCTACATCAGGTTCCTGGGGTAATGACATTTCATGGCTCTGTTCCATGACTTCCTCCACTGAATATCCTGTGCACTGTATCTAGGCCGCGTCAAGCCACGAACTGTCCTCAATGGGACGATTATTCCAATTGACAAGGTACTTAAGGTACTCTTTTCTACGAGTTCTCTTGGCCACCTGTTTTTCAAGAATTATCTCGATCTCAAGAGGTTGAGCCAAAGGAATTTGTCTCATCCAATAACCACTTTCTGTTTGGATGTCCCATTCTGGCCGTGTCATACTGTCGTCTTCAGGACTAGCAGTGTATGGAAACAGATCTGCCACGTTGAAGATAGGCGATATGCCTATTCATGGGGGTAGTTGTAATTCATAGGCATTCGCAGAGAATTTACATAGAATTTGGCAAGGGCCAATTATTTTAAACTTCAATTTGTTATACTCACCCTTAGGGAACATTTCTTTGCCTAAATGTGTTAGAACGTCATCTCCCACCTAAAACTATATCTCCCACCATTTTAGATCTGCTTGCTGCTTATACCTCCAGCTGTTGTCTTGCAACTTATATTTTACTTGCTCATGTAGGTCATTCATTGCTTTGGCGAAATCTTCCCCATCAGCACTCCTCCTTTCCAACTCTCTCAGATCCCATAACTCATGCACTCCATGAGGATGCATGCCATACAAGATCTAAAAAGGACTATATTCTGTGCTCTGATTCGATGAATATTTGTAAGCAAATTCCGCCTGGGCAAGTACACGATCCCACATTCATGAATTTTCTCCAATCAAATTCCGTAGTAGGTTTCCTAAGCTTCTCTTCACAACCTCCATTTTCCCATCAGTCTGTGGGTGATAAGCGGAGCTGAAGTTCAATCGTGTGTCCAACTTCTTCCACAGGGTATGCGAGAAATGTCCTGTGAACTTCACATCCCTGTCGGAAATAATGGACTTAGGAAAACTGTGTAGTTTGACAATCTCTGTGAAAAATAGGTGTGCTACATGAGTAGCATCACTAGTTTTTTTACAAGCAATGAGATGTGCCATTTTTTAGAACCGGTCCACTACCACCATCACAGAGTCATAACCGCGCTGCATTCTGGGTATACCTAAGACAAAGTCCAAGCTGACTGAATCCCACGGTCTACTCGGAATATGCAGTGGTGTGTAGAGTCCCGTATTCTGACTGTGTCGTTTCGCCAACTGGCACCCTTTACATCTGGTTACAAATTGCTGCACATCCCTTCGCATCTTTGGCCAGTAATAAAAGTGACTGAGCTGATCTAGGGTCTTATCAATGCCGAAATTTCCAGCAAGACCTCCGTTGTGTTTCTCGAGGATGATGTTCTCCCTCATCGAACAGTCGGGAATACATAGCTGTCCTCCTTTAAACAATAGTTTCTCCTGTAAGTTATAGTCTAGCCATGGACTATTATTTCTCAAAAAAGGATTCTCACAGGCTTCATAAGCCTCCTTGAAATCCACATCTGTTTGATACAAGTCTTTCAGGTGTTCAAATCCCAGCACTTGTATCGTACTCTCCTGCAAGAGCAAAGCTCTTCTGCTCAGCGCATCTGCCACCTTGTTGGCCTGTCCACTGATATGCTTCAATACAAACGTAAAACTCTACAAGTACTCAAACCATTTTGCATGCTTGTGGTTAAGCTTATGTTGCTGCATAACATACTACAATGCAGAATTATCAGAAAAAAAAACAAATTCATTACCCAACAAATAGTGTCTCCAATGCTTCAGTGCTTGGACGACAGCATAAAACTCCTTGTCATAAGACGAGTATTTTTCCTGATTTCATTCAAATTTTCACTGAAATAGGTGATAGTTTTGTCTTCCTAGCTGAGTACGGCCCCAATGGCTATACCACTGGCATTACAATGAACTTGGAACAGTTTTTTAAAATCAAGAAACCTCAAAATCAGTCTTTCGGTGATCTTCTTCTTCAAGATCTAGAAGCATTTTTATGCTGCTTCAGTCCAACAGAAAGGTTGACTTGCCTTTTTTATTGTATGCAACATAGGTCCACAAATCTCACTAAAATTCCTTATGAACTTATGATAGAAACTTTCCAACCCATGAAAACTACGAACCTCAAACAGGCTCTTTGGGGATGGCCAACTAAAAATAGCTGCAACTTTCTCTAGGTCCATCTTCAGCTCATTCTCTGCAATCAAAAAGCCCAAATAAACTAATTCCTTCTGAAAAAGGAACATTTTTTCAAATTGATCAGCAGCTTGTTTTGCTGCAACTTCTCTAGCACACTCCAAACATGTCGGAAATGTTCTTATTTAGTCTTACTAAAAATCAATATATCATCAAGATATACAATTATGAACTTTCCAATGAACGCTTTCAAAATTCTGTTCATTATAAGCATAAAGGTACTAGGGGCATTACTTAATCCGAATGGCATCACCAGCCACTCATACAGTCCTTCATTAGTTTTGAAAGTTGTTTTCCATTCATCCGCTTCTCTAATTCGGATCTAGTGGTATCCACTCTTCAGATCAATTTTCGAGAAATACGCTGCTCCACTTAAGCAGTCCATCATGTCATCCATTCGTGGCAATGGGAATCTATACCTGATGGTAATCTTATTGATGGATCTCGAATCTATGCACATTCGCCACTCTCCTCCTTTCTTGGGAGCTAACACTGTCAGAATTGCACAGGGGCTTAAAATCTCCCTTATCAACCCCTTATTGCGCCGAGAGGCGCATCTACAGCCCAGTATGACCCGATGTCAGGTGGGTCACGTCCTCATACAAAATGTCGGCTTAAGTTTATAAAAAAAAAAAAAACAAAAAACAAACCTAATCGCATTGTGCTAGAACATATATCAATTTCTAATACAATTATGTATTATTTATATAATTTGAATGGATAGTAAATTATATACGTGAATTTGAATGGATCATAAATTTACCTTTAACAAAAAAAATTACCACATTGAATTTCCAAATTAAGTAAAATTTTAAACATGTTTACTCTTTACTAAAGTAATTACCATTTCCTAAATCAAAGAAAAAGAGTTAATTGAACACAAACAATCAAAATCCAAAATCTTTTAATATTTCTTCTAATTAAATATTTGTAAAATGAATTTATACTTACGCCAGAGCTATGGTAAATAAATAAAAACATATATAAACTAGATGTATGGTAAATAAATAAAAATTCTTTTTATATTTATTCCATAAACCTTTTTATATTTAAAAAAATTTTAAAAAGAGGTTTTATTTAGATGAAGCCTATGGGAGGAATACCATGGGACAAATTAATATTGATACCATGGGCCAAATACCATGGATAAATAAATAAATATAAAAGAGATATAAACAAGTATGATAAATAAATAAATAAATATAAAATAGATATAAAGAGGTATGGTAAATAAATAAATATAAAAGAGGCATAAAGAAGTAAGGTAAATAAATAACAATATATCAAATAGGATTATAAATAAAAATCTAATTATATAACAAGCCTATGGGCCAAATACCATAGTAAAGAAAAGGGGTATGGTAAGTAAATAAAACCTCTTTTCATATTTACTCCATAATCTTCTTTATATTTACAAATATTTATGTTAATTAGTTTACATAACTAAGAAGAAAGAGAGAGAGAGAGTGATAAGGGAGAGATGGAGAGAGAGTGTGTATGTTTAGGGATGAGATAAAGAGACAAAGTAAAATGTATGGAAAGAAGGGGGGAGAGAAGAAGTGAGAAGGAGAGAGGGAGGGATATAGTAATGTAGTTGGAGAGAGAGAGGGGTGGAAAGAGAGAGAGAAAGAAAGGGATGGGGGAAGAGAGAGGATTATAGAGAGAGAGAGAGAGAGAATTGGAGGGAAAAGAGAGAGAGAGAGGTGGGAGAGAAAGGGGGAGAGAGGAATGATGAGAGAGAGGTAGAGAGTGATGGGGGAAGAGAGAGTATTGGAGAGAGAGAGAGAGAGAGAGAGGGATTTAGGGGAGAGAGAGAGAGAGGAAGGACGAGAGAGAGGAGGAGAGAGGGATCGATAAGAGAGATGGAGTTAGAGGGGGAGAGATGTAAGAAATAAGAAATATAGAGAGTGAGAAGTGGAGAGAGAGAAGGAGTGACAAGGGAGAGACAGAGAGAGAGCGTGTATGTTTGGGGCTGAGATAAAGAGACAAATAAGGAGAGATGGAGATAAGGGGGGAGAAGGAGATATAATGAGAGAGGGAGGGATATAGTAACATCGTTGGTGGGTGAAGAGAGAGAGAGATGGGAGAGAAAGGGAAAGAGAGGAAGGAAGAGAGAGGATGTGAGAGAGTGGAGAGAGGGAGGGAAAGAGAGATGGACTTGGAGGGGGAGGGGGAGAGAGGTAAGAACAAAGAAATAGAGAGAGAAAGGTGGAGAAAGAGAGAGAGTGAGTGAGTGATAAGGAAGATGGAGAGAGAGGGAGAGAGGGGGAAGATAGAGATATAGATGGAAGGTGAAGAGAGGGAAGAAGAGAGAGATGGGGAGAGGAGGGGATTGACAAAGAGATTGATATATATGGATTGCGAGAGTGTGTGTGTTTATGGGGGTGAGATAGAGAGACAAAAAAGAAGAGATGGAGGGGCATATAGATATGGATGGAGGGTGGAGAGAGGGAAGAATATTTCTCACACTAGATGGATTGATATAAGTGGAGATGGTGATTTATAATCCTATTTGATTATTTGCACTATATGCATCGATTTTAGTGTAGATATTTATTTCTAAAGATATTTGATTACTTGCACTAGATGCATTGATTTCAGTGTAGGTGGTGATTTCTAATACAATTTGATTGCTTGCACTGAATTTGTTGATTTCAATTTAGATGTCGATTTATAATTATATTTGATTACTTGCACTAAATGAATTGGTTTTAATTTATGATAATAATCTTATTTGATTTTGCACTAAATGTGGTCTGATTTGTAGATGGCGATTTCTAATCCTATTTGATTTATTTGAGTAAATGCATTGATTTTAGTGTATTTGCTAGTTTCTCAGAGAGAGAGAGAGAGAGAGATAAGGAAGATGGAGAGAGAGGGAGAGGAAAAAGGAGGAAAGAGAGATATTAATGGGGGAGAGGGAGAGAAGGGGAAGATAGAGATATAGAGCAGCAGAAGAGAGAAGAAGAGAGATGGGGAGAGGGGGTGATTGAAAAAGAGATTGATATATATGGTGTACGAGAGCGCGTGTGTTTAGGGGGGTGAGATAGAGAGACAAAAAAGAATATATGGAGGGGGATATAGATATGGATGGAGGGTGGAGAGGGAGGAATATATCTCGCACTAGATGGATTGATATAAGTGGAGATGGTGATTTCTAATCCTATTTGATTATTTGCACTATATGCATCGATTTTAGTGTAGATATTTATTTCTAATGATATTTGATTACTTGCACTAGATGCATTGATTTAAATGTAGGTGGTGATTTCTAATACAATTTGATTTCTTGCACTTAATGTGTTGATTTCAATTTAGATGTTTATTTAGAATTATATTTGATTACTTGCACTAGATGACTTAATTTCAATGTAGATGATTTCTAATCCTATTTGATTGTTTGCATTAAATGCATTGATTTCAGTGTAGATGGAAATTTCTAATCCTATTTGATTTCTTTGAGCAAATGCATTGATCTCAGTGTAGATGTTGGTGCCTAGAGAGAGAGAGAGAGAGAGTGATAAGGAAGATGGAGAGAGAGAGAGAGAGGACAAAAGGAGGAAAGAGAGATATTAGTGGGGGAGAGGGAGAGAAGGGGAAGAGAGGGAAGAAGAGAGAGATGGGGAGAGAGGGTGATCGACAAAGAGAATGATATATATGGAGTGCGAGAGCGTGTGTGTTTAGGGGGGTGAGATAGAGACAAAAAAAAAGAGATGCAAGGGGATATAGATATGGATGGAGGGTGGAGAGAGGGAAGCATATTTCTTGCACTAGATGGATTGATTTAAGTGGAGATGGTGATTTATAATCCTATTTTATTATTTGCACTAGTTGCATCGATTTTAGTGTAGATGTTTATTTCTAATTATATATGATTACTTGCACTAGATGCATTGATTTCAGTGTAGGTGATGATTCCTAATACTATTTGATTGCTTGCACTGGATGTGTTGATTTAAATTTAGACGTCGATTTATAATTATATTTGATTGCTTGCACTAGATGCATTGATTTCAATATAGATTATTCCTAATACTATTTGATTGTTTGCGCTAAATGCATTGATTTCAGTGTAGATGGCGATTTCTAATCCTATTTGATTGCTTGGAGTAAATGCATTGATTTCAGTGTAGATGTTGGTTTCTAATCTTATTTGATTGATTGCATTAGGTGCATTGATTTCAATGTAGAAGTTATTTTCTAATCTTATTTGATTGCTTGCATTAAATGCATTGATTTCAATGTATATGTTTGTTTATGATTTGATGTAATTGAATATATGACGGTACATTAATATTAAAGTGATTGGATTAACAATATGCATTAAGAAAATAATTTGAGATTGATTGTAACATGAGTACGTTCTTATTATTCACATTTTCTATCTTTCAACACTATTATTGTCACTTTGCATTTCAAAAAAATATTTCATCATTATAGTTATTAACAATAGTTATCATCTCAATGAACTGAGGTAACTAAGAAAATTTAAAATTAAAATGACCAAGTTAATCTCATAAATATTTAGCATATTTAAAATGATTATATTAATATTTGATATATTTACATATTACTGATAAAATTAATCATATCTTTGATAGATTTTCCTTGGCAGCACACGACTGAAACCAACCTAGATCCATCTTACATCTCAAAAATATACAAAAATTTTAATAATCTGAAAAATGTGACGTTGATGCCTCCGACTGGAACCATCCTAGATCCATCTAACTCTGGATCTATCATGTGCCGAGAGGGATCAAATCTCTCGAGGTGCAAACCTTTCCTCAAGTTTTTCACTCAAAAAATAGGTTTGCACCTCGAGAGATTTGATCCCTCTCGGCGCATGATAGATCCAGAGTTAGATGGATCTAGGCTGGTCTAGAAATTCTTGTACTTGTTTTCTGATCTATTTGTTGTCCTTAAGACTCATTTGGTATGTTGCCTTGTCTGGTAAAATAGCTCCGGGTATAAATTCTATGTGATGATTGATACTTCTCTTAGGAGGCAATTTATCTGGAAAATCATCCACTACAATGTCACTGAACTCATGCAACATGTCCTGAATTTCCTCAGGAAAATATGCAATTTTCGTGTGTAACAACACTATTTTTGGCCTCCTTACAACAAAATATTTTATATTGTTGTCTTCGATCCATTTCAGAAATTCCTTTCCTCCCACCAGTAATGCCTTGACTCCACTAGATTCTGTTGTCTCTTCCTCCTTGATGGGTATAAGCGTGTGCTTAATCCCATCTTTGAAAAACTTGTAACAGTTTGTCTTTCTGTCATGCACTACCTTCCTATCATACTACCATGGTCTTCCTAGCAGTATGTGACACACATCCATAGGCATAATATCACAAACAACCTTATCCTTGTACTTGCCAATATGGAACTCAACCTCACATTTTTCATCAACTAACAGTTGATGTCCTTTCTATAACCACGACACCTTGTAAGGAGTGGGGTGCTTCAACCTCTTCAATCCCAATTTCTCCACCATCTCTGTGGCAACTAGATTATCTATACTCCCACTGTCGATAATCAATTTGCAGCATTTTCCATGTGACTTACAAACTTTTCGGAATAATGCCTTCCTTTGAGTTGGGTCAGCTATCTCCTTTGCTGGTTTCAGCAGTACCTTATTCAAAACTAAGGCTTCCCTTGTCTCCGGTACATTCTCTATCTCTTGGGGTGGTACCTCTACTTCCTCCTGCTGAGCAACATATGCTCCTCTTGTTCCAGCATGTTCACCTTTAGGACACTCATAGGATTTGTGCCCCCATTTGTCGCACTTGTAACATTGGATGGAAGCTCCTTTTCCCCTACCATTATCACTTCCGTGTTGGTATGGCCTTCCTCCCCTAGTGCTACTGTCCTTCTCTGTTGTCCCTGATGCCTTCGAGCTACTACCTTCATCATTGGGGTTGGCAGCTCTACCTCTGCCAAAAGTCCATCCTTTCCCTTTGCCAGATCCTCCTCCTCTTCTAGCATTCTGTTTCCTGTTTATCTTCTCCTCTGTCTTCAAGGCACTTTGATAAGCCTCATCTATGGTTCTAGGTGAATGAATACTTATCTCATCCAGTATTTCCCACCTTAAACCATTTACAAACCTTGCTGTTTTTTCTGGGGTGTCTTCTATGTAACTTGCTCTTAGGTTCACCAGATAGAATTCTTTGGTGTACTCCTTTACTATCATTCCCTTCTGTTTCAGATTCTGTACCTGCCTATACATAGCAATCTGATAGTCTTTGGGTAAAAATTTACCCTTCAACTTGGCTTCCATTCCGGTCCATTTTTTGATAGGCTGCTTATTCAACCTCTTCCTCTCTTCTTGTATACTATCCCACCATAAGGTTGCATGCCCTTTCAACCTGGTGGCTGTGAATTTAACTCTCTTATCTTCACTGATCTCCTCATAATCAAAATACTTATTCAGCTCACTGAGCCAATCCAGCAGTACCTCTGCTGACAAACTTCCATCATAATTCGAAAGCTCATGCTTTGGCTTACTATTAGCCAGTAAGACTGATTTCAACAACCTGATCTCAAGTCCTTCTCCATCTGATCCATCTGTTGTCTCTGTAGCTTCCTCATCACTATCATCTCCTCCATCAGGATCCCTTCTTCTTCCTACTTCTACTGTCACCAAACGTGTGTTTAGGATCCTAATATCCTCTCTCAGCCTTTCATTTGATTCTCTCCAAATAGCTCTCCCACGACCTCGTCTTCCAAATTCCATTTCAAAAACACTAAAGCTCCTTTGATACCAAAAATGATGGGACCAGCCCTTCTTAAACTCTACGGTTTAATCAATAATTAATGTATTATTAATATGATGATTGTGTTTATCAGGTTCTTGTGATCTGTAATTGATATTTGTTTGATTGTCAATTTTATAACTCGCACTTGTGGTAGGTTTGAGGAGGACACCTGTCCCATCCTCGGAATTCACTATCCCGCCCTTAGCTACGCGCCTTACCTCTATTCATTTGGCATTTTCGTCTTTGCTCTTCGGTGGGTGTGAGGGTTTTTCAACTGTTCCTCTGTGGTTGTAATGGCTTGTTTCTTGGTAGCGCTTTGACCTGTAAGTGGTCACGACTCCTATTTTCTTTACTAGGTGCTACATGTAGTCTTTAGCTGTGGCTCTGCTCTGCTAGCTAGGTTCCATCGCTGTGATGACTCTATTCATTTTTCTCACACTGTCAATGAGCTCGAGGGTTCTGAGGCCTAGTTCTTTGTTGCATGTAAAATGGTTCCTCCACCCTGAAATTTTTATGGGTGCTATTTATGATTGTAATCCCTTGAATGCATTTGTTTCGGTGTTGTTTTATCCACTAACTGTATGTATCCTGTTAGTTAACTGGTTACTTGGCTATGGTTTATTAGGTCGCAGCCATCAGACGTCTCGGTATTTGACCTCAATTCGTCAGTTGCACAAAGGTAAGTTTTCCTTCTTTGCTTCAACCTTTCGGTTGTTTTTTCCTGGTTATACTAAGGGTTTTCCTCCTTGTGAGCAGGGTTCACTTGTTGGTTGGCAACCAATCAATTCCTTCCTTCGGTCCAATGCTACTCTTCTAGTAAGCTAAACATACAAACCCTCACCCTCTTTCCTCTGTTTTATGGTTTTTAACCTTTTTGCACTTGTTAATGTTTGGGTATTTCTATTGCAAGTGATCTTTTGTCACTACAGGCATGGTCTTTGATTCCACCAACGGTAGCCCAAACGGGTAGGGTCTCTCCCTGTAGTCGCCTCCAGTAATTTGGGTTTTTTTTTATGAGTGTGAGCCTGGGCTCCTCGTTCAGTCGTCGTCTATTTTGATTGTTCTGTTAGTTGTTTAATAGGAATATGTTTATGTTTGTAATCAGTTCTGGGATTTATTTGCAGTCACGCTCTTGGTTTATAAATCATGGTTTTTAACCTCTCGTCCTGGTGTTTGTTACTGGTTGTATAGTTTCTATGCTGGGGTTTCGAACCCATTTCTTTAGTTGAACATGATATATTTCTTTTTGTACTTGTAAAACAAACTACCTGGACAATGTTTCGAAATGAAAACTAGTTATTTCAGTTGGATGGTACCTGTGACTTGTGCGTTCTCCTTGTTTTGATGCTCGGCGTGTTCCTTTAACTAGAGATCCCTTCTCGCTGGTGAATGTCTCAGCTTGTTAATTCTGTTGTTACTTCAACACCTGTGAAAATAATTTATTTTGCCAGTTCTTGCTACTGTTTGCACATGCATTCAATTTATCATGAAAATGAAAAGAAATTGTATTTAGCTGTGGATGGATTTCAGATGGCTTTGTAAAATATCTTAAAATGATTTTATTTTCTTTTCTGCTATGATGGAAATCAAACTTACAATGTATCATTTTTCCCTTTTTGTATGATTTGTTAAACAATTTTTTTTTAGAACTATCAACAGTTACATGTAGTTACATTGGGTAACTGTTAACTCCCGTTCATCTAAATTAATTGTAAAACAGTAACTAAAAAAAAAGAAATTAAAATGAAATTAAAACATAACTGGTTGTTAAGTTCTAAATCCTAGAAACTAAGGAAATTAAAAGAGAACTCAGGTACAATGACCTGTAAACCTATGAGACAATCACTCTTGTTTTTGTTCACCCTGAGCTAGATGCTCCTGCATCAGTTAACCATATTCATCTACAATAAAACGTTGACAAACATTGTCAACCATCTTTAAGCAAGCTCATCTGTGGTCAAATGTGATGACCATCGTCAAAGATGGTCAAGGTGTTCAATCACAGTCAACCTTGGTCAAACTAGATCAATAATGGTCATAGATTGTAAGCATAGTAATCCAAATTTAACCATAATGGATGATATTCAACTCTTGTCACCTATGGTCACACCCATTATCAACCATCATCAACCATGGTCAACCATGGTTGGCCTTTTACAACGATGGTAAATCATAGTCAACCATATTCAACCCTCCTCAACCATCATCATACATAATCAAGCATGGTCAACTATAGTCAACCCTCGTCAATAATAATTTTACCATATTTAACAGCATTCAACCTTAGTTTACCATAGTCGACTAATCCTTCCATTTTAAATTGACCATCAAGCACATCCATATTAATAGTGATTAAATACAAATCAACATCATTAATTTTCCAAAGTGAAAATTAGTGTTAATAAACATATATAAACCATTTCTAATGTAGTTTTGCAATTAATATATAATTATTATTGTTTTTTTTAATTCTTACACATTATTTACTTAATATTTTCAAAATTCTCAAATAAAATCTTAAAACAAACTTTCATAATCAACATTAATTTTAAATCAAATAAAGTCCTAGTATAAAGTTTGAAAGTATATATCTATTTTCATCACTATGTCAAACTATAACTTTTGTTATTTTTTTGATCAAATTTTAAAAAATATTCAAAAAAATTAAACTTACATATTATTTAACTTATTCTATCCATATCATAAGGTATATATCATACTAAGCTGTACAACACTTCTTAATCTATATCATATCATATTAAGATGTACAATATAATAATAAAACTGTGACGGAATCGGATGAATAAAACAAAATTGTGACAAGATTGGATGAATAACACAAAGGACAGTTTGAAAGATATCGAAGATCAATTGCCATGTTCGCATAAAGATGTGATATTGCGGTCAAGATTGGATGAATAATATAAAGGACAATTTGAAAGATCTCGTGAAGATCAATTCCCTTGTTTGCAAACAGATGTGATGTTGCTGTCAAATAAAGTACAAATTGGCATGCTTACATAGAGATATGTGACAATGGTGTTCAAATGTATGAATGGTAGAAAAATAAATAAACAAATTGGCGCGTGCCTCATCATATTTAAATTTTTCTTTCCTTCAATTATGATTATGTATGGATTACCAATTTACAAACTGATGAGACGTTGTTAATTTGACTGGTGGCAGAGCCTTTATTGCTTTCTACCACCTAAATTTAATTTTACAAACTAACATTTAGAGAAATTATAGCGGGATTTTATAAACTAACATTAATAGAAATAATAGCAGAAGAATTATTCATAATATTTAGGGAAAAAAAATGCATCCCACGGCGTTCTCATAGAGGAATTGATGAAAGATTAATGAATTATTTGATAAGATTTTTTTGAATGTGAGATTTATGATTCCAATTTTTTTCGAAATAAATATTACATTTTTATAATTATTTTATAAATAGGTAAATTGACTAGTTATAGTATGTTTTTGGAGGCTTGAATTTACATATTTGGAGAATGAATTTATCATTAAATTAATAGAGCTAAAATATTTTGACTTTAAATTTTTTATTTTAATGAAAGGAGAATATGAGGTTGATCATTCATCCACTTATATCTGTATTGGTCAACCATTACTTCAAACAAGTTCTCATGAGATTTGAACCTTATCTAATATTGATTTTTTTTTTTTCACCGTTAAATCCAGTCCCTTTAAATTTGTGAAAAAAAGATATGGAGGTGGCCTTGGATCCACTTATGTGTAGAGAGTTGACAACCATTTAATGTTGTCTTTTTGGTACAACCACAAGTCAGAAAAACTACCTCAATGTGCTCCACTTATGTGTAAAGAGTTAACTAAACCATTGAATGTGGTCTCTTTTGGTGCAACTACAAATCATACCCACTACCTCAATGTGCTCCACTTATGTATAGAAAGTTGACTAAATCATTTAATGTGATTTTTTTTTGTTCCAACTACAAGTCAAATCCACTACCCCATAGCTTTAGAAAAGCTTCATAAAATTCAACTTTTCCTAATGATAAAAATGTCTTTTAAATCAAAAGTTTTCTGGCTTTTCAATTAATTATTATCATACATTAATAAATAAATAAAAACATATGTTTTTAATAATTATTATTATTATTCTTTTGAGAGAATATCATTTATATTTTAATCTACAGCATTTCAGATCTCTACCTGAAATATATGATTTATAATTAAAATTACTATTATTTATCATATTTATGTAAAAGAATATTAAAAAATGTATTAAATAAATATTAATTAATTACGCAAGTACGTTTTTAACAACACAATGATATATAATAATTACATTTTTCAAAAAAATCAAGCCATCAATATAGATCGTGATCTTCGAAGATTGAGTATAGATGACCTCTGTCGATCAAAACTAACCGGGGCAAGATACACCAGTCCTGATTATGTGTATTATTGCTCATTCAATAAAGGCACCAACCATAGCTAGTACACACTCACCTCAAAATTACCGATATGAGATTAATAAACAAGTAAAACCCAGCAGCGATGTATGGAACTAATGACACCAATCTCCCTCTATTCACCCAGTCATTACACATCAACTTAAATTCAAAAAGTTGTGTTACATCAAATGTATATTACATAGTATCGTTGTATGATGAAACACCAATTTTAATATAGATTACACATGAACATAAATTTAAAGTTGCATTAAATCAGATATATATTATATAGCTTTTTATACGATGAAATAGTACACCATTTTCAACATAATGTAAGAATGATATGCATTACATTTATTTAAAAAAAAAGAATTGTTTCGTTTTTATTGAAGAGAGTTTGACAGAAATGTCGTAATCTCTCTTCAAAATTTCGAAAGTTTATTTTTGTAAGGGTGAGACTCAAGATTTGTGAATGCTCTTCTGCATCTTACTAATATTTTAGTGTAAGCCGAAATTTTAATGTAAAATTATACTTACATAACAATAGTTAACAATAATGGTAGACATTTTTAAATATTATTATATTGTACCTATATGATAATAACACATAGAAATAAACATTTTTAAATATTTTCATATTGTACCCACATGATAATAAGAAATAGTAATAAACATCTTTAAATATTATCATTATTTTTTCAAAAAGTAATGATGAAAACTAGACACGTTCTCTATAAAAGAATAGGTTCTGTAACTGACTAAGTTTTACTTTCAGTCGATTTTGATCACTATTATTTCATTTTTAAATATTAAAAATCATACTTCACATATAAAATAAATATCCATTCTCTAAATGAATAAATGGGAGCTTTTCTTAATATGTGATAAGATATTTGATAAAACTGAGAAAAACCTCTCAGAAAATACCACTCCCAAACATGAATATGAAGTCTTTCTTTATAATGATGAGAAAATACGGCTCAAATGTTTGGAGGTTTTCACAATAAAAGAACCGCCGCCAAACTGTCGGTTAAATGGCCAATTGTGGACAACAGAGAAAATAGCTCCAGGGTTCAAATGATACTCATCCAGCTGATAGCATAAAAAGATTAAAATTAGAAGACCCCTTAGCCCAGTTTTTTATTTCTTTTGAATCACCATACATATGCAAAACCTCGATACCCAGCCATTTAGCACATAGCATAATCCCCATAGAGCAATTAATTCACATAGGTTGTTGGTAGCATCTCGGCTATATATGTCCCACATCCACACGGTCTATGCACACAAGCTCTACTTAAAAATCCAAGAAAAACCCTTTTTAAATGTATCTAATCTGAATTGTTCCTTTACCCTGTGTCTTTTTGCCAGGAACTATCTCCCCATAATAGCTATTTTAATCACAGTATTCCTGACATCTGTCTCTTTCTGCTCAAAGATCTTGCGGTTCGACATAACCATATGCACCAAAATATGTAAAAAGGGAGAGCTGCATACACCTTTTGCGTGTCATGCTTCTTTCAGAATCAATACCTTACAATTGATTTTTTAATAACACGGGGCAGATTTCTTCAATCGTGGTTTGACATGAATTAACAGTTTTATCTGTTTTCGCCCAAAAAAAAATACAATCGCAAGTTAAGAATTGAAATCCCATTTTATCCACTGATATAGAATTTTCATTCAATGTTCTGGAAATCCATTTATTTATGTCTCGTGATGGTGCTCTGATGTTTTTCGATGGCCCTCAAAATATTCAGAAAAGAAGACAGTGCATCATAAATTTGAATTTTTATTGGGATACACTGGAATGCTAGGGTGCTGGAAGCAATTCATATTAGAAAACTTTTAATTTTCTTGTCAAATTAATGACTATTTGAAATCAAAGTGATAGTTGTTTGTAAGAAATAAAAAGTAATATTTATTATGTATATCTATTTAGTATTTTTTATTATTCTTTTATCCATTTCGTATACAATACAGTGTCAAAAGAAAAATTGTGGATCATGTGAAGGATATAGGGTTTACGTTTTCAAATAAATTTATATAAGAAGTTTGTTTCTTCACGATGTTTTGTGAATTATATGGATTGAAGTTAAATGTTATTGGGTTTATATATTAAAAAAATACATTTAAAATAGTTACACAATTCTTTACCAATGTTTTTATTTTTTACTTTTTGAATATTAGGTTAAAATGTATTTGAATATAATGTTTTGTTTTATGTAAGTAATTAAGATCATCAATCACACCTATAAGAAATCTTGAATACATACTAACTATATAGAATGATTTTTTGATTTTGGAATGAGATCTCACATTTTTTTTCTTTCTAAATAAGACTAATTTCTATTAATGTAACATAAAATACATGGAGGTTCGGGCCTCTGCAATTCTAGTCTATTCCGAAGGCATAATTTTCCAAAATAACAAAATAGGGACTTCCCTCTAAGGGGAAACTAGTCCATTTGGTTGTTCTATCGCTACCCACAAATGGGAAACCAACATCACCCATGGAGAAAAGATAAATGTTTGCAGTCATCAGACAGACCTTAAAACCAGAAACCATATAAAAAGGCCCAAAAAGCTTGGAACCAAAAACTTGAATCCAGAAAGAACCTAAGTACTTAAATGTCATTTGGGGAGGGAGGTGTCTCTTCCACAATAAGACACCTATACACCTATACTCATCCTTGTCATCTGCAAGCTTGTCGTGGGTGGCTTCCGCAGCATTCCGAGATTCCGTGGTCGCACGAGCTTTGCCAGGGGCGTCTTTACCACCCAACCAATCTTTGTTGTTGTTGTCGATACCTTTACTTCTGTTGCTGGAGGCTGGGCTACTCTTCTCCATTGTGGATGGAGCTCCTTGGTTGGAAGACTTCTGCAGTTTTTTGGGTCGAAGGCAAGCCGCACTGGTGGGTTCCTCTTTGAAGGAGATGGTGATGGTTGCAGTTATGCGCAGACGGTCCAAGGTGCATTAATAATGGAATTGAGCAGAGTGGGTGGGTTGTGGAGAGGCGGTTGTCTCCAGTTGAGGCAGCGTCAGGGAGAAGGTGGTGGACGGAGGATGCGGCGGCAGAGAACGAGACCTGTCTGAATTCCAAGCATGGCCATGCCCATTGCGAGTGGCCGGATAGCCTCCATGATAGTGCTCCAGAGATGAGGGGGAAGTATCAAAGTGGGAAGAGGGTGATGGATGAGCGGTTCTTCCTCGGCTATTGCCGCGGCGGCAGCGCATTCGATGGCGTAGATGGGGCATGATGGAACAGTGGGGAGGATGAGTGCTTTGAGCCGAGATAGCAGTAGGATGAGTAGCCAGTGGAGCCGAGGACCCAGAATCCAAGGACCTACTGTCCACAGAGACGAAATTTAATCTGCAAAGAAGACTCTGAGAGAAGTGTAGGCCGCGAACCACCTCAATATAGCAGAGGAGACTACAGCACCGCCCTATAGGCATTCGGGAGCTCGGCTCCGAGACTCCAGGGGGGGCAATTGCAGCTCAACGGCAGAGGCGAGGGAGGAAGATGACCAGGCGAATTCATTTTGAAGGACCGAAGATGGCATCGACAATTGAGAAGAGTAAATGTGCTAATGTGGGAGAAGTTGGAGCAATTAAATGCCCGCCGCTGAGGCCTGTGGGTGGCCATGTGGTTGGGCCACTTTCCAGCCCATAAGCTCGCCTTATGGCCTCCCCTATAAATCACCCGCATCCGAGATTGTTGTATCTTTGTGCACCAAATTGGTACATTCATGTATGAGAGAGCTATCATTAAGAATAGTGAGGGTTCCAAAGGTTAAGTTTTGATTACTGTCCACTCCTTTATTTGCCAGCAGATTCGCTACTTTGTTACTAGATATTTTGACATGTTTAAAAGAGATCGCTATGTTATTCTTTAGCCATTGTTTTATGAGTTGCAATCTCGCCGCCAGTCTCCAACTGTAGGCCACCTTGGTAGCAGGAGCTCCCATAAGAAGTTGGTTGGCGGCATTGATGAGAATTTGAAAATCCCCTTCTATTTCAATAGGGAAGTAGTTATGATGTTGAGCAAGACATAAACCTTGCCATAAACCTTCCAGTTCAGCTGAATTGTTTGAGTCCCATCCTATTGAACCATAGTAGATCAAGAGGGGATTGCCATTGTGGTCCTGGAATATACCTCCATATCCTGCATCTCTTGGGTTACCTTTGGAAGCACCATCGAAATTCAGCTTTATCAGTCCAGTGGAAGGAGGAGTCCAGTTTCTGGGTGAATCTAAATGAGTAGGAGGAGAGAATTTACTGGAGAGACCTGAAGGTAATGACAGTTGCCAATTCTCCCAAATAGACTTTTCCAAATTTTGATTAGGAAAATCTTCCTTCTGCCATTGATGGAGAGTCGAAGTTTCTTGGATTTTATGGCAAAAATTGTTCCATGTTATATCCAAAGGGGTGCATTGATTCTTGAAAAATCTCTTATTCCTTTCCTTCCATATTGTCCACAAAAAAGTCCCAGAAGAAGCGTCCAAAGAGAGTTTAACAACTTGCTATTGTATGGAGCTAATGGCCAGTTGCGTATGGTGCTGACTATGTCCCCTGAGATTCTGCCCCTTTTTTTTGCATCTGAAGTTAATTTTTTCCCATAATTTGTTTTCTAAGAAACATTGAAGGTCCATGAGATTTTGAATGGTTTCATTGTGGTTTAAGCAATCGGGGCACCCTGAGGGTCCTATGAATCCCCTTTTAATGAGATTGCCCCAGGTAAGGATTCTTTTATGACATAGGAGCCATAAAAAGGTGGAGACTTTGGGCCAAATGTCTGGGGTCCATATTTGAGTCCATAGGGAATATTTTGGGTCTTGGGAGGGTGTCATCAGCATGTAAGCTTCTTTGGTGGTGAACGTGCTATGAGGAGTATGTCCCCATCGAAGAAGATTTTTCTTTTCTAAGTGTCTGATCTTCCTAGTGTTAAGTTCTATATCAATTTCTTTGTGTGTATCCTCCTGCCCATGGTCTACGATTTGAGCTGCTTGTTTCCATTGCCGATATCCCTAGATGGTGGATGAAGACCAATATTATTTGAAATTTTCGACTAGATGATGAATCGAGTCCATTTGTAACTGAGGCCTTAGAATGTTTATTAACTTGGGTCTTTGTTACCAAGAATCAACCTAGAAGCTTGCAATGCTCCCATCTCTGACCTCCCAAAATTTGTTCTCTTGTATCCTCACTCGATGTTGTTTGGAAACATTCCAAATCAAGGACCCTGCGTCGACCGTTGTCAGTTTGATGAGATCCTCTGGCGGTCTATTGTTGGCATATTTTGTAGTCTAGAGTAGAGCCCATGGCGTGTGTGGCACCGACATCCACTGCCACCAGATCTGGGCTCCCATCACTACATTACTATGATATGGATCCCGGAGACCTAAGCCTCCATCCCTTTTTGGCATGCAAACAGTCATCCATTTGACTAGTGCCCATTTTTTATTTTTCCCCAAGGACCCCCAAAGGAAGTTGCATTGTAGGTGTTTGATCTTTTTGAGGATCCATTTTGGTGCTGCAAGAACTGAGAATAAATACAGGGGCATTGATTGCAAGACATATTTGATAAGAATGAGACGACTTGCCATGTTGAGGGATCTATAAGTCCAGGAGGATAGCCGAATTTTCCAGGATGCATGTTTAATAGCAGAGTCAATTAGAGGAGCGCCAAGGTACTTGGTTGGTAAAGAGGCGATGGAGAAGCCAAGTATTCTAGCAATATTGTTTTGTGTGATGACCGGAGTGTTGAAGAAAAAAAATCTGAGATTTAGCAACATTAATAGAGGTGCCAAAGGCCTCCGAAAAGGTATCGATAAGGGATTTGAAAGAGCAAGCTTCTTGGACTGATAGATGCCTGAATAACATATTGTCATCAACAAATTTTTGGTGGGTGGTTGGCTAAGATCCATGAACAGAGATGTCGCGAAGTTTCTGAGTGTGAAGTGCATTTTTTATAAGACGACCGAGCCCTTCTGCGATGAGGACGAAAAGGAAGGGAGTGAGGTGGTCTCCTTGGCGGATGCCTCTAGAGGGGGAAAGGGGACGAGAGGGTATGTCGTTGACAAGAATGGAGAAGAAAGAGGAAGAAATGAGATTCATAACCCATCTCATCTAGGTGGGACTGAAACCAAAGGCTGTGAGCATCTGCTTGATATAATTCCAGCTTAACTTATTAAAAGCTTTAGAGAGATCTATTTTTAGGAGCATGCCTGCCTTGTTATTGTGCTTCAGAGAATGAATGATTCCGTGCATGAGAATGATTCCAACTAAAATCTGACAACCTTCCACATATCTTGTTTGTTCAGGCGAAATGAGCAGTGGAAGAAGGGTCTTGAGCCTATTGGAAATTACTTTGGAGATCACTTTGTAGATGACGTTATAGAGAGTAATGACCCTGTATTTGTCCGGGGTATTGGAATGATCCTCTTTAGGAATGAGAGCTATGAAAGTGGCATTGAGGGATGGGAGAAACCAGTGCAGAGTTCAAGATTCCTCTACTAATTGCCAGACGTCCTTTTTTATAAGATCCTAGAAGTGATGGAAAAAGTTGGAGGTAAAGCCATCCGGTACTGGAGCTTTGTCATCTTTAAATTGAGCCATCACTTTTTCTACTTCCTAGAGAGTGACAGGGTGGAGAAGCATTTGGTTATGTTCTTCAGTAATTATCTTGGGAATGTGCTGTAGGATCTTGCTTATTTCTGGTTGACTGCTCGCCTGGGTCTCATGAAGAACAGTTTTGAAGTGATTAAGGAGCTCCCTCTCTATATCCACATGTTCTTCCAGTCTTTCTCCATGCTGGTTCTGTACCTGAGTGATCCTATTATGCATTCTTCTTTGAATGGTTGAGCGATGAAAGAATTTGGTATTCCTTTCCCCTTCTTTTAACCACCTTATTCAGGATTTCTGCTTTTGGAGGATTTCCCCTTGCTTTATTCTTTCTTCCAGCTGAGTGAGAAGGTTTTGTTCCTGTGTTTCTAGAGAATCATTTATTCCTTCATTGATTATAAGTTTTTGAAGCTCAGACATGTTTTGTTCTAGAACCTTTTGCTGTTGGAAAATGTTCCCAAAAGTAGAGTGATTCCATTTCTTGATCTGTATTTTGAGGTTTCTGAGATGTTGCTAGAATTGATACATTTTGGAGCCAACAGGAGGAGTGAAGTTTTTCCAAGAATTGGTAACAATACATTTGAAATCGAGATGTGTGAGCCAAAAAACTTCAAATCTTAAGGGTCGTTTGGTGGAGTCCCTAGGTCACAGCCATTGAAGTGAAATGGGCCAATGATCAGAGCCTGAGAGTGGTAGAATGGAAGAGTGAATATCTCCTCCTAAGTGAATTGCATTGTCCGATATAAGAAAGCAATCCAGCTCTGAAGAAATTTGCTGAGATCCAGAACGCTTATTGTTCCATGTGTGTGTGCCATTAGAGAAAGGAAGGTCGATTAGCCAGTTTCTTTGGATGATTTCCTTGAAGTGGTTTCTTTCTAACTCCAACTTGGCTCGTCCTCCTTTCTTTTCTTGTAGCTTGGTGGTCATATTAAAGTCCCCACCCATGATCCAGAGTGGATGAGTTCTGTTTGAATTGAGAGCTTCCATAGTGTTGAGCAACGCAATTTTTTGCAAAGGGTCTTGAGGGAAGTAGACATTGGTGAGGTGACCATGAATGTTGGAGCCTATGAGATGAAATGTGGGCTGAATGAGGTTGTGTGAGGCATGTACATTAGTGAGCGAGATTTCTTGAAAGTCCCATGTGATAGCTAGGCTACCCGAAGCACCTGAGGCATCAATAGCGATAGAATGGCATCCTGGCCAAGCTCTGGAGATGATGGAGCCGAGGGTGTTACTATTGGATTTGGTTTCTTGCATGAAAAAGACTTGAGGTCTCTTGTGCTTAATCATTCTGTATTTCGTAGGACTATTTAGTCCTCGTATATTCTAAGAGGTGAGCTTCATTGAGAACTATTGACTAGCGGCTGGTAAAACTTGGTCAGCTTGGGATATCTTCCAGATTCCACCAGCATTTCTCCAATGATGACGGTTCTTTGTAGACCTATTTTTCTTCCCCTTTTCTTGGTTTCTTTAAGAATATTTTTTCCATCCCAATGACTGCCTAGTTGTATGCCTGATGATCTTTATTGTTGTGCTCGAAAGAGAACCACCTCTAAGCTTTCTATCTGTCTGGTAGTTATTTTTTCATACTCTTTCTTTTTGCAGGCTTGTTCGAGACCGAAGATGTCCAGATCTCCCAAATCAATACTTTCAGGTTCCTCTTCCATGTGGCTGGGATGGCTACCCTCTGGAGCTGAGCCATCTATATCCATGCTGTCAGGTTTCTAGATTACCAGATCTCTTTCCTTACTAAGACTGGGAATGGGGTTTAAAGTTTCTTGAGGAGATTTTGAAGTTTTTTGAGATGTGGGGGGATTAGTAGAGAAAGCAGAGGTGGATGGCATTGATGATATCTCAGGTTGTCTTGGAAGATCACTGTCAGGCTATATTTGCTTCGCAAGAATATCAAAGCTATTACTAGTTGAAGGAATGTTGGGGGTATGATGGCGAATCTTGGTGGAAGATGGGGGTTTCTTATGATGTTTTTTGCGGTTGGGAACTTTTTTAAACCCCTCTGCATCAGAGGTTTCTGTGGTAACATTATGTTTGGTGGAGAAATTTAAAGGAAAATCCTGAAAGAGATGTCCATGAGCATGGCATTTTCTACATCGAAAGGGGACATGTTCATAATCTATGGGTTGTATCCATTCAAAGTCATCATGATAAAGACTTACCGAATCCGTGAGGGCCTTGGCCAAATGCATGTAGACTCAGATTCTGGCATACGAAGTATATTTTCTGAGCTTAGTTTCCTCTGCAATCTTTATGTACTCTCCTAATCCATTTCCGATGTCCTTTAGCGATTCTTCATCCCAATATTCCAGGGGCAGGGAGTACATCCTGATCCATATCGGTGCCCAGCTAAAGTCATCTTTATCTGGATTAAATCTTTCAACCTAATCTCTGAGATAAAGGCCTCATGAGTTGAAAAAATTAGGACCTCCATCTAAGATTCGATTTGTATGTTCAATACAGTTAAAAATGGGATTGAAAAATCCTTTTGGCCCTAACTGAAGGGTGACATGTCCCTTTGGCTTCCATTTGGAGGCTATCCAACCATGCAAAGCTTTCTTAGTAGGCCAGAAGCCAACAAATTTCCCTATGAGTGCATGATCTTTCATGTACTGTATTTGGGCATTGATACGGTGGCTTGACAGGTCTATCTTAGGATGCTCTGCTGCAATGGGTCGACATGTAGCAGAAGTCACCTTTGGCAGCTCCGTATTGTCCATAGACTCTTGAGGCTTGTCGTGTTGCTTGGCTAAAGTATCATTCTGGTGCACTGCAGTGATAGAGGACGGAATCTGTGTAGAGTTAGGGTTAACAGATTCTTGATTTCCTATGGGGAGAGGCATATCATCCCCCCAATAGGAAAGCCATCAAGTAAAGGCAGGCGGCAAACCGATCTCGATGCCGAAGGGGGAAAACATGTCACTGGTGTGGCAAACTGCACCAGAACCAAAGCTGCTGCAGGGTCTGTCAAAAACCCTAAGACTCAATCTTCCCCACCGCTCTCCATAATCCGAGCCGACGGATTTCACATTTTGAAATGAGATCTCACATTATCTCAAGTAAAATTATATATTAATAAGCAAAGGCTCAAAATTCACTTTAGAAGAGTAAATATATTTTTATTTCTTACTATCAATATATAATTTTATCATTAATATTCATTTGAAAAAACCGAAAAACCTAAATAAAATATATTCACTTTCCGGTTATAAAATAAACATAAATCAGATAAAGTGTGCAGTAAGTTCTTTTTTAATTTCCCGAAGCGAGAAACGTCTCGGTATTGTCAATGACAGCATAGGAGCTTGTTACGGTATGTTTTTAATTCGCAGTAGCACCTTCATGATTAACAAGCCTTTCCATAGGACCTTCTTAGGCCAATTTTTTTTATTCTCACTAGCGCCTTTATGACTCAATAGCCTTTCTAAAGGTTTATAAAGGTCCCGTCCATCTACAATTTAATAAAGGAGAGTATGTAAACAGTATTAGCTTATGCTTTATTGCAATCCATTCGGATGCTATTTAGATAAAGTGATATGAGCTGTAACCTATCGCTTCAAAGCAGTTAAACGTCAAATTTTAGAAAATAATTCAAAAAGAAATAACATAACTCCAATTGCAAAATTTTCTCCTAAAGTTATCCGGAAAATAATGTCTAAGGGAAATATCCTAAAAATATAAGTAGAGTTCGTTACTAAAATATTAAAATATTTATTTTATTAACATGTTAATTTATTCCATAAAAAAAAAATTAACAAAATTATAATTTTATTTTAAATTAACACAAAAATATTAATAAATATGGTTAGCCTATAAGATATAGATTTAATATTAATATTAATATTAATAAATACATAATTATAATAACAATTTTATATTAATATTATAAATTTTTGTTATTATTATCTTATAATTATGATAATAATTATAATAATAATTTATGGTATTTATTATTATACTATAATAATCAGATTATTAAAAATAGAATAAATCCAAAGAATTATTGATATTATAAATCAAAGGAATTAATAAACCCAAAAGATTAATATTATAAACTTAATGGATTCTAAACCCAAGAAAATAATATTGAACTCAATATTGAACACTTGTATTAAATCTTTTTATTACACCTTATATTAAATCTAATATTATAAACCCTTATCTTAAACGCTAGCATTGTAAACCCAATATTATAAATGCTAATATTAAAAGAAAAACCCTAATTTCATAATGTTGTAGAGGTTAACTAATTACAATGTAATGAAACATTGCAACAATGGATAGTTCCAACATACAAATAGTAAACCCAATAGTATGGACCCTAATATTCAACTCTAAAAGAAAGTATTATAAGCCTAATATTATATAAACTAACATTAAAACCAATATTATAAAGTCTAATATTAAACTCACAATTATAAACCTTATATTAAGCTCTAATTATGTAATATATTAATGCGACATCGAATAAATTGAAACATATTTAACATTGTGACAGTCATTGCCATATTGATTGTGACATTATGACAATGCTTACAACTATGAGATGTTGGATATATTTAGATGTCATTCAAACCTCCTTATATTAAACCCTAATGTTAAATCAAATATTATAGACCCTTACATTATAAACCCCAATATGAAACCCAATAATAAGCTCCAATGTTAAACTAAATATAAGAAACCCTAATATTATAAAACCAAATATTATAATATCAATATTTTAGACCGAAATATTAAAAAAAAATTACTATAAACCCCACTATTAAAACCTCATATTAAACCCCTCGGATGCGGGTGCCATATATTTTCAATGGAGTACACGGGGCGACCATGTGGCTCACCACATGGCACGCCCATGTGACATGGCTTGGGGAAACCCAGCGCCTTAACTCCTCGCGTGGGATGGGCTTTAAAGCCCCATGTACCACCTCCATTTCGATGTACTCTGTGTCCTATGTTTTTGCTCCCTCCTACACGATGATGTTTGTCATTCCCGCTCCTCCCTTGGCTCCCTTGCCTACTCTTCTTGCCTTCCCTGCGCTTGTGTGGCTCCAACATCCCCTGGCTCTAGCGCAAAGCCTCTAGGCTTTGTCTCCTATTTCTTCTCCATATCAATATTGCGCATTACCTAAGGCCGTTAAGATGCCATAGCGCCAACGGAAATGCAGCAGAAGGGTGGGGGGAAGAGGCCTTCCTTCGCGACCCCCTCTTTCACTAGCTCTCCATCCAGATTTGAACCTTCCTACAGATTGGGATATGGCGAACGTGGCGCTCTCCTTCCCCACTCCAGCCTCGCCTCCCGCGGTGTTCTCTGACCCTTCAGCCTGTCCAGGGCACTTCCCTAACTCCTATGCTCCACCGTCCTCCTCCCGCTGCAAGAAGAGAGCCCACAAATCCACCATTGCTGTGGAGCCTGCCTCCCTCCCCCGTAAACTGAAAGCACTGCCTGTGAATCCTGCTTCAAGCTCCACTTTAGAAGACAATGATTTTGAGATGAAGGCAGAGCCGAGGCTCCCAGGGTTGCTCCATTCGGGCTCCCCTTCAACGAAAAAAGAGAGCACCTTGATGGTTGCTCAAGCCAACTCAGCCTTCATGCAGGTTTGTGCAACTCGGAACACTTCGAAGGAACGCCTTGGACGTCCTTCTTCTCCGCTCAAGCCACATGAGGAAGCGGACGAAGGCTCGAGCGCTCTCGACTATGGATACATCTGCAGGATTGTCGAAGAATCGCCTCCCCCCAGTGACTCGCATGAAGACTCGCCTTAGAATTTGGCCCTCGAATTTCGCCATTCACTAGTTTTTATGCTATCTATGCTTAGTCCTTTTTATATATTTTTGTACTGTTGTTAAGGCTGGTTTCCCGAAATGGGAATCCTATAACGGTTGGACTCTAAAGGCTGGTTTTCTCTCTCGGGACAGTCTAGTTTTGGACAATAGTTCTCTGCTTATTCCCTCAGCCATGGATTCCTCCATGCCCGAGGATGCGAATTGTAACTCTGGTTTGACTTCTTAATAGAAATAGTTTTACTTAGGAAAAAAAAAACCTCATATTAAACCCTAATTTTGTAATGTCATAAGGTGACGTTCAATAAATTGCAATGTAATATACCATTGCCACAATGATTGTCACATTGATTTAACTTTGGGACAATAATTGTCAAAATGTGGCAATGGATAAATTTTTATACCATTCCATCGTTACAATATTAAAGCCTAATATTAAATGCAATAGTTTGAACTCTAATATTATAAAAAAATTATTGAAAGCCCAATATTATAAACCCTAACATTAAATGCAATATTAAACTCTAATATTAAGCCTGATATTAAAAACTATCATATTGAACCTTAATTTCGTAATGTTGCAATGTGACATTAAAAAAATTGCAATGTAATGTAACATTGCGATAATTGAAATGTAATTGTGAATAATATTTTTTTTTAATAATATTTTTTTTAAATATTAATGTTTATAATATTAGATTTATAATATTTGGTTTTATAATATTAGGGTTTAATGTATCGTGTTTAATATTAGATTTATCCTAATATGCTCAATACTACAATTTAACATTGAGTTTAATCTCAGGGTTCATGCTATTGTGTTTAACTTTGGGTTTAATGTTAGGGTTTATAATATTGTATTTAATATTGCAATTTATAATATTTGATTTAACACTAGGGTTTAATATTATAATTTTGGACTACAATATGAATTTTTCCTAAGTCACAATGTGACAAGAATTTCACGATGTCACAATCAATGTGATAATAATTGTTACAATGTCACATTACATTGGAATTTGTTCAATGTCGCATTGTGACATTACAATATTAAGGTTCAATACGAGGGTTTATAATACTCGATTTAATAAAAGAGTTTAATATTTGATTTATAATATTACAGTTTAATTTTGTGGTCAATAATATTGGGTTTAATATTAGGGTTTACAACTTTGGGTTTAATATTAAGTTTTTAATGTTAGGGTTTATAATATTGGTTTTATAGTGTTAGGATTTCTAATATTTGCTATATATAATTTTTTGTAAATTATTAATATCTAAGGTTTATAATATTAATCCCAAGAATTTATAATATTGATCTCTTGCGTTTATAATATTAATCTATTGGGTTGATTAATCCCTTCGGTTTATAATATCAATCTCTTTGGGTTTATAATATTAGTGATTCTTTGAGTTTATTGATAATATAAATAATAGTATCATATTATTATAAGATAATAATTTGCATTATAAATAATCATTATAATTATAATAACCATTTTTTTAAGGAAAAATATTAATTTTATTCAAAGACAATATCACATTTCGCATATGTTTGAGGGCATTACAAATACATTCGCCCAAAGACCTACTAGCATGGAAAATTTTAAGAAACCCTCCGAAATTGTATGTATAATAAATGGGTAGGAAGGTACACGCACATATAAAAGGTATACAGTTTATTTTTAAATTATATATATATATATATATATATATATATATATATATATATATATATATATATATATATATATATATATATATATATATATATATATATATATATGTACGTACAGCGAATCTTTTATGAATTATATTTTTTTATTAAATCTTGGTGTTTTTTTTTTTACTAAATTATAAAACATTGTAAATTAATTGCAAAAATGTTACTTGTAAACATAGCATTTTGGTGGCTAAGTGGGTGATGTTATATTCAAAGTGTTCAAAACCTTCACACGTTTTTTTTTTTAGTGCAACGTCTTGGAAAATTTCAAAGGATCATTAATCTATCTAATATTATTTCACTTCTGACATGTTTCAAGTTTCTGTCTTGC
Source organism: Pinus albicaulis (assembly GCA_034641835.2). Classification (NCBI taxonomy): domain Eukaryota; kingdom Viridiplantae; phylum Streptophyta; class Pinopsida; order Pinales; family Pinaceae; genus Pinus; species Pinus albicaulis. Next base: position 968,369,474 of record CM076582.1, on the reverse strand, counting down.
TCATTTTTTTGGAGCATTTTCTCCACTTAATGAAGTGTAGTAGAGTTAGTTTGGTGGATTTTAGGGGGAAATTAGGTTAGTTAGAAGTTATTGTTTTGAGATCAATCTTAAACCCTTATCGTGACCAGTAATAAAAAAATATTGTACGTCAAATTGTTCCACCAAATAACTACGGATAATTAAATTAAAATTTTAAATGGCCTATTCTAAAAAGTACATCTATAAAAATGATAATTAATAGATAATATAGAAAATATAAATTATTATTATTTAAATAATTATAAACAAATAATAAGAAATACTTATTATTTTTTGTATATTAATTTTTTATATTTACGACGAAACAATAGATAGAATGTTATATTATGTAAATAATGTTTACGTTAACGCATAAATTAAAATAAATAATATTTCCAATCTAAATAATTTTAATGAAAATTTTATTATTACTATTATTATAATTTTTTTCATATAAAGTATTATATTTTATATATTTTTATTTTTATTCTATTTTACATTGAGTTATATAAATAATAGTTAAAATTTCAAAGTAATATTTTGAGTTATATAATAATATCATTATAATAATATTTCGTGTATTTAGCTAAAAATTTAAAGATAAAAAATACAAACACTATATCTTATACTAAATATTTTTATATCATAATGAAATAGTTTCATTGTATCACTACATCCATTATTCTTTAATCATTATATGTTATATGAATTTGAGTCTTTTGATGATGATGATAATGGTTAACATCCACTGAGACCAATCTTTGGTCTATCAGACCTAAATAAAAAATGTATTTAATTTGATTTAAGATTTTATTCCTATGCTCAAAAATCTTGGAGAGAAGCCTACCGAGCTCACCATAATTTTGACATATTAAAAGGCTAGGAAGGGCAGTATTGCGACAAATATTATCAAATTGAGCTCTAATGTGGTTGTATGTGGGGCACTCTAAGAGGAAGTGATTTTCATCCTCGATGTTCATATTATCACAGAGATGGTAGATCCTTTCCATCTATGATGTTTTAGGAGCTGCCCAACGACCTATTTCACTATGGAGCTCATGAGAGTTCGTTTTACTCTTGGCTATATTAATTTTCTTCTTTGAGATAGTTAAAATAGAGAGATACTTTTGATATTCTAAGGTGGGGTTGATGACCTCCTTATAATACCTTAATTTTCTTTTAGTTGTTAGATCTTTCTCACACCACATTTTTTATTTGAACTTAGAAGTAATTTTTTTTTTAATGTTATTGATGTTTTTCAATGCAACATTCTCGTCTATCTCCCAATGGTTTAACGAGGTCCTAGTGTCTTTATACCAACCTCGTTTAAGCCTTAGGTGGTTTTGGATGCAATTTAAAGCTAGCTTAGGAAGTCTATGGTCTCCTATGCTATTGAGCTTGTACTTGTACAAAAGAAGCCTAGTCATAGCTAGGCTCTCAATAGGGGAAAGACCCACTTATATAAGGAGAATAGGATAGGGTGTGTTGCTTTTAATTTTAAGGTTATACGTTATAAACGCTTATGGATTTGCTCAATATTTCTCCAGGATTCTTTAGATATACGGCAACCCCAAACCTCACATCCATATAAGATAACAGGAGTGACTAAAGTTTCAAAGAGGAAATTCTTTCTGTCCCACATTACGAGGTTTGTCGTTTTACAATTATTTTCAAGACCAAAATAAGCTTTCCACCCCCCATTAATCCTTTTCTGAATGCTATATTTCTAGTTGAGCTTGTGATGAATATCAATTCCTAGGTACTTGTAAGAAGACACTTCAAGTTACTATTGTCATACATAAAATTAGCGTAAGTGTCCTTCTTGGATTTGATAATCATAACTTTTGTTTTTTTAGTGTTAAAAGACATACCCATGGTAGAGCAGAAATCCCTAAGAAGTCTAAGTTGCTTATCAAGATCAGATTGGCACCTTGCGATAAGAACAATATCGTCAGCATAGAGAAGAAGGATGATGACTATCCCAGCTAAGATCGTGCCAACACATCCTGCTTCTTCTAAACAACCTTCTAGCTTGTCGATGTAGATGCCAAATAGGGTAGGGGAGAGGGGGAAACCTTGTTTAACTCTGATATTGCACTTAATATCTTTTGATCACCCCTCATTTCTCTTTAACTTGGCAATTACATTCTCGTATAACCTTATAGTGGCATCTCTTAGCTTGAAAGTAACATTTAGCTCTTCTAATCTATTCCATAGGTTATTTCTAGGAACTGTATAGAAAGCCTTTCTAAAGTCCACAAAGCAAAAAAAGATATTGTATTTATCATTGCGGCATTCCTCCACAATGATCCTAAGCGTAATGAGGTGGTCCGTTATTGAGTGTTGCCTTCTAAAACCCACTTACCTTCACTTTCAAGCCAAATGCTCAACTTATTTTCCAAAATAATACCATATAACTTGGCTAAGAGAGGGCTGATCATAGTTGTTCGATAATTAGAGGGGTTATTTGTATTCCCACTTTTAAAAATATGGATAATGAGGCTCTGAGTCCAAGGTTTAGAGAACTCTTGTTTGACCGCTTGGTTGAAAATCTTGTGGATGTAAGGGATGAGGACAAGACCTCCAAATTTTAAGATTTCCACCTGGTAACCTTCAATGTCTTTAGCTTTCCCATTTTCCAGGCGTTTAACCCCACAATCAATGTCTTATAATGAGAAAACTTCTTTTGTTGTGAGTAGGGTTTCAAAATCCCTGGCATTTGGAGATTCAAAAAGCTTTTTAAGATAGGAATTCCAATCATGTAAAGCAATTTTATTATTATCTTTAGTTTTCCTAGTTAGAATCTGCCTCCAGAATTTCTTAGGAGCCACCTTAGAGAGGTGTAAGAGATTCTCTTGTCTTTTACGAATATATTTCCTTGTTTCCTTTTAGTTAGGGCTTTGTAGATTTTTATCTTGTTAATTTTGAGAGATTCATCAACAACTTCTTTAATTGCTGTCCTCACACTTTTACAATCTTTGTCATACCATGGGTTGGTTTTTCTATTTCTTTTATTACTTGAGACTTAAATTGAGAACTTGTTAATGGAATATGGGAGGGTTGCAGTAAAATTATGATAGAGGTCATCTATGTTGTCTATACTAGATAAAGGAAGAAAATTAGCTTCTAATTCATTTAGAAGGAGATTATTTTTATTTCTATAAAATATTAAGTTCTTTTGACTATAAGGACTATCTTCTATGGGATCTCTATGCATGACAAAATTGAAAGTTATGAGTAAAGGCCTATGATCAGAGTCAAGCTCGTGATCGTTTAAGATGTCAAAATATATTTTTTCGTTGTATAAAGGGAGATCGGAAATAACATAGTCTACCACGCTCCTACCAAGCCCATGGATGCAGGTCATCTTGCTAGAATTGGACCACTTCTTTAGACCGTTGCAAATTATGAGATCCTGAGCACTACAGAGCTTGACTAGCTCTAACCCAAAAAAAATATCCCCGAGGTCTTCAGAGCTCCTTTTGTACCGGCTAGACAGAGTAAGGTCTTCGTCTAACTAAAGAGGATTGGGGTTGAAATGATTGCTTAGAAGAATAACTTGGTTGCTTGAAGTTCGAGAATTAAAGTCACCCATTAAAAAGTATAAAGGTATAAAGGTTTTGTAAAACCAATATTGTTTTAACTCTCTCTCTCTCTCTCTCTCTCTCTCTCTCTCTCTCTATATATATATATATATATATATATAACATTGACATTTCCTGTATCTCATTCACTTCAACTAAAAGGTAATACATTTTAATTGGTGTTAGTCATATAATTTTAAGTGCATGTATAATTTTTTTTAAAAGATATTTATGGTAATATTCTAACTTTATCAAAATATAAATTATACTAATAGCATTTTTTAAATTTATTTTTATATTACTTCTCTTTTTAATTATAAAAATAATTAAATTTTTATGTGTAAATACATTTTTTAAATGATGATATAATACAAGAAAATTGGGCAATCCAATTTAGAAGATTAACATTGAAAAACACACACATATTAAAGTGGAAAATAACTAAAAATAAATTGAGATTTTTTAATTAATATATAAAAAAAGAAAATTTACCCTAGTATATATTTTCAAATTTATAAAATCATTAATTTTAAATTAAAAAATAGTGAAACACTTAATTCTTTTCTCAAAATAATAATAATAATAATAATAATAAATCACTAGTATTATTATTATGAGAAATAAATAGTTTTTTTTCCAAATACAATGCAATAAAATGAAGTGGAACAAGTGAATTGATTAACAAAAATTCATACGTCTTACCATAATTTTTCATCAAAATCTATTCCAAATTTTTATATCAAAATCCATTTAAAAAAATTATCTAAATAGTACCAGAAATCATAGTCAATATATCTTTACAAATAGAAACAAAGGAATAGATTCTACACTTAAAAATTATTTATATAAATAATTATATTTTTTAATTCCATGCACAAAATTACTATCTCTTTCATCTCGATAAAGAATTATATTTTTTTATTCCATTTAGAAACTTAGTATCTATTCTAATGTTTAGTAAAAAAAGTTTAATTTTTATATATATATATATATTTCCTAATTAAAATTTTTAATTATGTACACAAACTTTTACTAAAAAACTATAACATGTAAGCAATAGAATGATTTTAAGGAGTGAGTAAGTGTGAAATTTTTTTTAAGATTTAGGATTTATTGTATATACCTTAAACATGAATAAGCTTTTAATGGAACATATAAAACACAAAGGTACCTATAAAATGAAAGGAATTTATATATTATTATTTCTAAAGGTGATTTGAAACCATTAAAGCTACATTGAACTTGTAGAAACTAATTATTGTGTAACCTTTTTAAAAATGATATGTTAATTGAAAGAGAAGCATTACAAGTTAGTAATTTTTATATCTACATTGGAATATAGCTCCACCACCCTCACTGCCATCGATTATAGCTAATTGAATTAGAAAGGAGAGATTGTTATAGTTATGAGAAAAATCACCCTTTCATGATACATGTTGGATCAAACTCATTGAATGCCATGGAGTTTCCATGTTAAAGGAATTTGTGATGTCCCACAACAATCTTAACTGGACTATTATTTTATTGATTCCTCACCAATTTTGGCAGCTTTGATGGTGAATGGAGTGAAGCCCAAAATTAACTCTATATTACAACCAAAGTATTTCAGATTTATAAAAACTACTCTCTATTTTATATACAAGGTTAAATTATTTAGTAAATGAAAAAACTATTCAATATAAATATACTATCCTATATCCATATTAACTCTTGATCTACCAAGCCCCAAGAGGGATCAAATCTCTTTTGACATTAAAAGAGATTTGCATATCAAGAAATTTGATCCCTCTCCAAGCTTGATGGATCTAGAGTTAAGATGGATCTAGGTTGGTTAGATATAAACTCTTCATCAATATACTTTCAAGAACCAAAATTGTAACTAAAATAGTGTAATATTCTAATATTTAAACCAAAATATTTTAAATGCAATATTATAACTCCATCTTAACCTTGGATCTATATTAACCATAATTCTAACTAAATGTAGATTCATGGAACCAAAATTTTAACTAAATGTAATATTTGAGATACCAAATGTAATATCCAAGATTAAGATTGATCTAATAAATATTATTTGATCTCTCTCAACATTTGAAACACTAATAGAAATTTACAATATTGATACACTAAAATGTAATATTCTTACAAAAATAGTCTCATATTCTAATTAAAATAATGTAATATTGAAATATTTAAACCAAAATATAAATGTAATATGTTAACTAAAAAAATAGACATCATTACTTGGATGTGAAAAAAAAAACTTTTAATAAAACATTGAATCTTTAATATAAAAATATAAACCATACATGTAATATTTATAATTAAATTAAATTACACATGATCATAATCATTGGGTAATTAGATTAAATACTAAATGCACATTTAAAATGGCTTAATCATGTATTGACCATACTCACAAAAAAAAATAAAGATAATAGTGACAATACCAAAGTTTCAACCACATGTGGAGAAAGTAAGAGTTTGTCTAATTACAAAAGTCCATTTAACCTCATGTGGATAAAGTAAGATTTTGTCTAACTACAAAAGTCCACAAGGAAAAGAAATACAATAAGATATATGTATTTACCATTTACCGCGTTTAATGAAAACTGGGTAATTAAATTACACGTGTATGTGACATTGTTAACTAAATTTATTCTTTAATTTAACTGAAGAGTTTTGGTTGGTGTAACAAGCAAGTAGTTCCTGCAATAGTAATAGGGGTACAATCTGATTAGAGGGGTTAATGGATACCAGAAACGTAGAATGGTGAAGGAACTTGACATCTATGTTATGTTTGATTTGTAATAATGAAGTGAATCTAGTTTTCTCACGTACTTCGCTTCCATGTATAATTTTCTTTACAATTTGTCTTGTTCTCAAGATGGAGATTAATGTATTCTTTACATTTCCTCTTTGTAATTACATCAGATGACCGAGTGGTTTCAACCTTCAATAATATACACGACAAGTTGAAATTGAAGTTCGTAGAAAATAGCAAATTAATTCTCCAACACGCGAAAAATAAAATCCACGCTCATGGTATAAAGACAAACTCAGATGGCACATACATTTATGTTTTTAATATGCGTTAAAATATTAATAAAAAAATGGGCACTAATACTTTAAAATCTCATTCCTCTTTCATGACAATAAACTGGCCATTGTTACCCCTCTCGGCAGACGACCAAAAAAACAAAAAAAGTCAAACCAAACCAAAAAAAAACTTCAAACCTCGAAATCAATAGGAGAGAACAAAATTTATATTACACTTTCCAAAAATGTAACTTAAAAAATAAAAATAAAAAATCCACTTCTTATGTCCCATGAAATCAATTACATTTTGCTTTCCAATTTTAAATTTAAATTGTGTTTGTACAAATACAATAAGTATACCCTCTAATATTTACATATAGAGATTTACTGATAATCTCTACTATTACAATAACAAAAGTTTATAACAATTTATTTAAGTAAAAAATAAAATAAAAAGTAAAACTTGAATAATAGTACAAATATTATTTTCCCCAATCACTGTGTATTCGATTCACAACGCATCCATCCTAATTAATTTTGGGTTACTCGAACGAAAAACCCACCACCTTCCCTTCCACATGTGTGGCAAGGCTTGCAGGGTCGCCTCATGCATGAGGGAAGTTAATAGCATCAAGGGTGGCGGCAGTGGTTAACATCAAGTATTGGGCATCGGGTGGTTTGCATGCAGTGTTTGAGTGGCAAACCTCTGGTCCTGACTCAATGGGAGTTGGCATTCGGTGTAAGTTGCTGCGGAGGGAGGCCGAGTGTGACAACTGGCTTAAGTGTTAACTAGTTGTTATGTTATTTTATTTTTAAGAGACTAAAACATTTATTTATTTTGAGAAAAATATTATATGATGAACATAAATTAGTTATGTTTTGTTGAAATAAAATTTAATCATGGAATAGTGGTTCCATAAAAAGTAAAAGACTGATAAAAGTATTCCAAGAACTGAGAAGTGGTTGCATAGAAAACTTTAATCATGGAATAGTGGTTCCATAAAAAGTAAAAGACTGATGATAAAAGTATTCAAAGAACTGAGAAGTGGTTGAATAGAAAACAGTTAAAGAGATTTACCTTTCCCCTGGGGATAAAAGTACATCCCAGTGAGGAAAAGATGTTATGTTCTCCTTCTAAGGAGAGGTAGGAAGAGAGTGAGAATTCCCGAGTTGGTAGTGACCAGTGGAAACACTCAGCGTTCTTGAATCCTGGAAAGAAGAGTATTGGATTGGGGTTTTTAGGGCTCTTCAGGAAAATCCTGTCAACCTATTGAACTCGGGTGTGGAGCACAAGGGGAGATGAGGACGTAATTGCCTCTCTCACGGTAGGGAGGAAATCACGAGCAAGTCTGGAAACGAGATAAGTAACAAACTGCAGAAAATATTAAGAACTACTACTGTGGTTTTAGATATAATATTTGTTCTACAGAAAGTGTTTTTCTTGAGTTATAAAATGAAAATTCTGTACACAGTGAAGGTTCCGGATTTTATATTTATCAGTGTTTTTTCTTAGAGTAACCAGAAATCATAGAAGAACCATTAATTGTTTAGACTGTGTGAGAAACTATAATTCATGAAAAATTATGGGATTGTAAACATGAAAGCAATAGGGTTTTCACTAACTGGTAAAGAGTAATTAGAAAACCCACTTACTGTAAATGAAAAATTAGAAAACCGTTAATTCACGGTTCAGAGTTGAAACTCCAAACCCTGAGCTGGTTGTTCTTCGTCAACCTATGATATACACGGACATAAATGTAGATGGTCCAGACATCTTCTTTAACTGGAAGAAATTATGCAGAATTATTGTTCCTAAAAGAAGAAAGGAAAACTATGTTTGGAACATAATATATCTATACAAACATATAATAAATTCAGAGACAACATGCGCAACTAAGACCCAGAAAAGACAATGCCAATGTCATAAACTATATAACGAAAGTAACTCACCGCAAAAATTAATGTATAATAGGAAAAATCAATATATTGTTCGGCTGGAGAGGGCATGAATCTATCCGAAAACAATATGAAGTCACTAGTAAAGGAAACCAAAATCATATCTATTAACATTCCAGAGAGAACAATAGGTTCCGCACCGCTAACCCCAGTGGGGTAAATGTAATACTGAAAGGAAGGACCGAATTTAGATACTACTTGGAAAGCATGCAAAAGATTCCCAATTAAACACATAGAGAAGGAAGCAAATAACCCTTCTAATAAAACATTTATAAACCATGTATATCACAGTACATAGCAAAAATTTCCTCTCTTAAGTTTTAGTAAGGGAATAATTTGTTTGCTACAATAACTTACAAATGCATGCAAGAATTCTGACTGGGAGAGCCTCGAAATTAACAAGAAATGACATAGACGGCATGACGACCATATCACAAAATATAATATCCGAAGTTACCAATGCCGCATGACCCTGAGGCTAGGATCAGGTTCATCATTGACACAAGTTTGAAACAGAGTAATGGTACCTATTGGGAAACGATAGAGTCCGGGACTCGTGACAAGCACAAAAAATCTAGACGTGGGAATCACGTTGAGTGAAACCCTTGGCTCTTGGGCCAAGTGGTTACTTGTTCAAAAACAAAACAAAACAAGAAATAATTATCCAACGACCCATCTAAGCTTGCGGAGCTAGAAAAAAAACAAGGAAGATAGGTTAAGCATGCATTACTTGTGTAAACATCTTCTGCGGGCTTGAGGGCAATGCTCGGAGGAACCATTAAAGAAATAAGCTAACGGAAACCCATAGAAGGTATATGAAAATAAACCAATACATTATCAAAAATTAAACAAAGAACCTCCATTTATGTGCCATAGTGGAAAGAACTCTGCAGGAGAAACTGGAGCATGCTTGCTAATGGAGTGGGTTTCCAAACCTTGGAGAAAATACGTAAAAACACATGTTAAATCCAAAAATTCTCGCTAACCTGACATAGCTTGTGGTGTAAAGCTGATATTAACACTCTGCGAAGAGTAAAACTAGAGAGGGAATGCAAATTTAACAAAGAACTTAACGAAGCCATAACAACTAAGCCAAAGTTGTGAATAAAACAATTTACCTGGTTTGTGATGTCCATGGAAAGTAAAATTAGAACTAGAGAAATGGTCTTACCGGTCGATAGCGTCCATGCCGCGATGAGAGTTGTAGAGGAGCTACACTGACGATTTCTCAATGCGAAAATGAGAAAATGTCATTAGGGTTTGCGTGGTCGATACCCTAATCAGGTATCGCATTATTCTCCACCGTTTATCCTAAGACCTCAGATTGAATGGAAAATAAATGGACATATGTCCTCACATGGCGTAAAGACCCAGATACATGTACAATGCCGTAATTCCAATTTAAGATATAAAAATGTTTGACGAGACTTAAATACTATGGTTTAATCAAACAAATGGCACAAAAATATTTTCCATTATCCCATTTTCCTCCGAGCACTTACTTGTATAAGTAATGAGTATTAATGATACACAACTTTTCGATTAGGCTCACAAGTGTCACATATATAGAGACAATGCTTCCACTATAGTTTTAAGATTAATATGATTGCAATCTAATTCCCCTTATGAGATTTCAAAAATACTATGGTACATGTGGTATGGTTAGAGTATTATAGTAAGGTTTTTTTTTTTTTTTTGTTACTATGATGTACATTACAAGTGGTATCAGAGCAGCGTTCAAATGTTGGGAGCGTAGGGGTCACCTAACATGATAAATTGTGTGTGTAAATGATACACAAAAAAGAAATAACATTGTATAACAAAATATGAGGAGGGGATCAACACATCAAATAGCTCGGAATGCAGAGGAACCTACACCCCAATCTCAACTGGAGATGAATCCTGAAATGTGGATTTAGCTGAGTGTAGATCAACACCAATAGATTAGTATATTGCTAGAGGAACAACATCATCAAACCAGTATACTGCTAAGCACTGTGCAGAATTTACAGGAAGAATTTGTCCAGGTTAGGAGAGACAATGAGTGCATGATGAAATAATGGGAAAGGATACTCAAGAGCATTTCTGATAAACAAAAATCAAGGAGTGCTTCAACCTAGTCCTGGTAGAGAAACAAAGGAAGAAAATGAACGACAAGCTAAATACCAAACCAATTCCATAGTGGAAAGGAGCCATTCACAACGAAGTAACAAGAATAGAAACTATAATGAGTCTGAGTCTGGTAATGTGTCAGAACAACAAGAAATTAAGAAACAAAAAGTGGAGTTACAAGGTGAGTTCCGAAATATTAAACCACCTATGTTCGATGGAGAAGCGGAAGAGGTGGCTGAAGCATGGTTGATTAATATGAACAAGTACTTTCAATTTTATGAGTACAAAAACAATGTTAAAACCAGACTGGCCATCTATCAGTTGAGAGAAAAGGCTGCCTTATGGTGGGAGGAAGTCAAGAATGTCTACAACATTGAAGACCACGATGTGACATGGGATGAGTTCTAGCAATAATTTAAAGAAAAATATGTAATAGAACATTTCTATGAAGAAAATTCCAGAGAATGCCATGATTTGAGGTTGGGTCAAATGACAATGGATGAATACATAACCTAGTTTACTTCCTTATTCAGATACGTTCCTTATCTAAGGGATGAAAAGGCTAAGGTCCAATGATTTTTGAGTAGTTTTCCCACCCACATGAAAGAATGAATTGAGTTCGTGAATCCAAGGACAATGGACGAGGAAATTGGAAAAGTGAGGATGTGTTACCAGTTGTCCAAGGAAAAGGGAGAAATAAGCAAACATTGGTGGCCAAGAAAACGGCTGAAAGCAGCTCAAATTTCAAAAATGTTAGGACCAATAATTTTAAAAATTCTCCAAGGAATTCAGTGAGCAAAAATTTTGGAAGAAACCATCAAAGAACCCAGTGGCCTACAGAAGAAAGGCCTACAGAGGCTTCCAACAAAATTGAACAAGGACAACACCAGAAACCACCTCTACAGTGTTGGGGGTGTGGCGAGGCTCATTACTATAAAAATTTCCCGCATCTAGGAAGAAAAAAAAAATAGCTAATCTACAAGAAGCTTATATAGTGGGATATGTAGCCCGAAATATAACTAGAATTAACGCAACTTTGGAAGATCGTCAGGCAAATTATCTACCAACAATGATAGAAATGGAAGGTAAGTTACTTTCAGAACCTATTTCTATTTTGGTTGAACTAGATGCTAGTTTAAGTTATGTAAATCCCAAAATAGTAGAAATTTGTAAATTACAAAGTCAGAAATTCAAAAATCGCTCGCTGGTACATCTAGCCACTAGGGCAAAAATAAAATTTTGTGCAAAAATTCCAAACTGTACATTGGAAATTAGAGACTAGAAGTTAAATGTGGATCTGAATATACTGCCTTTGGGCTCCTATGATGTGCTAATGGCCATGGATTAGTTGGAGAAACACTGGACACTGGTAGATTGTAAAGAAAATATTATATATTATAGAATGCAAGATGGAACTCATAAATAAATACAAGGAATCAAGAAACCCCTACAACTGTGTCCTATCGCAGCGTCCCAAATGAGTAAGTGTATTAGAAAAGAATGTCAGTTATATGCCATTCAGGTGGGTTTTTCTAATTCTAAGGAGAATACTCCTATTCTGGAGAGCATACCAGTAATACAAGATTTCATGGACGTGTTTCCAGAAGATGTACCAGGTTTACCTCCAAGAAGGGACATCGATTTCACTATTGATTTGATGTTAGGATCATCACCAATTTCAAGGGAGCCATATCGAATGAGTGTACCAGAGCTAACTGAATTAAAGATGCAACTGAAGAGTTATTGGAAAAAGGGTACATTCAACTGAGTGTGTATCCTTGGGGAGAACCAGTGTTATTTGTAAAGAGAAAGGATGGAACCATGCGCATGTACATGGACTATAGAAAACTCAATAAATTGACAGTCAATAATAGGTATCCATTGCCACGAATTGATGACTTGTTAGATCAGGTGAAATGAGCAATTGTATTATCGAATATAGAGCTAAGATCTGGATATCACCAAATCCAAATTAAAGATGAGGATACCTACAAGACTGCCTTCTGTACCCGATATGGGCATTACGAATTTGTGGTATTACCATTTTGTTTTACTAATGCACCAGCTACATTTATGAGGCTGATGCATGGCATATTTCACCCCTTTATAGAAGGAAGAGCATAAGGATAGTATTGGAAGAGCATATTCTAATTTATTAAAAAAGCATGGAAAAGCATAAGGAGCTCTTAAGGATAGTATTGGAGATGTTATGAAGACATCAACTATATGCTAAGTTCATTAAATGTGACTTTTTCGAACATATTCAGTACCTAAGCCATGTTATTTCTGCTGAAGGAATAACAGTTGATCCAAAGAAAATTAAAACTATTATGGAATGGCGAGTACCCGAAAATGTAGCAGATATCCATTCCTTTATGGGGTTGAATGGATACTACCAATGGTTCATTGAAATATTTTCAAAAATTTATTTTCCAATTACCTCTTTGCAGAGAAAGGGAAAAATATTTAAATGGACTAGTGAGTGTCGGAACAGTTTCGAGAAGTTGAAACATTTGTTGACCACTGCCCCAGTGTTGAGGGTAGTTGATACCAACAAGGAATTTGAAGTCTTTACCAATGCTTGTAAGGAAGGAGTTAGGGAAATCCTATCACAAGAGGGAAGAGTGGTTGCCTATGAATCATGGAAATTAAAATGAGCATGAAAAATGCTACTCAGCCTATGATCTAGAGCTGACAGTAGTAGTGCATGCACTCCAAGTATGGAGGCACTACTTGTTAGAAAAAAAATTTGTCTTGAAAATCGATCATAGAAACTTAACGAGCTACTTTAAGCAAGATGATTTAAATGCCCGCCAAGCAAGGTCAAATGCTTTCTTAAGTGAATTTGATTTTGATATACAATATGTAAAGGGCAAGGAAAATCATGTGGAGGATGGTTGTAGTAGAAAACTGCATTGTGTCCATGAAATTTTCTATAATCAAATCGAATGTAAATTTGTAGATAAGATAAAAGAGGAAGTCGAGAAGGATCCTGAATACCGATTTTATGGAAGCAAGTGGAGGAAGCCAAAAAACAAGAAAAATCTTATGACATTGGAATTAACAAAGATAAGTTGTTAACCTTCAAGGGAAACTTATATATCCTAAAATAAATGAATTTAAAAGAGCTGATCATGGATGAATATCACCACAGTAATTATGCGGGACACCTAGGATACCAGAAAATGCTAACAGTAATTAAAAAAGTCTATTTCTGGCATGGTATGTGAAATAATATTGCGAAATATCTAAAAAAATCCTGAAATTTCAACAAGTTAAGGCGGAGCATCAACATCCAGCCGGATTGTTGTAGCCTATACCAATGCCTAAATGGAAATGGGAAGTTATATCCCTATATTTTATTACTTTTTTACCAAGGTAAAAAAGACACTATTATTCCATTATGGTGGTGTCTGATGGATTGACTAAGGTAGCATATTTCATACTCGTACAGTCTACTTACAAAACTTTGCAGATAGTTGATATTTTCATGAGAGATATTTTTAGATTACATGGCATTCCACAGACATTTATATCAGATAGATATGTGAAATTTACTTCAGCATTCTGGAAGACCGTATTTATAGGTTTGGGAACCCAAATAAATTTTTGCGCCACTCATCATCCTAAGATGGATGGAAAAACTGAGCGGGTGGACCAAATCTTGAAAGATAATTTGCGCATGTATGTGATGTAGTAGCTAAAAAAATGGGAAGAATATCTACACTTGGTAGAATTTACCTACAATAATGGTTACCAGTAGTCTCTTAAGATGAGCCCCTTTGAAGCTTTGTATGGGTGACAGTGTCATACTCCCATCAATTGGAGCAGCCCTGAAACCAAGTTGATGCTTGGACTAAATATGTTGGCTAATATGGAGTCAGAAGTAAGAAAGATTAGAAAAAATATGAAAGAAACTCAAGATCGGGAGAAGGTATATGCTAATAAGAAGAGAAATTATAGAGAATTGGAAGTGGGTGATCATGTTTATGTAAGGATTAAACCGAAGAAGAGCACATTAAGGTGGACCTGCTGTGCCAAGTTGGCTCCCAGGTTTTGTGGACCTTTCCAGATATTGGAGAGGGTGGGACCTGTGGCATAAAAATTGGCTTTACCCAGCCATATTCGGGTGCACAATGTGTTCCATGTATCCTTACTAAAATGATATGTACATGACCCAAAGCATGTAATCCACTGGCAAAGCATTCAGTTAGGGTAAGATTAAAAATCCTATCTTAAAATACTAAATTTTATGAGAATTTAATTCAAATTTTTGTTGAATGAAAGTCGAACCAGACGACGAATTTCTAGTCAAACCTCAGTGTATACTTAATCGAAGAGAAATCATGCTCCAGAGGCGAGCCATCACCCAGGTTAAAGTGAAGTGGAAGCACTTTAGCTCAGATAAGGCTACATGGGAATATGAAGGATTTTTTCGTGAGGCTTATCCAGAATTGTTTGTTGAGCTGGAGTGAAACACCAAGGATGGTGTTTACTTCCATGGGGGAAGTTTTGACAATTGGCTTAAATGTTAACTAGTTGTTATGTTATTTTA
This sequence comes from Pinus albicaulis, assembly GCA_034641835.2. Lineage (NCBI taxonomy): Eukaryota > Viridiplantae > Streptophyta > Pinopsida > Pinales > Pinaceae > Pinus > Pinus albicaulis. Next base: position 968,354,210 of record CM076582.1, on the reverse strand, counting down.
GTTTTAAGAGACTAAAACATTTATTTATTTTGAGAAAAAGATTACATGATGAACATAAATTAATTATTTTTTGTTGAAATAAAATTTAATCATGGAATAGTGGTTCCATAAAAATTAAAAGGCTAATGATAACAGTATTCCAAGAACTAAGAAGTGGTTGAATAAGAAACATTTAAAGACAATTACCTTTCCTCTGGGGATAAAAGTACATCCGAGTGAGGAAAAGGGGTTATGTTATGTGACTAAGGAGAGGTAGGAAGAGAGTGAGAATTCTTGAGTTGGTAGTGACCAGTGGAAACACTCAGTGTTCCTGAATCCTGGAAAGAAGAGTACTGGACTAGGGGTCCCGAGGTCTCTTGAGGAAAACTCTGACAACCTACTCAACTTGGGTGTGGATCACGGGGGGATATGAGGATGTAATTGCCTCTCTCACGGTAGGGAGGACATCATCAACAAGCCTTGAAATGAGATAAGTAACAGACTCCATGAAATATTAATAATTGGTAATGTGGTTTTAAATAGAATATTTGTTATATAGAAAGTGTTTTTCTTGAGTTATAAAATGAAAATTATGTACACAGTGAAGGTTCTAGATTTTATATTTATCATTATTTTTTCTTAGAGTAACCAGAAATCATAGAAGAAACATTAATTATTTAGACTATGTGAGAAACTATAATTCATGCAAAATTATGGGATTGTAAACAAGAAAAAAAAGGGTTTTCAGTAACTGGTAGACAGTAATTAGAAAACCCCTTTACTGTAAATGACAAATCATAAAACCATTAATTCAGGGTTTAGAGTCGAAACTCCAAACCCCGAACCGGTTGTTCTCTGTCAACTTATGATATACACGGACAAAAATCTAGATGGTTTGGACACCTTCTTTAACTGGAAGAAATTATGCATAATTACTGTTCGTAAAAGAAGAAAGGAAAACTCTGTTTGGAACTTAATATTTATATACAAAAATATATAGTAAATTCAGAGACATCATGCACAAATAAGACCCAGAAAAGACAATTCCAGTGTAATAAATTGCATAACGAAAGTAACTCACTGAGAACATTAATGTATAACAGGAAAAATCAATATATTGTTCGGTCTGAGAGGGCATGAATCTATCCCAAAACAATACCAAGTCACTAGTAAAGGAAACCAAAATCATATATATTCACATTCGAGGGAGAAAAATAACTTTCACACCGCTAATTCTAGTGGGGTAAATGTAATACTGAAAGGAAGGACCGAATTTAGCTATGACTTGGAAAGCATGCCGAAGATTACCAATTAAACACACAAAGAAGGAAGAAAATAACCCTTCCAATAAAATATTTATAAACAATGTATACCGCAGTACATAGCTAAAAAATCCTCTCTTAAATATGAGTCGGGGAATAATTTGTTTGCTACAATAACTTAGAAATGCATGCAAGAATTCCGAAAGGCACAGACTCGAATTTAACAAGAAATGACAGAGACAACATGATGGCCATATCACAAAAACTAAGATGTGGAGTTCCCAATGCCACATAACCCCGAAGCTAGGAGAGATTTCATCATCGACATAAGTTTGAAACAGAGTAATGGTACCTCTTGGGTAACGACAGAGTCAAGAACTCGTGACAAGCACAAAAACTCTAGATGTGGGAATCACGTTGGGTGAAACCCTTGGCTGTCAAGCGAAGTGGTTACTTATTCCAAAACAAAACAAAACAAGAAATAATTAGCTAGCAACTCATCTAAGCTTGTGGAGCTAGAAAAACAACAAGGAAGATACGTTAAGAATGCATTACCTGTGTCAACATCTTTCGCAGGCTTGAGAGAAATGTTGCGAGGAACCATTAGAGAAATAAGCTCGCAGCAACCCATCGAGGGTATATGAAAAACGACCAGTACCTTATCAAAAATTAAACAAAGAACCTCCATTTACCTGCAATAGTGGAAAGAACTCTGGAGGAGAAACTGGAGCACGCTTGGTAATAGAGTGGGTTTCCAAACCCTGCAGAAAAGTCAGAAAAACACATGTTAAATCCATAAATTCTCGCTAACCTGACATAGCTTGTGGTGTAAAGCTGAGATTAACACTCTCCGAAGAGTAAAATCAGAGAGGGAATGAAAATTTTAGCAAATAACTTAACGAAGTCGTAATAGCTAAGCCACAATTGTGAATAAAACAATTTACTTGGTTTGTGATGTCCATGGAAAGTAAAATTAGAACTGGAGCAATGGTCTTACCGGTCGAAAGCATCCATACCACGACGGAAGTTGCAGAGGAGCTACGTTGGCGAGTTCTCAATGCGAAAATGAGAAAAGGTGGTTAGGGTTTGCGGGGTTGATACACTAAGCAGGTACCGCATTATCCTCCACCGTTGATCCTCAGAACTCAGATCGAATGGAAAATAAATGGACATAGGTCCTCACATGGCATAAATACACAGATACATGCACATCACCGTAATTCCAATATATGATATAAAAATCTTTGACGGGACTTAAACACTATGGTTTAATCAAGAAAACGGTACAAAAATATTTTCCATTATCGCATTGTCCTCCCAACACTTAATTATATAAGTAATGAGTATTAATGATACACAACATTCTAATTAGGCTCACAAGTGTCACATAGATAGATAGAGGACTTCCACTATAGTTTTAAAATTCATATGATTGGAATCTAATTCCCCTTATGAGATTTCGAAAATACTATTGCACAAGTGGTATGGTTAGAGTATTATAGTAAGGTTTATTTTTTATTTTTTTTGTTACTGTGATGTTTGTTACACCGACAAAAGTGTGCTTTCAACATTCCTTTGCACTTGATACCTGGTATGTATTCTGAAAAATCTCTCTTTTCTCCATGAAGCTAGTCTCCTCAAAAAAATAATTAGGTTGGCGTAGTTTGAAGTCGTGACGATTAGAGGGTTTACGTCCCATCTTGAAAATGCATGCGTATGTCTACTGTTAAATTATGGTAATTTTCCCAGTCAGGTTCTTGTTTGTGTTTTGTTTGGAATTTGGTTGTTTCGAATTTATCGAGGTTAGAGCTGGTCTAGCTCTCGGGTAGTCTTTTGTGGTTTTGGGCTTATGGATTCTATAATTCTGAGTCGAGTTATGATGGGTTGGTGTTGTGTACGCTAGTGTGGGGGATTATCCTTCTATCGAGACTCCCTAGACCATGCCTAGTGGACACAAACCTTTTGGCCCTTCACCTTTGAGTTTGTCTGTGTCGAGTCTGCTTCTAAAAAATGAAGGTCATAGACGAAAACCCTATAGGGTCTACATTGACAGTCCAGTGCACGATAATTTTTAGTAATGGTGTATGGTGTTGGACCCCCTGCATTGATCAAGGAACACTATTACAATTTTTTGCGAAGAAAGGAAGGTCGTTCAAAACCATGTTCTGGAGTTAGGGTTGTTTGTTGGTCTTTGGACAGGTGAACAGGTTGGTAACACGACCTGGAAGACGGCTTGTTGCGGGCTTGGTCTACAACCTGTGAGCACTCAGTCTTATAACATACCGTTAGGCTGCAAGACTTCTACCATGGATCGTGCGCCAACTCAAACTTGAAGCCCTACCCTGAGGGGTCGTGGGAAGAATCTCAAAGGCAAGAAAGAAATTGGTCAATCTAGTTCACCCCGTGGAAAACCAAGAGGCGGAAAGCATGTTTTGAGCATCAGCGATGATGCTCTGAAGCTTATCACGAAAGAAAAACTAAGTAAATAATGATTTAGGAATGGGAGGCATATCTGAACCACCACGAAGGTTCCATGGAAATTGATGTAGAGGATTGGTGGATCCTAGTGCTCGATCCTGGGCATACTCGAGGCCGCGTAGCACAGTTTAAAAAGACCTTTTTTTTTATTTGTCCATGAAAGGTATTTTGGGGAAGGATATGTAACATATCTCTATGAGCATGGACATCTTGGTGCAGGATTTCCTGAACTACAAACAAGAATTCAAGAAACTCGAGTTCGAGATACAAAAGTAAGAAGCACACCTCCAGCGCATTGAAAATCACCTACATTTCATCCTTTCTCCGACAGAACTCTGAGGGTCTACTGCAAAATACCCAGCAATGGTGGAATATGCTTCAGTTGATGAAGAATATTAGTTATTTGATGTCTCTTTGTGAAGTTTTTTGATGTTATTTATGAGTATTCGGATATCATTTAATTTTCAATGTATAGACAATTATGCCACTAGGCCAGTAGATGGTAGGATATGCAAAGACATACAACCATATATAGCATGGATAGAAAGACTTAAAGCTTATTATTTTTGGATGGCATACCATGTTGTTAGGTGGCCAAGAGACTTGGTTTCCCACAGGGTAAGTTGAGGCCACCTAATTATCTTTAAAACTTGTTGTAACTTGTTGTTAAATTAATGAAAAAATAAAGTACTACCAAGCTTACAAAAAAATTAATAGTCATATTCTTATGCTGGATATTTTATTTATTTGAACATTTAAATAACAAGAATGGGGGTGAATTATTACCAAATTTAAATGTAGATAGTCGAATAACTATGTTAGCTAGATGTCAAATCAACACGAAAAATTTGACAAATTGATCTCTCCATTGCAATGGTTGTTTAAATAGTGACTGAATGGATTTCATATAAACCCACAATTCCTATAAACCCACGATACATTTTAATAAAAAAAAAAAATATTCCAACAATTTTGGGTTAATAGAAAAATATAATAGAATGAAATTAAATTCCATTAGGAGAAACAAATCCAAATAATTGGCATTCCCATTAAAATATGGCGAAATATATCTTGATACTTTCCATTACCATAAAAAATAGGGCTAATAAGAAAGCTTAGTTTGAATTTCATAAAGTGAAATAAATTTTTAAACTTTCCCCATCAAATTCCCATGAGCTAATGGTTTACAAATATCTTTTTTTAAATCAATATTATGTGATACATGTTGAAACCCCTATTTGTAAAAACATGGCCCAACAAAAATAAATAGCCCCAAATTTTTTCCATGAGGGAAATTTCACCCATTAAGTTCTCTATGCCTACCAAAAAAATGCCTTATAGCCATACAAGAAAAAATTCGAGAAACCAGAAAAATAACAGACAACACATGCCCTCCAAAACCCCCCAAATGGAAAACCATAAACAACCCCATCGCAACATATCTGAGAAGCCCAAAAAATAAAATATCGTAGAAACGTTACAAATAACCTAATGCGTCAAAAAAAACCCTCAACGAAAAGCTCGTAAAAACCCATCATGGGTTGCACACAGTCCAACAGATAAAACTAGAGAATGTTTCTTCTAAAGCCACAAATACACTCAAAGAGTCAGAAGCAAAGAAAAAACCGTAGACCATCGAAAACCACGGACCATGGTGCAAGCACAAAAATACCGAGGTGAGAAAAAGAGGGCAATGGAGCCCAACATGAATCAGAAGCAACTCCAACACCCAGCAGAATGCAACGATAGACCAAGGAAACGACGATGACAAGAAGTAGTGGAGAAGCAACACCCATTAAGCATTGTACGAGAACCTACAATAAATAAAACACCCGCCAAGGAATAAAATGATAACTACAATATTCAAGGATGATAAATCACGAAGCACAGATCTAAGGAGGCTAGGGTTCTAGTCCCTCGACTCCCCAGTAACCCAACTCCTATATCCACTTTCTCGAACTCATTTAATTTAGTATAACTATTATTATAATTATATTTAAATAATAATAATATTTTTATAAGAAGCCAGTAAGAAGCCCCTGTTTCTTGAAGCTTCTTACGAAAGAAACACTAAGGCCTATCAAAGGGATCACCAGCAGAGAAAAGTTCGTCCACTCACTTTGGGGGAGGTGAGTAGAGAGATTCATATGTTAAAAACAGAAATTTTTGCTTTAAAATCCCAGGTTGCTAAGCTTGAAAAAGGGAAACAGGAAATAACACAACCTGTTTCAGGCCATAAAACAAATTATACATTGCATATTGCTCCCTTTTCTGAGTCAGATATTGAAATTTCAGAAGGACAGAAAGATCCCACATTGGGATTCAGAGAGATGTGAGTTCTTGCTATTGAATATCAACAACATCATGTTAAAATCAATGTCTGTATTAAAGGTGAGTTGTTTTTTCTGACTGCACTATTAGACTCAGGAGCAGATGCAAATATATTTAACAAGAAAGCCATCCCCTCAAGATATTGGGTTTCATCCTCAAGAAGAATCATAGGGTTAGGGGAGAAAACCCTAGATTATGAAGTTCCCCAAGCTACTGTTTGTTTTTATACACACTGCATTAAACTTAAGTTTACAGTAGGAGATATTCCAATTGACTGCATCTTAGGTATTGCTTTTCTTGCAGCAGTAGAACCCCATGGCTCTATCAGAATGGAAAATAATAGAGCAGAGTATTTTATTATTGTGCCAACCTCTAATGGAAAAAGCAAAAGAATAAATATGCCTTATGTTTCAAATCCCAGAGTTTCCATGATGGTAGAAGCAATGCAGGAACTAAAGAAGGTATAGAATAAGATTGTAGAGCTCAAGGACCTAAAATCCATAATTCATATAGAAGAAAAATTGAGTTGTCTAGAGTTTCAGAGAAAGATCTCTGAAATAAAAATAATTTTAGAGAATGAATGCTACTCAGAAGAACCTAATGCATTTTGGCATAGGAAGCAACATAGTGTAGAACTGCCATACAAGAATGAATATACTAGCATACTTTGCAACCAAAGCAATCCCAATGAACAAAGAATATAGGGACCTCTGTGAGAAAGAAATAAATCATCTTTTACAAAGAAAGTTGATCAGAGAATCCATCAGTCCATGGAACGGCTATGGGTTCTATGTAAATAAGAGATCAGAACAAATTAGAGGTATTCCAAGATTGGCCATTAATTACAAGCCTCTAAATTCTATTCTTGCATATGACACCTATCCTATTCCACATAAAGGAGATCTGTTGGGAAGGATCTTAGGTGCAAAAATATTTTCCAAGTTTGATTTAAAGTCTGGATTTTGGCAGGTAGCTATTGCTAAAAAGGATAAATTTAAGACTGCCTTCAGTATTACGGCCGGACATTATGAGTGGAATGTCATGTCCTTCAGCCTAAAGCATGCTCCTTCTAAATTCCAGAGAGTTATGGACTCTATTTTCAAGCCTTATGCTGATTGGCTCCTTGTATATGTTGATGACATTCTAATATTTTCCAAGAATCTCCAAGACCACTTCAAACATATGAGAATTTTTATGAAGTTGGTTAAAAAAAATGGTCGGGTACTTAGCAAGAAGAAAATGGAACTTTTTCAGACCTCCATTAAATTTTTAGGTCACACAATCAGAAATGGGTAGATTTCTCTCCAAAATCACGCAATGGAATTTGCTGATAAATTCCCAGATATTATCTTAGATAAAACTCAGTTGCAAAGATTTCTGGGATGTTTAAATTATGTTGGAAATTTTTACAAATATTGTGCTGTAGATAGGTCTCTGCTAAACCAGAGATCGAAAAAGAATCCTTTACCTTGGTTTGATGAACATACAGAAGCAATCAGACAAATAAAAGCCAATGTAAAAAGCCTTCCTATATTATATGTTGCTGATGAGAATTTTTTCAAAATTGTTGAATCAGATGCAAGTGACATCGGTTGGGGAGGTGTGCTGTAGCAAAAACCAGATGAGAAGGATGGTAAAGAAAAAGAACAGATAGTTCAGTTTTCCTCCGAAACTTGGAGTAAGTCAGAACATAATTACTCTACAATTGAAAAAGAGGTAAAAGCTGCATGGAACTGTGTTGATAAGTTTTCTTTACATTCGGTTAATAAAATTTTTCTACTGAGAACTGAAGCTTCTGCCCTAGCTAAAGTTCTCAGCAAAAATATTAAAAAACTCGGTGAAGAAAAATTTGCAAGATGGCAAGCACTCTTTGCCAACTTTGATTTTAAAGTTGAGCACATAAAAGGAGTTCATAATTACTTGCCAGATTTTCTCAGCCGGGAGTACATCCAGCACCAAGAACAGCAAGAAGACCAAGTCATGGTCATTATGATAGAATGGGACCAGGCAGATCAGAGAGAAGTACTTAGGACTATTCCAGATGACAAATATTGGGCCACATACAGAGATGAATGTAATCCTACTTGGCAACTCCATAACACAAAAGTAATAGACGCCAACTTGCAAAATCATACTGATATTCAACATCTTGTACCAGAAACGAGAGTATACCCAAAAGGCAGTCGCTGGATACACGACATGGTGTACTCTAGGAGTATGTTGGCTTCTTTCCAAGCTGAAGAATCTCTGGAAAATGACTTTATGGATATCTTTGTCACCTGCACAGGCAGAGGTGATAGACAAAAGCTCTATTATAAGCACTTGGTCATACAAATAACAAGGGAACCTGCATGGACGTGGACCCATTTTAATCGGTGGGCAGGTAATAAACCTGATTTTATTTTCCCTAAAACTATTTATAATTTTGTAGGTTACAAAAATCTGTGGTGGGACCTTAATAATAAAGACGGTAAAAATGAGACTCATTATAGTAAGGTCAAATTTGGCGCCACATGGATCATGCAAGGAAATCAACAACCAGGTTGGCTACAAAATTGGTGGACAGATTATGGATTGAATGCAACTCCCATGGATCCTGTATTTTATGAGCAATCAAGTCTTAGAGTCATTTTGTGTTTTTGAGTCAGAGTCTGAGTTGTTCCTGCTTTACATCTGCGAGTTCAATCTCGATTTGGTTGCATCACGGAGATCAGTCTCAAGTCTAGAGTTCGATCTGAGAAGCCTGCGCATTAGGGTGTATAAACCTGGTGTGAACCTAAAGTGGCCAGATCATTAGGTCTAGTCTGTGTGCTATAGTTTTATGTGTTTTATTTCTTAGACAGAGTCTGTTATCAGCCATGAAGCCTCCAGTGCGTTACCTCATTCATTGAGGAGCCAAGTCTGGTAAATGCTGAAAAAGTGTATCTTTGGAAAGAAAGATCGAGTCCAGAAGATTGATGTAATACATTTCTGAAATCAATAAAGAAATTTTTTTCCAGATTTGAGTACTTGTCACTCTGAGCGATTTTAATGTCTGTTGAGGTAGTATTTGTCTCTCTCTTATTTACTTGAGGTTCGCCAGAGGTTCGCAAAACCACCCAGGGACGCCAAGGCTGTTGAAGGTAGGAGGCCGTGTTTAAGCCGTTAGAGCGAGACAGTGGGATTAGGTTCGTGTAAAGAAATATGAGAGAAGAAAGACAAAGAAGAGACTCAACAAGGCCAGTCAGCCTGTTGTTGTTGTTGCAGTGCAAGCTTTTGAAGCCTCTTCGTAAAATTGGTATCAGAGCCGGAAAGATAGTCTGGTTCGAGAAAAGGTCAGTACTCAAATATCATCATCCTCTTTATTTGAAGAAATTAAAATGGACTCTTTCAAAAAATAAATTTCTTTCAGAGAGTTAGATGAGAAAGAAAGAGCAGAACACGATCCCCTTTGGGATATGTTTGCCTCTACTTCTAGTAGAGTCTTAAATTCCTCTGAGTTATTATATGAATAAGTTGAGCCATCTGCCAGATGGAAACTCCCCAAAATATCTGCATCTGAAGTCTATGCAGATCTGGCAGCTTGGAATCTTAAAGCTGCTACCAGAATATCCATAAAGGAATCCATCAACTCTATAGAAGAAAAATCAGATTGTGTACAGTCTATACCCCTTTTAGATCCAATGCAGCTTCAAGCAGAAGCTAAAAATTTAGACACAAAATATTTGCATTTGGGTTTTATTAGAGTCATAATCAGTGCTCTCATGCACAAAGGGCTATATACCTATGTCTTAGCTATTGTGAGAGATCTTACCCATAATAAATACACTGATTCAATAATTGGAGGGATTGTTGCTCCATTGTCAAATGGTCTTGTTTGGTTCGATTGCTATCTAAATTTCCCCATCTATGTCTTTGATGAGACAATAGCAGACATCTTACAACTTCAGATCCAAACCTCAGGGTTTGATATGAAGAAGAAAATAAATAACATTTCCATTCAAACCAAAGGGTGTTTCAGGCACACCAACACCCTATATCCTGCAGTCATCCATACACCTAGCAGAGATTCCAAAAATAACGTTGTTGTTCTCACATATTCAAAAAATCAAAAGGTGGAACATCAAGCTATCAAGTGGGAAGATCTAAACTTCCCTGAGCATTGGGTCATCCCTAATCCCAAGACAATCTCTGCCAGATGCATTACTTCTGCTAATATTAGAGAATATCAATCCTCAGTCACTCTGTCATTTCCCAGAAGATCCACAATAGACAGAAGAAGGATTGAAGAAGCTTGCAGAAAGTCTCCCATGTACAGAAATCAAGATATTGTAGATAGAGCTTGTTCTAGCATTGTTTGCAGTTTCTGTAAACATATTGCTTTATTTGAGTTTGCACAGCTTGTTAATTTTAATACTCTTGAAGTTTCATGACCTCAGTGTAAAGGTCTGGTTAATCTTAACATTCTTGCTTATATAGTTATCCATGAGAACCATAATCCCAAGGCAGGAGAAGCCCCAGCATCCACATCAGTCAATCCTTGTCCAAATCCCAAGTGTTCTGACATTCCTTTTCCGCACGAGTCAGACCATGTTCTCATGATGCATGAACTGCCGAGTCTCCAGAATGAAGAACCCAGAATTACAAAGATGTTCAGTAGAATGTGGTCACCTAATATGCCTAGATATGGTATTGGCTATCTTGAAGAGATGAATCATTTGATTCTAGAATGTAGATTCAAAGATTTGCCATCTCATTGCAAGAAACCATCAGTCACAGAGATGCATAAGTTCTTCAAACTTATGGATGGGTTCTTGAAGTATAAGCTTGATTCCTAGTGGATGAAGAAGATGTTAAACTGGGATATATATACTCATCCTGAAGCCGAATCCTTCTATTTGACACTCTCATGTTAAGAAAAAATCAGACTATCTGAAGAATGGAAAGATTACATGGAAAGATCCAATACATATGGTATTAGCTATCTTGAACAGATGAATCATTTGATTCCAGAATGTAGATTCAAAGATCTGCCATATGATTGCAAGAAACCATCAGTCACAGAGATGCATAAGTTCTTCACACTTATGGATGGGTGTTTGAAGTATAAAATTGATTCCCAGTGGATGAAGCAAATGTTAAATTGGGATATATATACTCATCTTGAAGCTGAATCCTTCTGTTTGACACACTCATGTGAAGAAAAAATAATACTATCTAAAGAATGGAAAAATTACATGGAAAGATCCAATACTTGGCTATCTTTCTATACATGGAAGAAAATGAAATAGTCTGATAATGTCTTAATGACTGACTCTATTGCATCCTCTTCACAGCATTCTTGGTCAGCTGTTGATGGTAGTAGAATTGAGACCTCTACTACATTTCCTCCTTTCAAAGGCATCATTTTAGGGGAAGCCCAAAATACTGCCAAAGCCATTACCTTGGTTCTCAAAGATGACAATGCCCTTAGCATTGATGGAAGAATCCAGAAAGCTAGTGAACATCTAAATTGGAAAAATAAAGCTATTACTGGATTAGAAAGAATTTTTTCCAAAATAGTTTTTGTAGAAGAAAATCTTGACAGAGTTCAGGTCTCAGTCAATGATGTAAATAATGTTTTGAACAATGTACAATATGATTCTTCATTAGTTGAGTCATATTCCAGGGAATCCTTGAAAAGGGTTGAAGAGGTAGAAAACTGTATACTAAGTGAATCTGTTTCTACCAGAAGTCTTGTTTTGAATCTGTCTGAAAAAATTTGAAAAGCTTAATCCTTCAAAGACAGATAAGCCTGTTCCTCCTTCATATTTGCATAGAAGAAAGAGTGTACATATTCAAAGTCCTGTTGATAAATTTCCCCATCTCTTTCCCAAGGAAGTTGGAACCTCTCATAAGTCCATAGCAGAACCTCGGACTCCTTCAGGAGATAAAATCACCATTTCTACTCTATTTAAAGAGTCTGAGCTAGACACTCAAGTTCTCCCTGTCTATGAACCATTAGAGAGTCAGTTCACCAGGTATGCAGCTCCAAACCCCAATGGTATGGGAAAACTCCCACCAACACATTTGTTTTATCCTAACAGTCACAAAGAATGGAATGTTGATTCACTCAGTATGGGTCAGATTAGGAAAATGCTTGATCAGATTATGGCTGAATACAAATTGATGTGTGTTGGAGGCAAATCAGAGGTCGAATCTTGCAAAACTCTGATTCAGTGCTTTACAAGCACATTGGCCAGATGGTGGGAACTAGAATATTCTCCAGCCTTAATAAAAAAGATGGAAGAAGAAGTGTTAAAAGATGAAAATGGTGATATCATGTTTCATCCTGATGGTACTCCCATCAATAACATGATTCGTGTTGTGACTGCCATGATCCAAGAACATTGGTGTGGAACTGAGACCATTGTCTCAGATAAGAATGAGATTATTTTGATGAACTTAAAATGCATGAATATTAATCAGTATGAAGATTTTCACAGAGACTGGATGGAAAGGATCTATTTGGTCAAAGATCCTAAGAGTCTTCTGTGGAAACAAGTTTATCTTGCCGCATTGCCATCAAAATTAGTTGATATCATTAAGATGCAAGAATCTTTCCAATTGCCTTTTGAAGTATATACTTGGGGTGAAATATATGCAACTATTACAAAAGTTTTAATTACTTTATGTACTAGTTCTAAGATGAATAGATCAATAGAAAAGAGGCACAAATTTCCTAGTACTAAATCTTTCTGTAGCAAATATGGCATCACTGTTGATGATCCCCTGGTAAAGCATAGAAAAACAAAGAGAAAGGCAAAGAAAGCACAGAAAATAGAAAATTTCATCAGTAAAAAAAATAAGAGGAGATTTTTCAAGCCCTCCTCACGGCTTTCCAGAAAAAAGGGATATTACAAATATGTCCCTAATACCCATTACTACAAGCCATCAGATATTAATCTGAAAACAGAGAAGAAAGTAAACCTAAATCAGTTGGTATGCTAGTTATGTGGAAAACCAGGTCATACAGCCAACAAATGTCCTGATGGTGAGGAGTCCAAGAAAAACCGTGGCAAAAAATCCCAACCACAAAATAAAAATAAAGCAGTTGTCAAATTTGAAGAAAAATGCAGCAAATGTGGGTCTACATTTCATAGTACAGACAACTGTCCCCGTCTTTTCATCAAACAAGATGAAGAGTATTCTTCAAATTCATATAGTGTTTCCTCTTACAGTTCTTCTCTTGAAGAGCTTCAAGCTCATTGTTATTATTCAGATTCTGAGAATTGCAAATGTGGTTGTTCTTCTAGTAACGAATCTGACATTTCATCTCATGAATCTCTTGCAGAAGATTTCTCCCAAAAATTAAAATTTTTAATGGCTCAATCAGATGAAGATGAGCTAAAAATATTTGCAAAAATCTGTGCAATGGAGGAAGGAGACCTTAAAAATCGATTGCTGGATCTTGTATTTTATGAAAAATTCTATCATAGCCAATGTGATTGGTGTATCGATGAAGGATTTGGCGAATGTATTCATGCACCATTCTCCAAAGTTAGAAATCTGCTTCAAACAAATGATTCATTAATCTTAATGCAACATATGAGGCAGCATAACTATTGGATAGTAATGACCAAAATCCAACATAAAATCATTTTAAATAGGCCAATGATTGTAAGGAGAATCTATACTAAAGCTTGGGATGAAAATTATAAGTATAGATTTCTCGGAATAAAAATCCTTGATGATCCTGCAGAAAGTTCCAGTGGTTCTTGTGGGCACCACTAATCAAAAGCCTCCACTATGTATTGTCTCCCAGTCACGGGACTAATGTGACCGGATTTTCCCGAGCGCATTTCCCGGTTAAAAAGCACCCTCTGTGTAAATAAACAAAATAGTTCCTCGTGGGCCTTATGTACTAAAAGTCATCCACTTTGTACACACACATTCACATGTTTTTGTCTGGAGAAAGGAATCTCTGTGCGGATGTCATTTCGGTGTTACCCAAAAGAAATGATTCCTCCTCCACATCATAGTCCTTGTTAGAACCGAATTAATTGTTTGTCCCCCCTCTCAATTTATATGTTGAGGGTAAGGCTCATTCTTTCGGCATCGGTCGATAGAGAAATCGAGTCTTAGAGTCATTTTGTGTTTTTGAGTCAGAGACTAAGTTCTTCCTTCTCTGTATATGTGAGTTCAATCTCGATCTGCTTGCATCATGGAGATCAGTCTCAAGTCTAGAGTTCAATCTGAGAAGCCAGCGCATCAGGGTGTATAAGCCTGGTGTGAACCTAAAGTGGCCAATTCATTAGATCGAGTCTGTGTGATATAGTTTTGTGTGTTTTATTTCTTAGACAGAGTCTGTTATCAGCCATGAATCCTCCAGTACGCTACCTCATTCATTGAGGAGCCAAGTCTAGTAAATGCTGAAACAGTCTATCTCTGGAAAGAAAGATTGAGTCCAGAAGATTGATGTAATACATTTCTGAAATCAATAAAGAAAAATTTTTCCGCATTTGAGTACTTGTCACTCTGAGCTATTTTAATGTCTGTTGAGGTAGTATTTGGAACCTCTCAGAAGTCCACAACAGAACCTTAAAGTCCTTCAGAAGATAAAATCACCATTTCTACTCTATTTAAAGAGTCTAAGCCAGACACTCAAGTTCTCCCTATGTATGAACCATTAGAGAGTTAGCTCACCAGGTATGCAACTCTAGACCTCAATGGTATGGGAAAACTCCCACCAACACATTTGTTTTATCCTAACAGTCACAAAGAATGGAATGTTGATTCACTCAGTATGGGTCAGATTAGGAAAATGCTTGATCAGATGATGGATGAATACAAATTGATGTGTGTTGGAGGAAAATCAGAGGTCGAATCTTGAAAAACTCTGATTCAGTGCTTTACAGGCACATTGGCTAGATGGTGGGAACTAGAATCTTCTCCATCTTTAATAAAAAATATGGAAGAAGAAGTGTTAAAAGATGAAAATGGTGATATCATGTTTCATCCTGATGGCACTCCCATCAATAACATGATTGGTGCTGTGACTGCCATGATCCAAGAACATTGGTGTGGAGCTGAGACCATTGTCTCAGATAAGAATGAGATTATTTTGATGAACTTAAAATGCATGAATATTAATCAGTATGAATATTTTCACAGAGACTGGATGGAAAAGATCTATTTGGTCAAAGATCCTAAGAATCTTCTGTGGAAACATTTTATCTTGCAGCATTGCCATCAAAATTAGTTTATATCATTAATTTGCAAGAATCTTTCCAATTTCCTTTTGAAGTATATACTTGGGGTGAAATATATGCAACTATTACAAAAGTTTTAATTACTTTATGTACTAGTTCTAAGATGAATAGATCAATAGAAAAGATGCACAGATTGCCTGGTACTAAATCTTTCTGTAGAAAATATGGCGTCACTGTTGATGATCCCCTGGTAAAGCATAGAAAAATAAAGAGAAAGGCAAAGAAAGCACAGAAAAGAGAAAATTTTATCAGTAAAAACAATAAGAGGAGACTTTCCAAGCCCTCCTCACGGCTTTCCAGAAAAAAGGGATATTACAAATATGTCCCTAATACCCATTACTACAAGCCATCAGATATTAATCTGAAAATAGAGAAGAAAGAAAGCCTAAATCAGTTGGTATGTTGGTTATGTGGAAAACCAGGCAATACAGCCAATAGATGTCCTGATGGTGAGGAGTCCAAGAAAAACCGTGGCAAAAAATCCCAGCCACAAAATAAAAATAAAGCAATTTTCAAATCTGAAGAAAAATTCAGCAAATGTGGGTCTACATTTCATAGCGCAGACAACTGTCACCATCTTTTAATCCAACAAGATGAAGATTATTCTTCCGATTCAGATAGTGTTTCCTCTTCCAGTTCTTCTCTTGAAGAGCTTCAAGCTCACTGTTATTGTTCAGATTCTGAGAATTGCAAATGTGGTTTTTCTTCTAGTAACGAATCTGACATTTCATCTGATGAATCTCTTGCAGAATATTTCTCCCAGAAGTTAGAAGTTTTAATGGCTCAATCAGATGAAGATGAGCTGAAAATATTTGCACAGATATGTGCAATGGAGGAAGGAGACCTTAAAAATCGATTGCTGGAAACATTCATGACATCTACATCCAGCAAAAATGACAGTAAAAATCCCCTATTTCTTGAAGCTTCTTACGAAAGAAACACTAAGGCCTATCAAAGGGATCACCAACAGAGCAAAGTTTGCCCGCTCACTTTGGGGGAGGTGAGTAGAGAGATTCATATGTTAAAAACAAAAAATTCTGCTTTAGAATCCCAGGTTTCTAAGCTTGAAAAAGGGAAATAGGAAATAGCACAGCCTGTTTCAGGCCATAAAAAAATTATATATTGCATACTGCTCCCTTTTCTTATTCAGATATTGAAATTTCAGAAGGACAGAAAGATCCCACATTGGGATTCAGAGAGCTGCGAGTTCTTGCTATTGAATATCAACATCATCATGTTAAAATCAATATCTGTATTAAAGGTGAGATGTTTTTTCTAACTGCACTATTAGACTCAAGAGCATATGTAAATATATTTAACAAGAAAGACATCCCCTCAAGATATTGGGTTTCAACCTCAAGAAGAATCATAGGGTTGGGGGAGAAAACCCTAGATTATGAATTTCCTCAAGCTACCGTTTCTTTTGATACACACTACATTAAAATTAAGTTTGCAGTAGGAGATATTCCAGTTGACTGCATCTTAGGTAATGTTTTTCTTGTAGCAGTAGAACCCCATGGCTCTATCAAAATGGAAAATAATAGAGCAGGGTATTTTATTACTGTGCCAACCTCTAATGGGAAAAGCAAAAGAATAAATATGCCTTATGTTTCAAATCCCATAGTTTCCACGATGGTACAAGTAATGCAGGAAGTAACGAAGGATGAGAATAAGATTTTAGAGCTCAAGGACCTAAAATACACAATCCATATAGAAGAACAATTGAGCTCTCCAGAGGTTCAGAGAACGATCTCTGAAATAAAAATAATTTTAGAGAATGAATGCTGCTCAGAAGAACCTAATGCATTTTGGCATAGGAAGCAGCATAGTGTAGAACTTCCACACAAGAATGAGTATACTGGCAGACCTTGCAAATCCAGAGCAATCCCAATGAACAAAGAATCCCAATGATAATCCCAATGACCTCTCAGAAAGAAATAAATCAGTTTTTACAAAGAAAGCTGATTAGAGAATCCAACTGTCTATGGAACTGCTATGGTTTCTATGTAAATAAGAGATCAGAACAAATTAGAGGTATTCCAAGATTGATCATTAATTCCAAGCCTCTAAATTATGTTCTTGCAGATGACACCTATCCTATTCCCCACAAAGGAGATCTGTTGGGAAGGATCTCAAGTGCTAAAATATTTTCCAAGTTTGATTTAAAGTCTGGCTTTTGGCAGGTAGCTATTACTGAAAAGGATAAATTTAAGACTGCCTTCAGTATTCCGGCTGGAAATTATGAGTAGAATGTCATGCCCTTCGGCCTAAAGCATGCTCCTTCTAAATTCCAGAGAGTTATGGACTCTATTTTCAAGGCTTATGCTGATTGGATCCTTGTATATATTGATGAAATTCTAATATTTTCCAAGAATCTCCAAGACCACTTCAAACATATCAGATTTTTTATGAAGTTGGTTAAACAAAATGGTCTGGTACTTAGAAAGAAGAGAATGGAAAATTTTCAGACCTCCATTAAATTTTTAGGTCACACAATCAGAAATGGGCAGATTTCTCTCCAAAATCACGCAGTGGAATTTGCTTATAAATTCCCAGATATTATCTTAGATAAAACTCAGTTGCAAATATTTCTGTGATGTTTAAATTATGTTGGAAATTTTTACAAAGATTGTGCTGCAGATAGGTCTCTGATAAACCAAAGATTGAAAAATAATCCTTTACCTTGGTCTGATGAACATACAGAAGCAGTCAGACAAATAAAAGCCAAGGTAAAAAGCCTTCCTATCTTATATGTTGCTGATGAGAATTTTTTCAAAATTGTTGAATTAGATGCAAGTGACATCGGTTGGGGAGGTGTGTTGAAGAAAAAACCAGATGAGAAGGATGGTAAAGAAAAAGAACAGATAGTTCAGTTTTCCTTCGGAACTTGGAGTAAGTCAGAAAAGAATTACTCTAAAATTGAAAAAGAGGTAAAAGCTGCATGGAACTGTGTTGATAAGTTTTCTTTACATTTGGTTAATAATTTTTTTCTACTGAGAACTGATGCTTCTGCCCTAGCTAAATTTCTCACCAAAAATATTAAAAAGCGCGAAGAAGAAAAATTTGCAAGATGGCAAGCACTCTTTGCCAACTTTGATTTTAAAGTTGAGCACATAAAAGGAGTTCAGAATTACTTGCTAGATTTTCTCAGCCGGGAGTACATCTAGCACTAAGAACAACAAGAAGACCAAGTCATGGTCATTATGACAGAATGGGACCAGGCACATCAGGGAGAAGTCCTTAGGACTATTCTAGATGAAAAAGATTGGGCCACATACAGAGATGAATGGAAGCCTACTTGGAAACTCCGTAACACAAAAGTACTAGATGCCAACTTTTAAAATCATACTGATATTCAGCATCTTGTACCAGAAAGGAGATTATACCCAAAAGGTAGTCGCTGGATACATGACATGGTATACTATAGGAGTATGTTGGCTTCATTCCAAGCCGAAGAATCTCTGGAAAATGACTTTATGGATATATCTGTCACCTGCACAGGCGGAGGTGACAGAAAAAAGGTCTATTATAAACACTTGGTCATACAAAGAACAAGAGAACCTACATGGACGTGGACCCATTTTAATCAGTGGCCGGGTAATAACCCTGATTTTCTTTTCTCTGACACTATTTATAATTTTGCAGGGTACAAAAATCTGTGGTGGGACCTTATGAATAAAGACAGTAAAAATGAGACTCATTATACTAAGGTCAAATTTGGTGCCACATGGATCATGCAAGGAAATCAACAACCAGGTTGGCTACAAAATTGGTGAAAATATTATGGATTGAATGCAACTGCCATGGATCCTGTATTTTATGAAAATTTCTATCATAGCCAATGTGATTGGTGTATCGATGAAGGAGTTGGCGAATGTATTCATGTACCATTCTCCAAAGTTAGAAATATGCTTCAAACAGATGATTCATTAATCTTAATGCAACATATGAGGCAACATAACTATTGGATAGTAATGACCAAAATGAAACATCAAATCATTTTAAATAAGCCAATGATTGTAAGGAGAATCTATACTAAAGCTTGGGATGAAAATTATAAGTATAGATTTCCCAGAACAAAAATCCTTGATGATCCTGCAGAAAGTTCTAGTGGTTCTCGTGGGCTCCACTAATCAAAAGCCTCCACTATGTATTGTCTCCCAGTCACGGAACTAATGTGACCGGATTTTCCCGGTTAAAAAGCATACTCCGTGTAAATAAACAAAATAGTTCCGCATGGGCCTTCTGTACTAAAATGCATCCACTTTGTACACACACATTCACATGTTTTAGTCTGGAGAAACGAATCTCTGTGCGGATGTCACTTCGGTGTTACCCGAAAGAAATGATTCCTCCTCCACATCAGAGTCCTTTTTAGAACCGAATTGTGGAAGCCCAAAATACTGCCAAAGCCATTCCCTTGGTTCTCAAAGATGACAATGCCCTTGGCATTGACGGAAGAATCCAGAAAGCTAGTGAACAGCTAAATTGGACAAACACAACTATTATTGGATTAGAAAGAAATGTTGCCAAAACAATTTTTGTAAAAGAACAGCTTGACAGAGTTCATGTCTCAGGAAATGATGAAAATAATGTTTTGAACAATGTACAATATGATTCTTCATTAGTTAAGTCATATTCCAGGAAATCCTTGAAAGCGATTGAAGAGGTATAAAACTGTACAATGAGTGAATCTGTTTCTACCAGAAGTCTTATTTCGAATTTGTCTGAAAATTTTGAAAAGCTTAAACCTTCAAAGACAGATAAGCCCGTTCCTCCTTCATATTTTCATAGAAGAAAGAGTGTACATATCCAAAGTCCTATTGATAAATTTCCTCATCTCTTTCCCAAGGAAGTTGGAACCTCTCAGAAGTCCACAGCAGAACCTCAGAGTCCTTCAGGAGATAAAATCACCATGTCTACTCTGTTTAAAAAGTCTGAGCTAGACACTCAAGTTCTCTCTGTGTATGAACCATCAGAGAGTCAGTTCACCAGGTATGAAGCTCCAGACCTCAATGGTATGGGAAAACTCCCACCAACACATTTGTTTTATCCTAAAAGTCAGAAAGAATGGAATGTTGATTCACTCAGTATGGGTCAGATTATGCAAATTCTTGATCAAATGATGGTTGAATACAAATTGATGTGTGTTGGAGGTAAATTAGAGATTGAATCATACAAAACACTGATTCAGTGTTTCATTCAGTGTTTCACAGGCACATTGGCCAGATGGTGGGAACTAGAATCTTCTCCAGCTTTAATAAAAAAGATGGAAGAAGAAGTGTTAAAAGATGAAAATGGTGATATCATGTTTCATCTTGATGGCACTCCCATCAATAAAATGATTGGTGCTGTTACTGCCATGATCCAATAACATTGGTGTGGAACTGAGACCATTGTCTCAGATAAGAATGAGATTATTTTGATGAACTTAAAATGCATGAATATTAATCAGTATGAATATTTTCACAGAGACTGGATGGAAAGGATCTATTTGGTCAAAGATCCTAAGAATATTCTGCGGAAACAAGTTTATCTTGTAGCATTGCCATCAAAATTAGTTGATATCATTAAGTTGCAAGAATCTTTCCAATTTCCTTTTGAAGTATATACTTGGGGTGAAATATATGCAACTATTACAAAAGTTTTAATTACTTTATGTACTATTTCTAGGATGAATAGATCAATAGAAAAGATGCACAAATTTCTTGGTACTAAATCTTTCTATAGAAAATATGGCATCACTGTTGATGATCCCCTGGAAAAGCATAGAAAAACAAAGAGAAAGGAAAATAAAGCACAGAAAAGAGAAAATTTCATCAGTAAAAAAAATAAGAGGAGATTTTCCAATCCCTCCTCACGGCTTTCTAGAAAAAAGGGATATTACAAATATGTCCCTAATACCCATTACTAAAAGCCATAAGATATTCATCTAAAAACAGAGAATAAAGCAAGCCTAAATTAGTTGGTATGCTGGTTATGTGTAAAACCAGGTCATACAGCCAACAGATGTCCTGATGGTGAGGAGTCCAAGAAAAACCGTGGAAAAAAAACCCAGCCAAAAAATAAAAATAAAGTAGTTGTCAAATCTGAAGAAAAATGCAGCAAATGTGGGTCTACATTTCATAGTGCAGACAACTATCCCCGTCTTTTCATCCAACAAGCTGAAGAGTATTCTTCAGATTCAGATAGTGTTTCCTCTTCTAGATCTTCTCTTGAAGAGATTCAAGCTCACTATTATTGTTCAGATTCTGAGAATTACAAATGTGGTTGTTATTCTAGTAACGAATCTGAAATTTCATCTAATGAATCTCTTGCAGAATATTTCTCCCAGAAATTAAAAGTTTTAATGGCTCAATCAGATGAAGATGTGCTGAAAATATTTGCACAGATCCGTGCAATGGAGGAAGGAGACCTTAAAAATCGATTGCTGGAAACATTCATGACATCTACGTCCAAAAAAAATGCCAGTAAGAAGCCCCTATTTCTTGAATCTTCTTACGAAAGAAACACTAAGGCCTATCAAAGGGATCACCAGCAGAGAAAAGTTCGTCCGCTTACTTTGGGGGAGGTGAGTAGAGAGATTCATATGTTAAAATCATAAATTTCTGCTTTAAAATCCCAAGTAGGTAAGCTTGAAAAAGGGAAACATGAAGTAGCTCAGCTTGTTTCAGGCCATAAAACAAATTATACATTGCATACTACTCCCTTTTCTGAGCCAGATGTTGAAATTTCAGAAGGACAGAAAGATCCCACATTGGGATTCAGAGAGATGCGAGTTCCTGTTATTGAATATCAACATCATCATGTTAAAATCAATGTTTGTATTAAAGGTGAGATGTTTTTCCTGACTGCACTATTAGACTCAGGAGCATATGTAAATATATTTAACAAGAAAGCTATACCCTCGAGATATTGAGTTTATTTGAAAATGCGGCAAGATGATGAGCTTAGTGAAAAGAGTCGCCTTCACTAAGTGGGCCCCGCGGGCTATTTTTGGCGCAAAGTCTATTTTTAGACTATGGAGCATGGTCCGGGGGGGGGGGGGGGGGTTGCGGTATGTTATTCTTGGAGTATTGGTCATGTTGGTAAAAATAGATGAATATTTTTAGACATTTAGGTGAAGTCTATTTTTAGGCTTCTTTATCCTAAAAATAGGTCAGTCAAATATTATTAGCCTTTAATAATATTTGGACTATAAACTTCAGTTTATTCTCTTACAGCACTTCAGTTGGAGCTACAGATGTGGCCCATGCACCTGACAGAAGGAATTACGCTATTCCTAGGGGTTTGGTGAGCTCATGCATGGTTGACTTCAGTTAGGACTTCAGTGGCAGAGTTTGGTGGAGTTGATGAGAGAGTTGGTAAGAGGCGTATTCGGTTTAACTTAGTTGAACTAGTTGAGATTAGTTTAACTAGCTAATAAACTGGTAATGAGTGGAGTGAATTAAATATTATTTAATTCACTAATTATTAACTCATTATTCAACTCAGAACACATCGATTCAATACAGTGCATGGACAGTTCAGTGGAGACCAGTGAAAGAGGTAGATGAAAGGGTTGAGATAGCTATCAGTTGTGATTTTAGTTGTGCATGAGATTTGCACCACACTTGGAGGAAATTGCCCATGAGGATTGCGCTGTCAAGCCAAGGAGATTCGAACCTTGGATCTCTCATTAGACCAGCCTTGATTGCACAATAGAGGCAGGTAATTAGTGGATGAGTTTTGAACCCGAGACTTGTTCAAAACCAAGCTAGATTGTGAGTAACTTCATGAGAGAGTACTGAGTACTTGTGAGGAGTATTGTACTTGTTTGGTTACTTGATTTCTCCATTATAATATACACAATCGCTGCGGGGTTTTCAGCTATAGGCTTTCCCCATACATACTGAGTTAATGTGTGATTGAATTGATGTGAGATTGCTTCTGTTATTTCCGCATGTGACAATTAATTGTAGAAGAAGGTTATGTGTTATGTATGCAATTCGAAATTGATATATGATCGGGATAATCTTCAGTGAATAAGTGATTTATTCAGCTAATTTCTACATGGTATCGGAGCAAGATTAATTTTCGAGGTCTATTACGGTGATTACAAACTTATTTCCTCGGACAGAGTCTGCATGCGGGCCAGATAGCCTCTAGATCCATCCTTTCCTTTGAAAGGTGATACATCCAGTAAATGCCCCTGCAGTCGCTCTCTATGCTAGAAATAATTTGTTCTCACAAATCAAGAGCGGTTGAGCTTTGAGCAGGTCGAATTTTACCTCGAGTTTGTTTTCAGGTCTGGGAGTTGAAAATGTCTTTCAACGGTTTGCGACTCGAATATGCTCTTGAAGGCAGTTCGAATTATGTTGCATGGAAGGATCGCATGGAAGCAGTATTAGAAGATAATGGACTGAAGGAGTTCGTAGATACGGATGTCCAAAAGCCCACTGATCCTACTGAAGTCGAGGCTTGGCAAAAGAAGATGGTGAAATGTCGAAGGATTCTGTTGGAGGGAGTAAAGGATCACATTGTATCCAGCCTGCATGGAAAAGCTTCTCCATATTTAATGTGGAAAGCGTTGACAGATCTATTCCAGAGTAAGAGCGACCAAAGGAAGCTGGCGCTCAAGGATAATCTTAGAAACATCAAGATGGAGAAAGGTGACAGTATCGCCAAATACCTCACGAAGTTCACTCAATACAGAGATGAGCTGGGAAGTGTGGGGGTGACTGTCGAAGATGAGGACATGGTGGACCTAGCTCTCCTTGGTCTTCTGAAGGCTTGGCATTCATATCAAGATAGTGTCAATGGTCGGGAGAAGTTGCCGGGATGGGAGCGCCTTTGGGCAGATCTCATGCAGGAGGAGATAAGGAGGGCTACCAGGGACATATCTTCATCAAAGGTATCTGATGAAGAAAATTGCGCTTTGGCTGCCAAAGCAAAGAAGGGGAAGAGCAAGAAGGCTTCTCAGTCTGGTGCGAAAGGCAAGAAGCAAGGCATGTCCAAGGTGAAGTGTTTTCACTGTCACCAGCACGGACACTATGCCACAAATTGTCCGCAGAAGAAGAAAAATAAGAAGGCTGCCGGATCTGCAGCGGGAGAGACATTGGCTTCTCAATTTGAACTGGATTTTTCACTGATCGCATGCTTGGTTTCAAGTGTGGTGGGATCAGTTTGGTTCTTGGACAGTGGAGCATCATTTCACATGACCAGAGATCGAGATCTGTTTTCAGATCTGGAGGAAAAAGATCTTGGAGTGCACATCGAGATGGGCGATGATGGTAGATACAGTGCGACTGGTATCGGTACCATTTCTTTTGAGAGAGAATCTGGTAAAACTTTCATACTGAAGGAAGTTTTGCATGTTCCAGGATTGATGAAGAACCTGATCTCTGTGGTGATGTTGGAAGACAAGGGGTATGATGTGGTCTTCAGCGAAGGAAAAGCCTTCCTGCGCAGTAAGACTACTGGTGAGACCCAGAAGATAGGGGTTCGAGTCAAGAACCTTTATCAGTTGCAAGTAGATGGCTGTGCAGCAATGGCATGCAAGGCGGGAGAAGTGGTGAGCTGGGATGATGAAGGCGAACTGTGGCACAGGATATTAGGCCACCTTCACCATGGAGCTTTGAAGATATTGTAGCAGATTTCTACTGGGCTTCCTAAGGGCACTCTTGCGCAGTCAGATCAGTGCAAGGGGTGTACCTTGGGGAATTATGTGAAAGCCACCTTTCATGAGAAGGATAGTTGCGCCACGACGATCCTTGAGAGAGTTCACATAGACGTGTGTGGTCCTTTCTCTGTAGCTTCGACAGCAAAGCACAAGTACTATGTGATCTTTGTTGATGATTTCTCTCGGAAGTGCTGGATCTTCTTCATGCAAAAGAAGAGCGAGACATTTTCTAAGTTCTGTGAATTCAAGGCGCTGGTAGAGAAGGAATCGGGGAAGCATGTGAAGGCTCTTAGGAGCAACAATGGTGGTGAATTCATCTCGGCTGAATTCAAAGACTTTTGCAGCGCAGAAGGGATTCAGAGAGAGCTCATCGCACCCCATAATACACAGTAGAACGGGGTGGCTGAGCGGAAGAACAGAACGATCATGGGTGCTGCACGGGCGATGTTGCATGATCAGGGCCTACCCCTTCACTTGTGGGCTGAGGGATGCAATATAGCAGTGTATGTGCAGAATCATTGTCCTCACAAGGTTCTTGGCATGAGTAGTACACCGGAGGAGACTTATTCTGGTAAGAGACCTGAAATTTCTCATTTGAGAATTTTTGGTTCACCTGTCTACATGCATGTGACGAAGGATGCCAGAAAGAAGCTGGATCCGACCGCAGAGTTTGGAATATTTGTGGGGTACACTGATACACCTCACAACTATCGGGTGTATTTGTCAGACAGTCGCAAGACTGTTGTGCGACGGGATATCAAGTTTCAGGAGGAGAAAGCCATGCAGTGTTCGCTTGAGAGGGAGCTACACTTGCATGCGGATGAGGAGCTGTTAGTTCCTAAGGAGGAGCTTCCGGATGTGGATCAGCCACAAGAGGAGGTTCAGGAGGTGGAAGAAACCACCCAGGCAGCGCCAACCATCAGAGGGCGCATGCGCACTACAGAAGCTGAGCGACTGGCTCGGGATGCGGAGAAGGTTGTAGGACCACCTACAGCACAGCGCAGACAGAGACAGTCACCGGATCGGTACACTGGATACATGGCTCTTGTGAGTCAATGTGTTGTGATGGAGCCATCCTCTTTTGAGGAAGCTGTGGAGGAACCCGCATGGGTTGATGCCATGATCGAAGAATATGATTCGATCGTTAGAAACAGTGCATGGGAGATTGTCCCAAGACCGGAGGGGAAATCAGTGGTGGGTTCGCGATGGATCTACAAAGTGAAGCAGGCGGCTGACGGGAGTGTGGAGAAGTACAAGGCGAGATTTGTCGCCCGTGGCTTCTCACAGATCGAGGGGATTGATTATGAGGAGACCTTTGCACCTGTCGCAAGGTACTCTTCCATACGAACGATCCTTGCTCTCTCAGCGCAGATGGGGTGGCACATTCATCAGATGGATGTGAATACTGCGTTCCTCAATGGAGTTATTGAGGAGGAGGTGTACATAAAGCAGCCTGAAGGTTTCGAGATCTTCAGCAGTGAGTCGCATGTGTGCCGACTCAAGAGAGCACTGTACGGGCTGAAGCAAGCACCTCGTGCTTGGTACACTCGGATAGACAGCTACTTCACCGGGCTTGGATTCTCTAAGAGTGAGGTGGATCCAAACCTGTACCAGATTGTGGTGGAGGGGAAGCTGTTGATCATCGTACTGTATGTAGATGATCTGATTTTGACTGGCGATGAGCAGTTGATACTTTCATGCAAGGAGGATCTTGCACGAGAGTTTGAGTTGAAGGACTTGGGCATCCTTCATTATTTCCTGGGATTGGAGATTTGGCAGCGCAGCGGAGGACTGTTTGTTTCTTAGGGCAAGTATGCCCGGGAGATTCTGGAGAGGTTCAACATGAAAGGCTGCAAGCCTGTTGACACTCCTCTTCCTGGTGGTTGGAGGAAGGAGGATGCTACTTCAGCGGAGGTAGTGGATGCCACTGTCTATCGACAGTTGGTGGGGTCACTTATGTATCTGGTCAATACACGACCCAATATATGCTATGCTGTTAACCAGCTTTCGTAAGCTATGGTTAAGCCTACCAAGCTCTTCTGGAAGGCAGGAAAGCATGTATTACGTTATCTTAGTGGCACATCGGGATATGGTCTATGGTACAGATAGGAGGATGGAGCGAAGTTTTCTGGCTTCACTAATGCAGATTGGGCAGGGAGCCCAACGGACCAAAAGAGCACATTTGGAGGAGTTTTCAGCATTGGATCGACAACAGTTTCCTGGTACATCAGGAAGCAGAGATCCGTGGCACTCAGTTCAGCAGAGGCCGAGTACATGGCAGCAAGCTTGGCTGCATGCGAGGCTATTTGGATGAGGAAGATCCTCGTTGGATTGTTCGGGTTGCATTTGGAGCCTACAGTGATTTATTATGATAACCAGAGTTGCATTAAACTCTCGGCTAATCCAGTATTTCATGATAGATCCAAACACATCGACATCAGGTACCATCATATCAGAGATTGTGTTCAGTGGAGAATCATGATGCTTTCATATGTTCCCACGGAGGATCAGGATGCCGACATCTTGACGAAGGCGCTCACCAGAAGCAAGTTCGAATTCCACAGAGGCAGGATAGGGATTGAAAATAATCCATATCTTGCTGAGAGGGAGTGTTGAGAATGCAGCAAGATGATGGAGCTTAGTGAAATGAAGTCGCCTTCACTAAGTGGGCCCGCAGGCAAATTCTGGCGCAAAGTCTATTTTTAGACTATGTCTATTTTTAGACATATGGAGCATGGTCCGGGGGTTGCAGTATGTTATTCTTGGAGTATTGGTCATGTTGGTAAAAATAGATGGACCTCTATTTTTAGACATTTAGGTCGAAGTCTATTTTTAGACTGCCTATCCTAAAAATAGGGAAGTCAAATATTATTTACCTTTAATAATATTTGGACTCTAAACTTCAATTTACTCTCTTGGAGCACTTCAGTTCGAGCTACAGAAGTGGCTCATGCATCTGACAGAGGAATTACGCTATTCCTAGAGGTTTGGTGAGCTCATGCATGGTTGACTTCAGTTAGGACTTCAGTGGCAGAAGTTTGGTGGAGTTGATGAGACAGTTGGTGGAGTTGTGTTCGGTTTAACTTAGTTGAACTAGTTGAGATTAGTTTAACTAGCTAATCGACTAGTAATGAGTGGAGTGAATTAAATATTATTTAATTCACTAATTATTAACTCATTATTCAACTCAAGAACACATCAGTTCACTACAGTGCATGGACAGTTCAGTGGAGACCAGTGAAAGAGGTAAATGAAAGGGTTGAGATAGCTATCAGTTGTGACATCAGTTGTGCATGAGATTTGCACCACACTTGGAGGAATTTCCCATGATGATTGCGCTGTCAAGCCAAGGAGATTCGAACCTTGGATCTCTCATTAGACCAACCTTGATTGCGCAATAGAGGCAGGCAATTAGTGGATGAGTTTTGAACCTGTGACTTGTTCAAAACCAAGCTAGTTTGTGTGTAACTTCATGAGATAGTACTGAGTACTTGTGAGGAGTATTGTACTATGTACTCTTACATGTTCTCTCCATTATAATATACACAATAGCTGAGGGGTTTTTAGCTATAAGCTTTCCCCATACATATTGTGTAATGTGTGTGATGTTTTGATGATCTTTTGATCGCATACCGCTTGTTTTATTTCCGCATATGTGATGATCTGAGTAGAAGAGATTATGTGTTGCATATGAATTCGAATTGATATGTGATCAGGATAATCTCGGTGGATAGATCTTCATTATTCAGCAAATTTCTACAGTTTCAACCTCAAGAAGAATCATAGGGTTAGGGGAGAAAACCCTAGATTATGAAGTTCCTCAAGCTGCTGTTTGTTTTGATACACACTGCATTAAACTTAAGTTTTCAGTAGGAGATATTCCAGTTGAATGCATCTTAGGTAATGTTTTTCTTGCAGCAGTAGAACCCTATGGCTCTATCAGAATGGAAAATAATAGAGCATGGTATTTTATTACTGTGCCAACCTCTAATGGGAAGAGAAAAAGAATAAATATGCCTTATGTTTCAAATCCTAGAGTTTCCACGATGGTACAAGCAATGCAGGAACTAAAGAAGGCTGAGAATAAGCTTTTAGAGCTCAAGGACCTAAAATCCACAATCCATATAGAAGAACAATTGAGCTCTCCATAGGTTCAGAGAAAGATCTCTGAAATAAAAATAATTTTAGAGAATGAATGCTGCTCAGAAGAACCTAATACATTTTGGCATAGGAAGTAGCATAGTGTAGAACTGCCATACAAGAATGAATACACTGGCATACCTTGCAAATCTAGAGAAATCCCAATGAACAAAGAATATAGGGACCTTTGTGAGAAAGAAATAAATCAGATTTTACAAATAAAGCTGATCAGAGAATCCAGCAGTCCATGGAACTGCCATGGGTTCTATGTAAATAAGAGATCAGAACAAATTAGAGGTATTCCAAGATTGGTCAGTAATTACAAGCGTATAAATTTTGTTCTTGCATATGACACCAATCCTATTCCCCACAAAGAAGATCTGTCGGGAAGGATCTCAGGTGCTAAAATATTTTCCAAGTTTGATTTAAAGTTTGGCTTTTGGCAGGTAGCTGTTGCTGAAAAGGATAAATTTAAACTGCCTTCAGTATTCTGGCCAGACATTATGAGTGGAATGTCATGTCATTCGGCCTAAAGCATGCTCCTTCTAAATTCCAAGGAGTTATGAACTCTATTTTCAAGCCTTATGTTGATTGGCTCCTTGCATTTATTGATGACATTCTAATATTTTCCAAGAATCTCCAAGACCACTTCAAACATATCAGAATTTTTATGAAGTTGGTTAAAAAAGATGGTCTGGTTCTTAGCAAGAAGAAAATGGAACTTTTTCAGACCTCCATTAAATTTTTAGGGCTTGCAATCATAAATGGGCAGATTTCTCTCCAAAATCACGCAATGGAATTTGTTGATAAATTGCCACCTATTATCTTAAACAAAACTCAGTTGCAAATATTTCTGGGATGTTTAAATTATGTTGGTAGTTTTTACAAAGATTGTGTTGCAGATAGGTCTCTGCTAAACCATAGATTGAAAAATAATCCTTTACCTTGGTCTGATGAACATACAGAAGCAGTCAGACAAATAAAAGCCAAGGTAAAAAGCCTTCCTATCTTATATGTTGCTGATGAGAATTTTTTCAAAATTGTTGAATCAGATGCAAGTGACATCAGTTGGGGAGGTGTGCTGAAGCAAAAACCAGATGAGAAGGATGGTAAAGAAAAAGAAAAGATAGTTCAGTTTTCCTCCGAAACTTGGAGTAAGTCTAAAAATAATTACTCTACAATTGAAAAAGAGGTAAAAGCTGCATGGAGCTGTGTTGATAAGTTTTCTTTACATCTGGTTAATAATTTTTTTCTACAGAGAACTGATGCTTCTGCCCTAGCTAAAGTTCTCACCAAAAATATTAAAAATCCCAGAGAAGCAAAATTTGCAAGATGGCAAGCACTCTTTGCCAAATTTGATTTTAAAGTTGAGCACATAAAAGAAGTTCATAATTACTTGCCAGATTTTCTCAGTCGGGAGTACATCTAGCACCAAGAACAGCAAGAAGACCAAGTCATGGTCATTATGAAAGAATGGGACCAGGCACATCAGAGAGAAGTCCTTAGGACTATTCCATATGAAAAATATTGGGCCACATATAGAGATGAATGGAAGCCTACTTGGCAACTCCGTAACACAAAAGTACTAGATGCTAACTTGCAAAATCATACTGATATTCAGCATCTTGTACCAGAAAGGAGAGTGTACCCTAAAGTCAGTCGCTGGATACACGACATGGTATACTCTAGGAGTATGTTGGCTTCTTTCCAAGCTAAAGAATCTCTGGAAAATGACTTTATGGATATCTCTGTCACCTGCACAGGCGGAGGTGATAGAAAAAAGGTCTATTATAAGCACTTGGTCATACAAAGAACAAGATAACCTACATGGACGTGGACCCATTTTAATCAGTGGCCAGGTAATAACCATGATTTTCTTTTCCCTGACACTATTTATAATTTTGCAGGTTATAAAAATCTATGGTGGGACCTTATGAATAAAGACGGTAAAAATGAGACTCATTATACTAAGGTCAAATTTGGTGCCACATGGATCATGCAAGGAAATCAACAACCAGGTTGGCTAAAAAATTGGTGGAAAGATTATGGATTGAATGCAACTGCCATGGATCCTGTATTTTATGAAAATTTCTATCATAGCCAATGCGATTGGTGTATCGATGAAGGAGTTGGTGAATGTATTCATGCACCATTCTCCAAAGTTAGAAATCTGCTTCAAACAGATGATTCGTTAATCTTAATGCAACATATGAGGCAGCATAACTATTGGATATTAATGACCAAAATCAAACATAAAATCATTTTAAATAAGCCAATGATTGTAAGGAGAATCTATACTAAAGCTTGGGATGAAAATTATAAGTATAGATTTCCCGGAATAAAAATCCTTGATGATTCTGCAGAAAGTTCCAATGGGTCTCGTGGGCTCCACTAATCAAAAGCCTCCACTATGTATTGTCTCCCAGTCACAGGACTAATGTGACCGGATTTTATTGAGGGCTTTTCCTCCTTAAAAAGCATCCTACGTG
Source organism: Pinus albicaulis (assembly GCA_034641835.2). NCBI lineage: Eukaryota > Viridiplantae > Streptophyta > Pinopsida > Pinales > Pinaceae > Pinus > Pinus albicaulis. The sequence continues at coordinate 968,322,640 of CM076582.1, read as the reverse complement.
TAAATAAACAAAATAGTTCCTGGTGGGGCTTCTGTACTAAAAGGCATCCACTTTGTACACACACATTCACATGTTTTAGTCTGGAGAAAGGAATCTCTATGCGGATGTCACTTCGGTGTTACCCGAAAGCAATGATTACTCCTCCACGTCATAGTCCTTATTAGAACTGAATTGATTGTTTGTCCCCCCTCTCAATCTATATATTGAGGGTAAGGCTCATTATTTCGGCATCGGTCAATAGAGCAATCGAGTCTTAGAGTCATTTTGTGTTTTTGAGTCAGAGTCCGAGTTCTTCCTGCTCTGCATCTGCGAGTTCAATCTCGATCTTCTTGCATCACGGAGATGAGTCTCAAGTCTAGAGTTCGATCTGAGAAGCCTGTACATCAAGGTGTATAAACTTGGTGTAAACCTAAAGTGGCCAGATCATTAGTTCGAGTCTGCGTGCTATAGTTTTGTGTGTTTTATTTCTTAGACAGAGTCTGTTATCAGCCAGGAAGCTTCCAGTGCGCTACCTCATTCATTGAAGAGCCAATTCTGGTAAATGTTGAAACAGTCTATCTCTGGAAAGAAATATCGAGTCCACAAGATTGATGTAATACATTTCTAAAATCAATAAAGAAAAAGTTTTCCGAATTTGAGTACTTGTCACTCTGAGCTATTTTAATGTCTGTTGAGGTAGTATTTGTCTCTCTCTTATTTACTTGAGGTTTGCCAGAGGTTCACCAAACCACCCAGGGACGCCAAGGCTGTTGAAGGCAGGAGGCCGTGTTTAAGCCGTTAGTGTGAGATAGTGGGAGTAGGTTTGTGTACGGGTTCGTGTATGGGTTCGTGTAAAGAAATCTGAGAGAAGAAAGACAAAGAAGAGACTCAACAAGGCTAGTCAGTCTGTTGTTGCTGTTGCAGTGCAAGCTTTTGAAGCCTCTGTGTAAAATTGGTATCAGAGCCAAAAATATAATATGGTTCGAGAAAAGGTCAGTACTTAAATATCATCATCCTCTTTATTTGAAGAAAGTAAAATGGACTTTTTCAGAAAATCAATTTCTTTCAGAGAGTTAGATGAGAAATAAAGAGCAGAACAAGATCCCCTTTGGGATATGTTTGCCTCTGCTTCTAGTAGAGTCTTAAATTCCTCTGAGTTATTATATGAAGAAGCTGAGCCATCTGCGAGATGGAAACTCCCCAAAATATCTTCCTCCGAAGTCTATGCAGATCTGGCAGCTTGGAATCTTAAAGCTGCTACCAGAATATCCATAAATGAATCCATCAGATATATAGAAGAAAACTCAGATTGTGTACAGTCTATACCCCTTTTAAATCCAAAGTAGCTTCAAGCAGAAGCTAAAAAGTTAGACACAAAATATTTTCATTTGGGTTGTATTAGAGTCGGAATCAGTGCTCTCACACACAAAGGGCTAGATACATATGTCTTAGTTACTATGAGAGATCTTACCCATAATAAATACACTGATTCAATAATTGGAGGGATTGTTGCTCCATTTTCAAATGGTCCTGTCTGGTTTGACTGCTATCCGAATTTCCCCATCTGTGTCATTGATGATACAATAGCAGACATCTTACAACTTCAGATCCAAACCTCAAGGATTGATATGAAGAAGAAAATAAATAACATTTCCATTCAGACCAGAGGGTGTTTCAGGCACACCAACACCCTATATCATGCAGTCCTCCATACACCCAACAGAGATTCCAAAACTAGTGTTGTTGTTCTCAAAGATTCAAAAAATCAAAAGGTGGAACATCAAGCTATCAAGTGGGAAGATCTAAACTTCCCTGAGCATTGGGTCATCCCTAATCCCAAGCCAATCTCTTTCAGATGCATTACTTATGCTAATATTAGAGAAGATCAATCCTCAGCCACTTTGTCATTTCCCAGAAGATCCATAATAGACAGAAGAAGGATTGAAGAAGCTTGCAGAAAGTCTCCCATGTATAGAAATTCAGATATTGTAGATATACCTTGTTCTAGTAGTGTTTACAGTTTCTGTAAACATATTTCTTTATTTGAGTTTGCACAGCTTGTTAATTTTAATTCTCTTGAAGTTTCATGCCCTTAGTGTAAAAGTCTGGTTAATCTTAACAGTCTTGCTTATCTAGTTATCCATGAGAACCATAATCCCAGGACAGCAGAAGCCCCAACATCCACATCAGTCAATCCTTGTCTAAATCCCAAGTGTTATGACATTCCTTTGCCACACGAGTCAGACCATGTTCTCATGATGCATGAACTGTCGTGTCTCCAGAATGAGGACCCCAGACTTACAAAGATGTTCAGTAGAATGAGGCCACCTAATATGCCTAGATATGGTATTGGCTATCTTGAACAGGTGAATCATTTGATTCCAGTATGTAGATTCAAAGATCTGTCATCTGATTGCAAGAAACCATCAGTCACACAGATGCATAAGTTCTTCACAATTATGGATGGGTGCTTGAAGTATAAAATTGATTCCCAGTGGATGAAGCATACATTAAAATAGGATATATATACTCATCCTGAAGCCAAATCCTTCGGTTTGACACACTCATGTGAAGAAAAAATCAGACTATCTGAAGAATGGAAAGATTACATGGAAAGATCCAATACATATGGTATTGGCTATCTTGAACAGATGAATCATTTGATTCCAGAATGTAGATTCAAAGATTTGCCATATGATTGCAAGAAACCATCAGTCACAGAGATGCATAAGTTCTTCACACTTATGGATGGGTACTTGAAGTATAAAATTGATTCCCAGTGGATGAAGCAGATGTTAAACTGGGAGATATATACTCATCCTAAAGCCGAATCCTTCGGTTTGACACACTCATGTGAAGAAAAAATCAGACTATCTGAAGAATGGAAAGATTACATGGAAATATCCAATACTTGGCTATCTTTATGTATATGGAAGAAAATGAAACAGTCTGATAATATATTAATTACTGACTCTATTGCATCCTCTTCACAACATTCTTGGTCAGCTATTGATGGTAGTAGAATTGAGACCTCTACTACATTTCCTCCTTTCAAAGGCATCATTTTAGGGGAAGCCCAAAATACTGCCAAAGCCATTCCCTTGGTTCTCAAAGATGAAAATTCCCTTGGCATTGATGGAAGAATCCAGAAAGCTAGTGAACAACTAAATTGGACAAATACAACTATTACTGGATTAGAAGGAAATGTTGCCAAAACAATTTTTTTAAAAGAATAGCTTGACAGAGTTCAGGTCTCAGTCAATGATGTAAATAATGTTTTGAACAATGTACAATATGATTCTTCATTAGTTAAGTCATATTCCAGGGAATCCTTGAAAAGGATTGAAGAGGTAGAAAATTGTATAATGAGTGAATTTGTTTCTACCATAAGTCTTATTTCAAATCTGTCTGAAAATTTTGAAAAGCTTAATCCTTCAAAGACAGATAAGCCTGTTCCTCCTTCATATTTTCATAGAATAAAGAGTGTACATATTCAAAGTCCTGTTGATAAATTTCCCCATCACTTTCCCAAGGAAGTTGGAACCTCTCAGAAGTCCACAGTAGAACCTCAGACTCCTTTAGGAGATAAAATCACCATTTCTACTCTGTTTAAAGAGTCTGAGCCAGAAACTCAAGTTCTCCCTGTGTATGAACCATTAGAGAGTCAATTCACCAGGTATGCAGCTCTAGACCTCAATGGTATGGGAAAACTCCCACCAACACATTTGTTTTATCCTAACAGTCACAAAGAATGGCATGTTGATTCACTCAGTATGGGTCAGATTAGGTAAATGCCTGATCAAATGATGGCTGAATACAAATTGATGTGTGTTGGAGGAAAATCAAAGGTGGAATCTTGCAAAACTCTGATTCAGTGCTTTACAGGCACATTGGCCAGATGGTGGGACCTAGAATATACTCCAACTTTAATAAAAAAGATAGAAGAATAAGTTTTAAAAGATGAAAATGGTGATATCATGTTTCATCCTGATGGCACTCCCATCAATAACATGATTGGTGCTATGACTTACATGATCCAAGAACATTGGTGTGGAACTAAGACCATTGTCTGAGATAAGAAAGAGATTATTTTGATGAACTTAAAATGCATGAATATTAATCAGTATGAATATTTTCACAGAGACTCGATGGAAAGGATCTATTTGGTCAAAGATCCTAAGAGTCTTCTGTGGAAACAAGTTTATCTTGCAGAATTGCCATCAAAATTAGTTGATATCATTAATTTGCAAGAATATTTCCAATTTCCTTTTGAAGTATATACTTGGGGTGAAATATATGCAACTATTACAAAAGTTTTAATTACTTTATGTACTAGTTCTAAGATGAATAGATCAATAGAAAATATGCACAGATTTCCTAGTACTAAATCTTTCTGTAGAAAATATGGCATCATTGTTGATGATCCCCTGGTAAAGCATAGAAAAACAAAGAGAAAGGAAAAGAAAGCATAGAAAAGAGAAAAGTCCATCAGTAAAAACAATAAGAGGAGATTTTCCAAGCCCTCCTCACGGCTTTCCAGAAAAAAGGGATATTACAAATATGTCCCTAATACCCATTACTACAAGCCATCAGATATTCATCTGAAAATATAGAAGAAAGAAAGCCTAAATCAGTTGGTATGCTGGTTATGTGGAAAACGAGGTCATACAGCCAACAGATGTCCTGATGGTGAGGAGTCCAAGAAAAACCGTGGCAAAAAATCCCAGCCACAAAATAAAAATAAAGCAGTTGTCAAATTTGAAGAAAAATGCAGCAAATGTGGGTCTACATTTCATAGTGCAGACAACTGTCCCCGTATTTTCATCCAACAAGCTGAAGAGTATTCTTTAGATTCAGATTTTGTTTCCTCTTCCAGTTCTTCTCTTGAAGAGCTTCAAGCTCACTGTTATTGTTCAGATTCTGAGAATTGCAAATGTGGTTGTTCTTCTAGTAACGAATTTGACATTTCATCTGATGAATCTCTTGCAAAAGATTTCTCCCATAAATTAAAAGTTTTAATGGCTCAATTAGATGAAGATGAGTTGAAAATATTTGCACAGATCCGTGCAATGGAGGAAGGAGACCTTAAAAATCGTTTGCTGGAAACATTCATGACATCTACGTCCAGCAAAAATGCCAGTAAGAAGCCCATGTTTCTTGAAGCTTATTACGAAAGAAAAACTAAGGCCTATCAAAGGGATCAGTAGCAGAGCAAAGTTCGTCCACTCACTTTGGGGGAGGTGAGTAGAGAGATTCATATGTTAAAAACAGAAATTTCTACTTTAAAATCCCAGGTTTCTAAGCTTGAAAAAGGGAAACAGGAAATAGCACAGCATGTTTCAGGCCATAAAATATTTTCCATGTTTGATTTAAAGTCTGTCTTTTGGCAGGTAGCTATTGCTAAAAAGGATAAATTTAAGACTACCTTTAGTATTCTGGCTAGACATTATGAGTGGAATGTCATGCCCTTCGGCCTAAAGCATGCTCCTTCTAAATTCTAGAGAGTTATGGACTCTATTTTCAAGCCTTATGCTGATTGGATCCTTGTATATATTGATGAAATTCTAATATTTTCCAAGAATCTCCAAGACCACTTCAAACATATTAGAATGTTTATGAAGTTGGTTAAACAAAATGGTCTCGTACTTAGCAAGAAGAAAATGGAAAATTTTCAGACCTCCATTAAATTTTTAGGGCACACAATCAGAAATGGGCAGATTGCTCTCCAAAATCACGCAATGGAATTTGCTAATAAATTTCCAGATACTATCTTAGATAAAAATCAGTTGCAAAGATTTCTGGGATGTTTAAATTATGTTGGCAATTTTTACAAAGATTGTGCTGCAGATGGGTCTCTGCTAAACTAGAGATTGAAAAAGAATCCTTTACCTTGGTCTGATGAACATACAGAAGCAGTCAGACAAATAAAAGCCAAGGTAAAAAGCCTTCCTATCTTATATTTTGTTGATGAGAATTTTTTCAAAATTGTTGAATCAGATGCAAGTGACATCAGTTGGGGAGGTGTGTTGAAGCAAAAACCAGATGAGAAGGATGGTAAAGAAAGAGAACAGATAGTTCAGTTTGCCTCCGGAACTTGGAGTAAGTCAGAAAATAATTACTCTACAATTGAAAAAAAGGTAAAAGCTGCATAGAACTGTGTTGATAAGTTTTCTTTACATCTTGTTAATAATTTTTTTCTACTATATTTACTGATATCAATATTAATAGTAGTATTAAATCTATATCATTGACATGTATTGGTATATATCAATTCTATTTATTAATGTGATTATGTTAATATAAATGTAATAGTTAAGAATTTAAATTTTAGATATTTAAAGATAAAAAAATCAATTTCCATATATAATATTTTAAATTAATTTTAATTAATCTCTTTAGTTTAATATTATTTCTATATGTTTATGACTTATTATATTTCTAATATAAATTTTTTTTTATTATATTATTAATAAATTATAATATTAGATTGTTGTTATAATATAATAATAATTATTATAATAATTATAATATATTATTAACAATATTTTATATTGTAATAATTATTATTATAATTATATATTTAATGGTGATATTTATTAACATCCACTAATATTAAAATACCAATGTGGTCTATTACTAATTTTCATTCTTCAAAATATTGTTTCTCTCATTAAGGAGAAGGGAAAGAATCACTTTAAGATCAGTATAATTGGGTTGGCTTGATAAGTCAATAATATTGGAGGTGTGGCTAATGATAAGGAACTAGGAGAAGATGTGGGCAAGAGCTGAGAAGTCTAAAGGAATTTCTTTTCATCATCCACCTTCTTATTATCACAAATCTGATAGATTTAACTGTCCAAGGGAGTCTTGGGAGTAGACCACCACTCGATCTTACTCTGAAGCTCATGAGAATTAGTTCTTATCCTAGTGACGTTTAGTTTCTTCTTAATACTGGTCAACATAGAGAGATAATTCTGGTTATCAAGGTTGGGCTTGATCACCTCCTTATATTATCTTAGCTTCATTTTACCCTCCAAATCCTTATCATCCCACATCTTTCCCTTAAAATTGGATGTAATAGTATCTTTCAGATTATCCTTGCTTCTCATGATGATGTTGAGCCAAGACTGGGCATCCATATGCCACACTTGCTTGAGGGAAATGTGGAGGATTTGACTATAGTTAGAAGCAATTTTTGTGAGCCTCTAGGATTCCATGTTGTAAAACCTTATCTTATACATCAAATATCTAAACAGATACTTTCAATTTCGGAGAGGCCAAATTCGAGCAAGAGGATATGATAGGGAGTATTTTCATCAAGAGGATAGGAGGAAGTTATAGGTTATGAATTTCTTTTGGATCATCTCATTCTTTCTCCTACTCCAACCACATTCCTATAAGACAATATGAGTGATAAGAGTCAAATAGAAACATTTTTTACTCCAAATGTAAAGATCCACTAACCTGCAATTATTTTCAAGAAAATATACTTTCCAACCTCCAACCATTCATTTTTTGGATGTTATAATTCCAATTTAACCATTAATATGTTTTATTATTATTATAATAAAAATAATAATTTTTTATTCTCTTAAAAAATATAAGTATAAATTTATTTGATTTTAAATTTTGTTTTAAACTAATTTTGGTTTTATTTAGATTTTTAATATAAATATTATTTAATTTAATATTATGTCACAACTCCTATTCTATATAGCATAAGCCCTTATTGTTTTATAAATAGTATAATTAAATAGCAAAGATTAAACTAATTTAATATATTTAAAAAATTAAAAATTAAATTAATGTAGAAAAACAATTTTAAATTTTAAAATAAATCTATTTTAAATTATAACGAGTTTAATGAAGAAAAAGTATAATATGTTAAATCCATTTTTGTCTTTTTCTTATGATTAAATTTAAATGGTTTAAATAATAATAAAAAATATCTCATATATATTCACATTAAATTTGAAATTCAAAATATTAATAATAATATCAAATAAAATATAAAGAAAGTTTTCTTAATATTATTATATTAAATTTGTTGATATTATTTTAAAATAATATAACAACAATAAATATATTTTTTAAAAGAATATTGCAAAATTTATTTCTTTACATATTTTATTTTAATCAATTTACGTTAAAGGAAATCCAAGCCAACCCATAAAATTTTTTTTTTACTTTCTAGCTGAGACGATAAATATATATTTTTTTAAAAAGATTGCAAAAGTTGTGTCTTTAAATATTTTATTTTAATCCATTTAGGTTAAATAAAAGGCAAGCCAACGCATCAAAAAATTTTGATACTTTATAGCTGTGATGGACTATTCCTCTAATTTATTTGGATTGTGATCATCGCAAAAAAGCAAATATATCGATGTAGTGATTCTTTTCTAACACCATTGTTTAGGAGCTCGTCTATGATATTGTTGCACTGAGTTATTCCCTTTGGATCCATGTCTTGGCAAGCCCATTGTAAAAGAGCCAATGGAACTATTTAACCAATCAAAGAAGGCCATATGTACTGAAAATACGTTGTATATTGATATGTATGAACTCCTTACTGGAGTACATATATCTGCCACTAGGAAATTGAAAATTGACTCACGTCCATTCCTATATATTTGAGCAGCTCAACGTTTTCCTAAAGATCCTCACACAAATAATCTAAGTCCCATCAACGTCCTATCAACGGCCACAAAACATAATGTATTATGATACCGTGCATCTGCCTCTTTTCGTAACTAATACGTTCTACCTTATAGCAATGTATAAACCCTAATATATAGAACTGAATGTTTAGTCAACCTAATGTTTAAACATGATTAATTGTATTTTACGTTTCAAAATGGAGTAGATCGAAAATATTAACCAATATCAAGTATATTATCTTCCTTTCAATAGTAATATTGATCACCACTAAATTCCTCAAAGACGGGAAGGTGATGTCATTTCTCAAACGGAGCATAATTGACGCCTAGGGTAGCTATGTTTTCAGAAGAGGAGTGACCACAACGTTGAACATTGCATCCCAGACAGCTCTAAATGATTCATGATAAATGTGGTTGTTATAGGGATCTGAATTTGTCATTAATGGTATCTTTTGGATTCATTCAAGATCCATAGATGTTTCACTGGGCTTGTTCAGAGTAATTGTGTCATTTTTCAAAATTTGTTCTCATCAGAAACATGTAGTTTAGGCAGTGTGTGTTTTGTTCATTGCATTGATTATGCAATCATGATATTATCAATGCAACATCGGAAAGAATTTTCATGAAACCAACATCTCTAAAAAGTGCCCTCCATCACCATAACCCAGTATCGTTTCACATGTATGGCCTTTACAAAATGTGGACATACAACAAAAATTGAAAGAATTTGCAGACACAATCAAGGAAGGCGATATTTACTGAAAATATGTTGTCTCTTATTCATGTATACTGATATGTATGAATGTCGTACTGGGTATATGCAGTGACAAGAAATAGAAAACCAATACACATCCATTCCTAAATACTTGAGCAACTGAACATCTTCCTCAAGATCAAAACACAAATAATGTAAATCTCATCAATAGTCACAAAACATAATGCATTATGGTACTTTTTGTCTACCTCTTCTCGTAATTAATATGTTCTACCTTATCCCAATGTATGAACCTTAGTATTAGACCTAATGTATAAACCATAATGTTTAAACATGATTAATTTCATTTTAGGTTTCAAAATAAAGTAGATTAAAAATATTAACCAATCTGAAATATATTATGGTGCAGTGGATTATATTCTAAAACACACATAATTTTAATTAATTAAAATCAAACTCCCAAAACATTGATTTTTCCAAATATTACAGGGCTATTTATTTAGAGGAGAGAAGTCTCTCCAATATCTTCAAGACATACTTTATCCTAGATATTTGGAGGAAGTTGAGAGTTATCCTCTCAACGTTAGGATTTTATTCTAACTTCCCTATGTCTTAATTAATTCTATAATGACCCACTAATTCTAGAAACTCCTAGATTCATTAATTAAATAATTACATAAAAATTCAACATGAGATGCTCATGCATCATACTACGGGGAAGAAAAAATACAAACGTATGTTTTTCTCATGAAGTTCTTCAATGTTGGTACAATATTTTGAAATCTCTGTTGGTGTCATTCAAGTAGCATCTTCAACTGGTTGATTCTTTCATTTGACCAATTATTGAAGATACTCTTTCCTTCTAGTCCTTTAAGCCACTCTTTAATCGATGATGGATTCCATCTGCTTTGATGGTGCTGAAGGTAGTTGCTTCTCCCACTGAATTTCATCATGAACAAGTGCATTTGTAGAATCATCCATCGGTTCCTTGAAGGGGTATAGATTGGAAAAATTAAATATTGGTGAAATACCAAAGTCTTTAGGTAGTTCTATTTCATAAGAATTCGAGGAAAATTTCCTTAGAATTTTTCTTCGTCCAATCTTCTTCAGTTTTAACTTATTATATGCCCCTTTAGGAAATATTTGTTTCCAAAGATGTGCCATAACCAGGTCTCCAAAATTAAAGTCTAACTGTCTTCTTTTGGAATCTTCTCTTCGTTTATACTTGTTGTTCCTTTCTTGTAGTCGCTGCTTTACTTTGTCTTGTATTTCCTACATACTTGCTGCAAAATCTTCACCATATGCACTTCTGAGTTGTTGTTTTCCCAGGTTCCTCAAATGATAAATACCTCTTGGATACATCCCATAAACAATTTGAAATGGAGCTAATCTAGTGCTTCTGTTGGGTGAATCGTTATATGAAAATTCTCCCTGAGCAAGAACCTGATCCCATTGTTTGGGATGCTCACTTACCAAGATTTTCAAGATATTTCCAAGGCTCCTATTTTCCACTTATGTTTTACCATCAGTCTGGAGATGCTATGCTGAGCTGAAATTGAGATTGGTTCCCGATTTTTTCGATAGAGTCCTCTAGAAATTACCTACAAACTTAGTGTCTCCGTAAAAAAATATGCTTGTAAGTAATTACATGCAATCTAAATATTCCTTAGAAGAACACGTTTGCTATGTTAGTTTCATCATTTGTTTTTTTACAGGCCATAAAGTGTGCCACTTTTTAGAATATATCAACAACAACAAATATAGAATCACTTCCCTTTAGTGTTTTAGGAAATCCGAGTACAAAATATGTACTTATGGAGTCCCATGGACGATTTGGGATTGGTAGGGGTTGATAGAGTCCAGTGTTCTAACTTCTTCCTTTTGCATATTGACATGTCCTACATCTTTCAACAAATTTCTTTACGTTTCTTTGCATGTGAGCCTAATAATAAAATGATTGTAATAGTGCTAGAGTTTTATCTTGCCCCAAATGACCTGCTAAACCCCCACTATGTTTTTCTTTCAAGAAATTTTCCCTCATTGAACATTTTGGAATGCATAACTATTTTCCCTTGAATAGAAGTACCTCCTGTATCATGTAGTCTAACCATGGAGTTTTATCTCTACTTACTGGATTTTCACAAGATTGATAAGCTTCTTTAAAATCTCAATCATCTTTACACATATCTTTCAGCTCATTAAATCCTAAGACATTTACATGGAATTATTGCAAAATTGAATTGATTCTGCTTAATGCACCTACCTGCCACTTTGTTTGATTGCCCACTTTTATGCTTGATGAAAAATGTAAAATTTTGTAAGAATTCAACTCATTTAACATGTCTTTGACTCAATTTTGTTTGAATGTTGATATATTGTAAAGCATGATTATCTATGTAAATGATGAACTCTTTTAGCATAAGATAATGTCTCCTTTTATTTAAGTTTGTATGATGGGCTAAAATTCTTTATCATAAGAAGAGTATTTTTTCTTAGCTTAATAATTTTTTTCACTGAAGTAGGCAATTGGTTTTCCTTCTTGACTTAAGACAACTCCTATTGCAGTCCCACTGGCATCAGTCTGAACTTGAAACAACTTATTAAAATTTGGCAATGCTAAAACAAGTTGTTATGTGATATTTTTCTTTAATAGTTAGAAGCTTTTATTGGTTGATTATTTCCAATGGGATGGTTGATTTTTCTCTTTAATAGTTTATACAATTGGAGCACATATGCCACTGAAGCTCTTAATAAATTTCCTGTAAAAACTTGCCAATCCATGAAAACTTCTTACCTTTGAAATTCTTCTAGAAGTTGGCCAATTGATTATGGCCTTCACTTTCTCCTAATCCATATTTAAGCCTTCTATTGAAATTAAAAATCCCAAGTATAATAATTTTGTCTTCATGAAACAACATTGCTTTAGATTGATTAGCAATTTTTCTTATTGTAGTTTCTTCAAAACCATCTTAAGATGTCTTAGATGCTCTCATTTTGATTGACTATAAATTAGGATATCATCAACATAAACTATAACAAATTTTCCAATGAATTATTTTAACGCTTCATTCATTAGTCTCATGAAAGTGCTGGGAGCATTGGTAAGTCTGAAGGGCTTTACCAACCATCCATATAAACCATTATTAGTTTTGAATGTTTTTTTCCATTCATCACCTTCTTTGATTCAGATTTGATGATATCCACTTTTTAAAACTATTTTAGAAAAATATGTAGCACCACTTAGAAAATCTATAAGATCATCAATACGGGGTAATGGAAACCTGTACCTGATTGTGATTTTGTTGATTGGTCAAGAATTTATGCACATCCTCCATTCACCATCCTTCTTTGGAGTTAACATTGTTGGAACAACACACAGACTTAAACTTTTTCGAATGTGACCTTTATCCAACAATTCCTACACTTGATTTTTAATTTCTTCATTATCCTTTGGAGTCATTCTATAAGCTACTTTGTTTGGAAGGCTAGCACCTACAATTAGATCAATATGATGGCTAATACTTCTAATGGGAGGAAATTCATCAGGAAAGTCATCCACTATAATATCAATAAATTCATTCAACAAGTTTTTAATTTCTTTTGGAAGATCTCAAATTTGTACTTGTGAGAACTACCTTTGGCTTACCAATCAAAGAAAAATTTATTTCATCATGCTTGATTTCCTGGAGAATTTTTTTCCCAATAAGTAGCATTACCTTGGATTGGTATTCTTCTGGTGATTTTTCATTCTTCAAAGGAAAAAGTACTTGCTTTTGACCATCCTCCTCAAAAGATTAGGTATTGTTCCTTCCATCATCCATTGCTTTCCTATCATATTGCCATGGTCTTCCAAGTAAGATATTGCACACATCCATAGGAATAACATCACAAAGAACTTTATCCTTATAACATCCTATTTGAAACTCCACTTCACATTGTTCATTAACTAATATTTGGTGTCCTTTTTGCAACCATGAAACTTTGTAGGTAGTAGGATGTTTATTTTTCTTTAAATTCAACTTTTCTACCATTTCTGTGAATATTAAATTATCAATACTCCCACTATCAACAATGATTTTACAACACTTTCCTTTTTATTTGCAAATAGTTTTGAACAACTTTTTTCTTTGTGTGGGTCCCTTTACTTCTTCAATAGCCTTTAATAAAGTTGTTTTCATCATTAAAGATTCACGAGTTTCAGGTGCATTTTCATGTGTAGAGGATTGTACACTTTTTGTATTAGTTTTTGTTATATGTGTGCTTCCCTGATTAGAAAATATTTCTGGACACTCATTAGCTTTATTACCAACTATGTTACATATATAACATCTTACCCTATAAGATTTTCCTCTGCCTCTTTGATAAAGTCTTCGTCCTCTGAAATTTCCTCTTGATGGTTCTGCATGTTGCGAACTGCTGCCTTTTCCTCTTTGAATCGAAAATCTTCCACTAGAATATCCTCTGCTTGATTTTCCTCGACTTGATGATCCTAAGCTTCTTATCATGCTTCGTCATGTTCCTCTTTAACTCTGCTTTCTTTCCAATTTTTCTTCAATCTTAAGATCTATTTGGTAAGCTTCTTTAACAGTTTTTAGAGACAAAATATTCAATTCATGTTGTATTTCAAATCTCAAGCCATTAATATACCTTGCTAACTTTTCTTCATCTGTTTCCATATGACCAGATCTTATACTCAATCTATAAAACTCTTATGTGTATTCTTTTACAAACATAAATTTCTTCTTGAGATTGTGCATTTGGCAAAAAATATTGAACTAATAATCTCGAGGAAGAAATTTACCTTTGAGCTTGGCCACCATTTGATCCTAGCTAGTGATATTCCCTTTGTTTCTATTTCTCATTTCAGCTTGCATGCTATCTGACCATAGTGCAACATGTCCCTTTAATGTGGTCACCGCGAACATGACTTTCTTCTCATCGGAAACATTCTCATAGTTGAAATATTTATCCATGGTACTGATCCATTTGATTAATTTTTGAAGATTTGAATTCCCTTTATACATAGGCATGTCCAATCTTGGCTTGGTACTGATTTTCGCGATCATTTTGATGACCTTTTCTTCTGGAGTTTCTTCTTGAGCTTCTTCTTCTGAACCTTTTTCTTCTTCACTAACATCACCAATATCGACATCTCCTTGACATGTTATCTTCGTCAACCAATTCCAACTCCTCTAGCTCCTCTTACTCTATAAGTCATTGTTATATTTATTTTTAAATAAAAAACAATAACCCTTCCTAAATCCCGAAAGCGCTTTATAAATTTTATGACTTTATAATGAGATATTAAAAGTGCTTTATAAAGTATCCAACATTAAGACTTATAATAAGTCACCTTATGTAATCTTCAGTTATATAAATTTATATTAAATATTAATGATCTTCACCTTATTATAAATAATTTTCCATCCTTTTTTAAACCACCGTGAATTCAACTTTATTCAATCTGCAACCTTTACAAAAAGGAATTGTGGTGAATTGAGAAATATGGTGAATACTGAATTCAACTTCAACGTAACCAAATATTCTTCAATATAATTTAAATTTGTGCTGTAACCTTTTCCCAACGCTGGATGCATGCACCCAAATCTTCATTTGCAGCGCAGAAATTTTATTTTAAACATTTCATAGTTGTTTTTCTCACAGATTTCACGTGCAGGTCTTCAACGTTTGCGACATCTCTTCAATGCAAGCAAATTTTCAACGCACCTAGCAGATGTAATGTGTCTTCACGCGTAAATCTCTTGACAGCTACGAAGACTCACAAACAATTATCTTGGAAAAATATGATTTAGGTTTGGACCGCTATTCCACGTAGAAAGAGAAATTTTAAACGCTTTAGCAAAAATTATATAGCATCATTTACATTCCAGGAAGATAGATCTTACAATAACACACAGCGGTGGACAGGCTGTGCAGATCCCATCACACAGATTCTCCTACTGTCAGCTTTTTCCAAGACTCACATTTCATTATTTCGGCCCCAACCGTATTTGAATTGCACAGGTTCACTACGCTTCCACTAAGCGACTCTGATACCAAAAATGGTGCAGAGGATTGTATTCTAAAACACATATAAATTTAATTAAATAAAATCACTCCCAAAACATTGATTTTTTCAAAGATTATATGGCTATTTATTTACAGCAGGAGAGACGTTTCTTGAATTTTTTAAGAGTAACTTTGGAGGAAGTTGAGAGCTATTCTCTTAACTTCAAGATTTTATCCTAATTACCTTATCTCTTAATTGTAGAGTTATTTCCTAATTAATTTTACAATGACATACTAATTCTAAAAAATCTTAAATTCATTAATTAAATAATTACATAAAAATTAAACATGAGATGCTTAGCAGATTATCTTCCCTTTCAATAATAATATGAATCATCACTGAAATACATGGAGGGCAATGTTAGTTTTCAAGCATAGCATAAATGATGACTCACGAAGCAGTGTTATTGGAAAAGGAGCGACCACAATGTTAAACATTGGATCCCGGAGAGTCCTAAATGATTCATGACAAATGAGGTTGATATGGGATCTCAGTTTGTCATTAATGGTATCCCTGGAATTCGTTCAAGATCCCTGGATGCGCCACACGGCTTTTTCAAACTATTTGTGTCTCTTCTCAAAATTTATTTGGATGGGAAACCTGTAGTTTAGGAAATGTGTTTTTTGGTTCGTTGATTTTTGCAATCCTGATATTATGAATGCAACATCATAAATTTTTTTTATGATAAAAACATCACTAAAAATGATCCTCCATCACCATAATGATTCTAATTATATTTAGATAGATTTTCTTGTTTTGCTTGTTCTCAATAGAAAAGGAATCGGGAGAAAAGCCTGACTATCGTTTCACGTGCATGTCATTTACAAAATGCGAACATGAGCAAAAAATAAAAAATAAAAAAATTTCAGACACAATGATGTTAGTGGAACTCTTCTAAGTATAGCAAATGAATTTTCACAATTCAAATAAGTTATGGTCATTAGTTTGTCCTTTATCCACAAAGAAGACAAGATAAAGTAACAAGGACATGGGTCCACGACCCACTTCCCATGTCAGGGTGCCTCACTCATTCAAAGAATTTAGAGACCGAATGAATGCATTGAAAGATGTTGAATTGATACGATTGAACAAATATTGAACTGACGCCAAAATGATTGTTGAAAAAAAAAATGTTATTATAACTACACATTGTCTCATTATACAACTAACTAAACTTACATGCCTTAAGAGTCTTCACAATAAATATTCCAACACAAAGTACGGTGATACAGTGATGAAGTATATAAAACCTTGCCCACTACTCCTTAGCGAGAGCCACGCAGGGCTTGCTGAAACAATTGTTATCTTCCTAGACTAAAGCTATTTTATTACTTCTTCTTCTTCTAGGATATGCCAGCACCGAAGTCAGACCCTCTCGCTCTTTCTTTCACAGTTTCCACTCAGCTTTTTCCATAGTGTGCCTAGAAAAAAAGTACAAAATCTTCTTCATGACATTCTATCCCTCGGAAAACACCATTAAATCTCCAAAACACCATCAATGCTGGGAAACACCATGAATGCTTCGAAATAAGCTTAAAATTAGGGGAAATATACATATTATATGCGGATTCCATATGGTAAATGACATGGAAAGGTCATCCAATTGAATTTGCTGGAAAGTGGATAACTGAAAAATGAAATTTTCAAAATGGGAAATTATCGAATGCAGAATACTCTCATCCCTACAAATTGAACCGAAATTGAACACCCCATGTGCGAGGAAAGGTAAACAATGGTCGTGTCGAATGAAATGTACATATTATTGTTTCATATATTTTATTAAAATACTTATTGACCTATTTTGTAATGCATAAGATTAAGCCGTTCAGTGAAATCACAACCAGCCGGTGCTTTATTCAATGAAATCACAACCATAGAATGCTTAGAATGCTTTATACAATGAAGAATATTCTAATGAGGTGAAATCATGTCTAGGCACTTTAACTTTTTTAAATCCTTAAGCTCACATCCCACTTAAAGCGCGCCGATGACGCGCCGATGAGTGTAACTATTATTATTGTTTAAAACATAAATAATATATAGCTTAAATATATTTTATATATCTTAAATATATTTTATATATATATATCTAACCATGTTAAGTGATTTATGTCATTTTATTATGGATATTTTCAACTTATAAATAAGCTTTGTTACAATATTATAAGTCAATATCATGGATTAATAGGTCCAAAAAACCATAAATTATATGACATATGTTTAAATGATCATTTTTAAATTCATCAATTTAATTAAAAGGAAAGCAATAAGGTAATTACATTTGAAATAATTTTCAAACTTTGATATGTGACTATTACTAAAAATGTTCTAAAATATTACATGGAACTTAAATTCTTACCATCTACCTAATAATGTTTGATAATTAAATTAGTATTTTAGAAGCAGTAACTGTTTTTGCTAATATAGTCATTTCAATCAATTGAGGAGAAAGAAAATTTCACAATTATTACAATTAATTGAGGAGAAAGGGAATTTGATGATGAAGGTTAATTTTGGGATTGAATAAACTTATGAATTTCTTAAAGCATTTATTTATTTTATTTAAATTATTCTCAAATTTATTAGAATGATTAAATCCATAAAATTTAATAAGTGTTTTTTTTTTTAAATTCATATAGGCATTCCATTGTTAACATGGTTAAATGTCAATTACATCTAAATATTGTAGGTACAAAATTCAAAATTGTTTTTGAATTTATTGTTATAGGTAGAAACAATTATATTATGTGAGTTTTTTTGCTTCCTTCTTTTCATTGATGGGCATGTATATGAATTCTTGCAACATAGTACAAAAAGTAGATGTATTATTTTCAAAAATAAAATATTATGTACAACCAAATTAAATTATAAATACTCATACACAACAACAATAAAGATGAAAAAATGGAATGTGAGTCTCTCATACATGAGAGCACTAAATTGTGTGAGTTCTTAATGGAGGTGTGGAAAATGAAGCCAATGCATAGAAGGGGAAGGAATCTCTCCACACCCACTTCCTCTTGCATTAAAAACTTAAAAACGGGGGTATGACATGGATATCCCACCCCATGCCCTAAAAAATTCCAACTGAATTACGGGGGTATGACATGGATATGCCACCCCATGCCCTAAAAAATTCCAACTGAATTGACACTCCCTTGCTTGAATATGGTATATTTCATTTCCACATGGCTCTCTCATATCTACTATCACTACTCCACGTTTTCCTATTGATCCAGTGGTGATTTCTATCCGTAGGTGGGGTATTTTCACCATGGTGCTAGCTTGTCAGATGCACTGGTCTATCCAGGTCTTGTCCCTCCTCGGTTGGAGCTTCACCACACATCTCCTACGATAATGTCTTGAGCTTGGAACTACGAACCGATAGTAGTGACGGCTAATTTTTGAATTGACCATGTGTAGAAGAGTAGAACACATTGACTCTAAAATTCCAGCACCCAATGGGTCCCTAACATAGGGAAACTCCCCCTATGTGATGTATTAGGAAATTCTTCAGCTTGATTTTTTTTACATCGTGGTTGTCAGTCTATGGTTTTCTAGGTATCTTAGTCATGTTGATTTTCATTGGAGTGCCTTCGTTTGTTATATTTTTTTCCGTTTCTTGAAGTTACCCTATGCATATGCCCTATTTATCATTGTTAACTCACCTTGTCCCATAGCCAATATATAGCCAATATATAAGAAAGGAATAAAGATATTTATGGTTTTTTCTTGGTTGAATTTGGTTTGTTTTATTGGTTTGTGTCTCTTCCTAGGACTCCCTACCTTAGTGCATTTCTATATTTTGAGCATTATTCCTTGCTAACACATTCACTCTCATTTGCGTTCTAGAGGCCATGGCCTTTTAGGTAGACCTCAAACAGAGATATAAACTAGGATGATTGCAGCTATAGTTCACTATTCCACGTTGTTAAAAATACAAGAGGAAATTTTACAATTATAAAGCTTAACACTAATGATGTCCAAAACTATTCTAATTCGTAGATTCAAATAGATGTAGTCAACTAGGTCCTAAACCTTGACCACACCATAGGACAATGTAGAAAATATCTCAATTCTATAACTCTTCATTGGAAAAAAAAAATTTCTCTTTCGTCGAGTTCTCAAATATAACTATGGTGATCACAATGAAATCATCACATGCTTCAATGAAATCCAATTAGTCCAATGCCACTAGCGCTCATTCTTGGTTAGTCGTGATCCCTGCATGTCACATATTGAAGTACACACCCAATGTGTTTTCAAACCTCTGGCATCAATAGACACAAGTTCCCAGGATATGGTCCTAGTAACTTCATCCAACAATTGATGCTTGCATAGTTATTTTGTCTTATCTTTGGTTTTAGTAAATTAGATTCTTTTAAGTAAATCTATGACCAATGACAAGTAGAAAATTATATATTATAATTCTTCATTCATTAATAATATATATGTAATTTTGTTAGAAAATAATATATTATAATTCTATTGTTCTCTTCATTAATAATATATATGTAGTTTTGTTAGAAAAATTGAAAGACAAGGGCCCTCATCATAGTTTTTTTTATTTCACTTATGGTACACCATGATGGTGAATATTCAAAATAGTGGACTATGTTTTTTTGTATAATAATGACTTTGAAGCAATATAAAACACCAAATGTTTGAAAAGGGAAATAATTTAAATATTATTTTTTGAGGATGTCCTCTATTTATATTTTCTATTTAATTTTATTTAAAAAAACAATTACAAATTTAGTAAAATTATTAAAATATTAATTTTTCAAATCACATAAACAAAATATAATAAAATTCTACTTATATTTTCTATTTAATTTTATTTAAGAAATAATTAAAAATTTAGTAAAATTATTAAAATTAAAACTATTATTTGTTCAAATTACATAAACAAAATATAATAAAATTCCTGAAGGTATTGTAATCATTTACATATTTATAAATAAAAATTAATGAATAAAAAGTTATAATCAAATATATAATTATATAGCTAAATATTATAAATACTTAATAACTATAATTAAAAATAAAAAAATGCTTAAACCATTGTGTCCAAAAGGTAATATAATTTATACTAACAAAATTGTATATATATATATATATATATATATATATATAATGAATTCATCATAGTAGAATTATTTCTACTTGGCTAAGAGCTCGTCTTCATCCTATCTTAGGAATTAGGTTAATGGCCAAAGACCTAGGCATCTCCTAGGAGTGAAAGTCTACTCCCTTCCAAACCACTACCTACTAATTACAAGTGGAGTGGTTTTACTTGAATATTAATAATGAGTCAATTACCAACTTAGACTCATCTTAACTCTAAATCTTCCATGCCCCATACCATGCCCCAAGAAGGATCAAATTTTTTGAGATGAAAATCACTACTATAGTGAAAACTTAACTCTGAATCTACCATGCCCCAAGAAGGATCAAAATTATTGAGATGAAAACCACTAATAGAGTGAAAATAGATTTCATCCCTCTAGAAGCTTTGTAAATATGAAATTACTATGGATCTAGATTGGTTTATTAATAGTAATGTAATAAATGATATTTAAATTATTTATAAAAATTGAGTAAAGTCTCCTAATAGCATGATATAGTGGTTGGAACAATACGATCACATGATATTACTTCAATAAATTAGCAATGTAGCATGATTAAAGAAAAAAATATATAAACTCTCACTTGTTTATGAAGTGTTATATTTAAATTTTTTTAATCTATTATTATTAATTCTTAAATATCTATAAACATTTTAAATATATATGAACTTTATAAAATTCAAATTCATTAATTAGAAAAATAAATTACATAAATCTAAAACTTACCAATAAAATAATAATTTAGTTAAAATATATAAATAAATATAACCAAATTTATCTCTAAAAAATTTATCATCGATAAGTATATATTAAACATGATAATACATCTATAAGTATATATTAAATATGTTATCATATTGTTATTAGTCTTAACTTACAGTATCACAAATAACAACCAGAGTTGATTCAATAACTATTGAAAACATATTTACTATCGTTACAGAATTTCATCGATTCATCGATTGTAGTTGTAGAGTGCTTATCCATAAAATAACTGAGAAGAATATGCCTCCGACCAAATCTGTTGTTTCCTTACGAATGCAAGTGTCAAATACCTTTGTAAGAAAGAAACAGAATAGTCAATTTATATATGGACGATATAACCACGAAACGGGCTGGCAGATTTATCACAAAATTACTATTAGATGTGAGAAGATTATTTTGTTGAGACAAAATAGTCGTTTTCTATTTTAGGAATTTTAGGAAATTTTTTTCTGATTTTGTTTATCATGTTTGTTTATCATAACTGATTTTGCATATTAATTTTTTTAATTTAATATATAAATAGATTTAGTATGTGGAAGAGAGCTAAGAAAAAGAGTTTTTAGAATTATCATAAAATTATTATTAATAATTTAATTTAATTTTATGTAGTTTTGCAATGAATATAAAATATATTTGGGAAGATTTTTTTATTAAAATGAAATGCAAATCATTGTCTTTTCCATTTTAGTTATAAATGTTTCCAAATTTTCATCATATTTAAGTTTGTACTTTAATATTTTTAATTTAATATATATATAAATTTAATTTGTTGAAACTTATATTTAATATTATTAATATTAATATGTTAAATTAATATTAATATTTTTTTACATTTTATAAATTTAACATCTTAAATTGATATTTAAAAATATTAATATATAATATTTCTTACATTACACTTACACATCTTCCAATTTTTACACTATCTCCCAATCTTTATAGTTCATTGTAAAATATCTTTTTGACACCATTAAACATCTCCTATACTAAATTTTAAGTATTACTTGACACAATTAAATAGTAAGAAAAAAAACAATACAATTAAATATATCTGCAAGGTTCACTTCGACACCGTTCATGCTTGCTGTCATATGATGTCATTAAAGAAAACTTTAAAACAAAAATGAAAATAAAATGACAAGAGTTTGTCCATGGAGCCTCTAAGTGATGGCTATCACGTGTAAATCTAGCGCAATGCCCTCCGTCTAATCTAGTCTATCCTTACGTAAGCCCTTTGTTCCACTCTCACCACTATTGTCTTTTAAATTCATAAATGTTGATAAAGGATTTCTATGACATCACACTAACGAGATGTCCCTTTTACATAGCATAAATACATTCATCTAGGTCAGAATTTATTTTTGCTTTACAAGATTCCAACTAAACTCACTTTAATAATCTATGAATTCACCGTAATAATATATAATTTAATTTACTATAAAGTCAATAGTTGGACGGAAGTGTAAGTTAATATTCTATTTAAAATAAGAGAAGTAAAAGTAGTACTTACATGAAAAGTTATTAAAACAATTTTTTTTTTTCAATATAAAGAATAATTATTAAGATAATCTGCTCCTAGCTTTACGAAGAAAAAAAAATTAAAAATAATTTTTCAGAAAAATTATATATTTTTTACATTTCAGAGAACTAGTATAATAATAATAATATTAGTTTAATGTTCATTATGAATACAAATATTTTATTGTCCATATTTATATTCAATTATACATATTTCTTTTTTTAAGAAATCATTTTCTCTTAGTCTTAAAGGGAAAGGGTCACTACAACGATATTAATAGAGTATTTTTATTTTTATTTTTAAAAATAAGAAATAATTTTTGAAAAGATATTTTATTTTTACATTTCAATATAAAGAGAAATTAAACAAATATTAATCTAATATTTATCATAAATAAAAATATTTCATTGTCCAATATTGTATACAATAACTTTATATCAAAAGAGAAAGTAATTGAAAGTGAATTTCTTAAAATAACTTTATATTTTAGGTTAGTTGGTGGGTGATTGAACTTTCAATCACTTGATTGAAAAAGCATTGCCAATATACTTTATTGTTAATTGCACTTTCAATCACTTGAATTGAAAAGAGATTGCCAACATGCTTTATTTTCAATTGTGCTACTACCTAGAGATAAACAAATATCTCATTTGATTGATAGGTATTTTCTATTTCATTTGTATGTTAGTGTAAAGAATTTGAACATGGGTTGGGGAGATAGAAGCCATTAGATTGAGATAGCAACTGTTCCACTCAACTACTCAAGATATCCTAATATCCTAATTGACATCTATTTTCTATTATGTAATTCATTCAATTTTAAATATGAAATTAAAAGTAGTCATTTCAAAAAATATTAATAACTTAAAAACAACAATCAAGATAATAAATAAAATATTTCAACTCATGCTTTAAAGAATTTACTAATGAACTGAGAAAGCAATAGCTCTCTCTCTCTCTCTCTCTCTCTCTATATATATATATATATATATATTGAAAGAGATATTTGTTAGTTTGTTGGTAATTTTTTGAGATCGCACCTAGTCTGGGCCACACCAACTCTTAATATGATTGATTTTTTTCCCATAAAGTTTCGAACAGGTGACCTTAACATCAAGGAGTGACTAACAATAGTCCCATCACCATATATTCTATACCCAATGCACATTGGTAAATTCTTTTTAATTCAAGGTATCAAAGAGTTATGCAATTTCGTCCATATTTAATTCAAACTAAACATGTAGCATTTAAAAAATTATTAATAACACAACAAATTCAATGTAAATATCTATATATCTTTCTATATAGCGAGAGATTATATTCCATGAATATATGTGCATTGAGTATAATGAAGGAGATATATGATTCCTTCCATAATAAGCTTAGCGTTCATAGATAGTGTGACTCGTTTCCCTCTCACACACATAAAAATATAGATGACTGTTACAATATAGGAATTATATTTGGACAAAACATAAATTATATGGGAAAATGATCCATTCAAAAACATAAAAATGAAATTAGAAATGAGATTGCTTATTGTTGGAGTATGTGTGTGAGACCACATTTTCTTATTGAGATTATTGGTCATTGTTAAGTAGAAATGGTTGGTTATTGAGATCTATATTAATGTGAAAGATTCTCACTAGTTAATTTACTACATTAATGTATATTTGAAACATTACTTCAACTAAATAATCACATATTTAAAATAGTAATATTTTTATATTTATATTTCTATTATTAATAGAATATTTTTGTATTTATATTTCTATTATTACTTTATTTATTTTTGTAAGTTTGGTAATAACTTTATTTTTCTCTTTTTCTTTTTACTCCATCTTCATCAACATGTCTAGATACATCACTTTTATTGGACAAGGAAATTGAATCTATGGTAAGTGCTATAACAAGGCATCTCATCATAGTTTAACCATAACCACACACCCATTTCTACTCTTACTTTAATATAACTCTGACACATTTATATCACAATAATAAAACTCCCACGAACATTTCTACTATTACTTTAATAGAAATCTGACACATTTATATCATAGTAATAGAACTCTCACACACACATATATGATAGAAATCTACTCTACACCAGAACATCTTTTAGAAAGCCATCACAGACCCCAACATAAACTGAGAAAGAACCAAATGAAATAATAAATAAAATGGCCTCAGGAATATCGCGCATTCACAAACCAAAATGCAGCAAATGAATGAAGCTGGGGAGAATGTAGAGATACAAACATGGGAAGATCGATGGCGCAAAACAACGCATTCACAAACCAAAATGCAGTAAATGAATGAAGCTGGGGAGAATGTAGTGTTACAAACATGGGAAGATCGATGACGCAAAACAATGATATATGCGTAAATACTGTTCTTTGTTGCTATCTCGTTCCACAAAACGGCCCTGTATAAAGTTTCACTAGTTGCAAGATCCAGTAACATATAATAAGGATATACATCAGATCTGTCGGGTATCGTACTGTAATCGCCATCAAGATATTGTGGTTGTCTGAAGATCAATAAAGACAAAGCACGTACCATGAACTAATATATCATCAAGATTCATTGTTCAATCCGCTAAAAAGACCATATGAGTTCGGACAACTCACCTAAAGCATTTTATATTTTATATGTTCAGAATTTTATAAACTTGTGTTCAACTTACATATCGTTTCGAGAGCAACTAGCTGGACATCTTCACAAATTAGATTACAAGATATAAAGCCAAGTCTGGCATCATATTTAAATAACCGCACCAGATTTATGTGAGGTGAATAACTGTCTGCAGCAACAAAGATTTGTGTGTGGTGAATAAGAGGGTCATGGGCCGCTGGCCCAGCTTCGTCCGGCAATCATAATGGCCCTCATTTACAAGCCCCTGGGAATTTAATTATTAAGAAATTATAAGGAAAAATGGTGGTAATGTTGTCGATATTATTATTCCTTGCAGTTATTTGGTATTCGATATTATGGTGATAGCTATATGTAGATGGGCAGTACAAAAATGTTGCATTTCAGTTGAATCCCCTGACCATAAAGTTATGGGGATAGCTGCATGCAGATGGTCAGTAGAAGAACGCGGCATTCCAGTTTAATATGCTAAGAACAACACACGTTTTCTTTTTCAACCTATCAATTTATATGCTTGACAACTTATTGAGAATAAATAAAAACACAGAGCTAGACATGCCGTTTCATTAATTATAAGAGATTTTCTAAGAATTTTAGGCAGAATGAATTGGTGAATAATTTGTGTTCGCAGTTTCTTTTATTAAAAGCTTTAACCTACAATATAATTTTTTAATCGATGATTTGTAGTGTTTAGTTTGTAATATTTATAAAATAATTGTATTATACTGATTTGTAGTATTTATTTTGTAATATTTATAAAATAATTGTATTGAGTATAATAGCCTTCATAAATTTTGAACAAGTTACTTTTTCTACACATTCTCAATTTCAGTTAAAATAAATTTAAAAAAACAATTATAATTATATAAATTTCAGTACTTAAAAACAAACTTACTGATATGGCTTAAAATCTTGCTTTTTCAACGACCGCCCTTATAACAGCCTCACAACAGCCTCACACAGTAATTAAATGAATACTTACATACTGCTGCTAAATGTAAATGCTACATTAAATTCTTCCAGTTGTTGGAATAAGTACAAACCACATAAGAACCGGCGATTCAAACTGAATTTAATCTTTGAAAATCTCATTGCAATACATAAAATTTAAATATAAAATCGTTATCAAAATTTTCACTCAAACATATTTTTCTGCCCGGCTATCATTCGCTCGTTTTACTGCTGGAATTCTGTTTTTTGTAATGATTATATTTGACTATTACGGCAGGTCTCTTACAATTTCAAGGGCCCTAGTAACTCTGGAATGAATAATTCTTATGCTGCAATCATCATGGAATTGCTGGCGTTACACTAAAATAATACTCTACTTTAAAGGTTTTTTGAGCATCCACGTCAGCATTGGAATTTGTTTTTTTTTTTCAAATTTAATAAATAATTTATTTATAACCTGTAGTAAAATCATTTCTAGCTATGAGAATCTGGCTATGAGAGTTTCGCTATTGAGGGGAGAAACACTAGAGAGATTCTTTAAGGATATCATTTCAGTATATCTAAAATTAAATTATTTGAGATTTTTTTTTTTTATTAAAATTTTTTAATCAAATGTAGCCTTAGAAACAAGATTTTTTTAAAATTTATTTTAGTGTTGAAACTTGAGTTTACTACACTGTTTATTATATATATATATATATATATATATTTGTAATTTTGGTAGTATTTTTCAATTTTTCACTTTTTTCACCTTTTTTTTTTTTTTAACTCCATTTTCATAACATGTCTAGATACATCACCCCGATCGGGGAAGGGAATTAAACCTGGCCCGCCTCATCACTGTTTAACCAAGACCCACAGACGTTTATTATATATATATTTTTTTATGATTGTTAATTTATTTTTAAATATTTTTGTTATGTTTTATTTTATAAAGTAGTTAAATATAGTTATAATATTTTTATTTTTGCTTTTAAAATTTTATTTATATGTTTTTTATTAATTAGATTAATTTTGTATTATAAATTGGAAATTCACTATATGTAAGTAAATATGGTTTGTTAGTTGGAAGACGAGAGTAAAAAATTATAAATAAGTTTGAGGTTATAAAAAGGAGTTGAAGTGCCTTATTTAGTCTACATTTGCTTTTTAGAAGCAAAAACATTAAAACAAACAACACAATTATTTGACAAACAACATAATTAATTCTTGGGAGAATCGAGCATAATAGTGCCTACACTTCTTTTTAGAAACAAAAACATTAAAACAAACAACATAATTATTGTTGAGAGAATTCACGTAGATGAGGCTGGGGGCTTGGTTGTCTTTTTAGATGATGTTGAATTGGAAGTTTGATATTTTCTTGACTAAGAGTAAAACTTTACTATCCACTTTCTTAATTTGTTGTTGCAATGAGTAAATGCACAGAAAGTCACATTTTGGGCTTCGTTTATTTCAACCAAAGACTTACACATTATAGTTGAAACAACTAGGGCTTCATTTATCTCAACCAAAGCCTTACTCATTATAGTTTTGAAATTATTTTAGAATTTTATTTCCTTTTTTTAATCAAATGTAGGGTTAGAAACAAGATTCTTTTTAATTTATTTTAGGGTTGAGTTTACCAAAGATGTTTATAATTTTTTTTACGAGTGTTAATTTTTTTTTAAATATTTTTATTATGTTTTATTTTATAAAGTAGTTAAATATAATTATAGTATTTTTATTTTTACTTTTTAAATTTTATTTATATGTATAAATAAGTTTGAGGTTATAAAAAGGAGTTGAAGTGTCTTATAATACTTATCAAATAAAACATAGTATAAATTATTCACAACATAATTTAGCTTACACTTGCTTCTTAGAAACAAAAACATGAAAACAAAGAACATAATTAATTGAGAGACAAAATAATTAATTGTTGGAGACTCAAGCATAATATACGTAAAACAAACAACATAATTATTGTTGGGAGAATCCACCTAGATGAGGGTGGGTAAATCCTCTCTTGGGCTTCATTTATCTCAAATAAAGCCTTACTTAGACAATCTCGCAAAAGAAAGTTAGAAGCCCTCTCAAATATTGAAGAGGAAAATCAACCTCAAGCAGAAATTGAAGCACGTATGTAAATGTAAATATTATGATCTATTGATATATTTAAAATTTTCCTTATGTAAAATGTGAAGCTTAATTTTTATTTGATGAACTAATTTAAAAAATATTTTGTTTAATGTAAACAGACAGAGATATTCCTCAAAATATTGAAGAAGAAAATCAACCTCAAGCAGAAATTGAAGCAGGTATGTAAATGTAAATATTATAATCTATTGATATATTTAAAATTTCCCTAATGTAAAATGTGAAGCTTAATTTTTATTTGATGAACTAATTTGAAAAATATTTTGTTTAATGTAAACAGACAGAGATATTCCTCAAAATATTGAAGAAGAAAATCAACCTCAAGCAGAAATTGAAGCAGGTATGTAAATGTAAATATTATGATCTATTGATATATTTAAAATTTTCCTAATATAAAATGTGAAGCTTAATTTTTTATTTGATGAACTAGTTTGAAAAATATTTTGTTTAATGTAAATAGACAGAGATATTCCTCAAAATATTGAAGAAGAAAATCAACCTCAAGCAGAAATTGAAGCAGGTATGTAAATGTAAATATTATGATCTATTGATATATTTAAAATTTTCTTAATGTAAAATGTGAAGCTTAATTTTTATTTGATGAACTAATTTGAAAAATATTTGAAATTTTAGATATATTTATTAATTTAGTTATTTATTGAATATGTACTATTTTTTCGAATATGTACGGATGAAATCACTATCGATAATGAGATGTTAGAAAATGTTGACACTCACACATATGGAGATAAAAAACCTGACCATGTTATACGATATCGTGTTAACTGCATTTTTGAAAAGTATTTCTTAAATGAGCGGGTGACAGTTCAGGGTCAAATGTTGAAAGGTCTCCTATCATCAAGGAAATTAAAAGAAGCTACGACACTATTGGGTATTTGAAAATCAACCAAAGATAATTAAATGAAGGAAGAACTGATAAAAAATATGAGTAGTGCTATGAAGTCAATTAAGAGATCTAGAGAGAAAGATGTTTCAATTGTACGTAGAGGAATACAGATGACAATGGTTTCCCCAAGTACTCAAGAGAATCGTTTGGTAGCATCTATGGCACGAGCAATGGGAACCTCGCGAAAAAATTTGCACAAACATTGGAAATTTCAGTTGCAAATAAATGTAAATGATGAACTCGCTTGTTGGAGAGCTATTTGTAGGAAACCATACAAAGATAGACTTGGAGAAAATGTTAAAAAAATAATATATGAATATTGGAAGAACAATTCGCGTGTTTCACCAACTGCAAGGCATGTGATGCGAAGAAGAATAGCACGAAATCAGTACAAATAACATGAAAAACATCTCTTGGAAACCACTCAGATAGAGTTATTCAACAAGTTCAAAGAAGAGAATCGCCAAATTCATGTTTCACTCAGTGCTTTTGTTCAACAAAAACCATGGTATGTAAAAACTATCACCGTACGCAACACTTGTTGTTGCCGTTATCATGTGGAATTTGAGTTATATTATGACACATTCCTTGATTTCGGTAGAACATTATGGAAGGATTCACCTCCTCCTTCCACTATCCATGATTTCATATCTCAAATTCTATGTGAAAAAGAAAGCGATGAACTATTTTACAAAAAGAAATGTGTTGGTGGTAAAAAATGCGATGATTGTGGACATTTGACTAAATTTCAAAACAAATATCATATTGATATAAATGATCAATCATTTTCCAACATGAAAGTGAAATGGAAGAGATATGAATATATCGATACATTGATTCAAGGTGCAAATAGTGTTAAAAGAATTGAATTACTAGAAGACGAAATTTTTCTGATAGACTTTTTGAGAAAGTTTGAGGCAAAAATTTACAAATACACCAAACATTCCCATAGAGCTCGATGGCAAGACTTGCAATTCAAAAAATCTCGTGAAGTTTTTCCACCAGGGACCATTTTGTCAGTGATTGATTTTGCAGAAAACTACACATTTGTTCCACAAAAAGAAATTTATAGTGAATACTATCATTCTGACCAAGTCTCCATGCTCGTCCATATTCTATATAGACATGCTGAACAAAATGTCGATCATATAGAAAGCACGAGTGAAAATTGACATATCATTAAAGAATATCACTTTTATATCAGTGACGATCGTACACACGATACATGTTTTGTACAACATTGTTTTGGAAAAAAATTATGATTCATTGAAAAAACATGGAATAACATTCAATGAACATTGGATATGGTCAAACGGATGCGCAGGTCAATTCAAATCTGCACGATCATTCTTTTGGTTGTGTTGTCTTCATAAGAAAACCTGCATTAAACATTGTTGGAATTTCTTTGAAACTGGCCATGGAAAAGAAGAACATGACGGTGCAGGAGCATGCATAAAACGAGTACTTCGAAGATATCAAATGAACCACTCTGCAAGCCGACTTGTGAACGCTCAAGAAGTTGTTCAATGGTGCATCGCTGCTCTAAGCCATGAGAGAAACCCATCAAGAGAAGTGCGAAGGTACATTCAATTTAATTTATATTGGAAATCTAATTTTAAACATTGTACATTTATCATGCAATGATTATCTTTGATTGTATTTTGATATCAAATTTACAAATTCTTCTTCTAATTTTCCATATAAAGGTTTTTCTGGCATATTGGAATCGAAGACGTATATAGATCAATTGGAAATGACGTTGAAACAATAAAAGGGACTCGAAAATTGCATTCAATTCAAGCAAAGTCGTCCAGAAATGTGTTTGCATTGGATAAAAGAAAATATTCTTGTTTTTGTGATGTTTTCATAGACAACACAAAATCCAATGACGTTTGTGAAAATAAAATGTATGTGAACGATTGGAAACATACAGAGCTAAATACAATGGGCAAAATGTCTGTTGCAATGTTTGAAGAAATGAAATCAGAGGAAACTACAATATCATTCGATGGTGATCGAGTTTCTGATCTTGTTAGAGAAGGTAACATTTGAATTACTTTCTAATGATTTAAAGATCTAAAAATAAATTTAAATATGCAAAAAAAATTTAAATTAATTTTATTATGCAGGAGATGTTTTCGTTGTAATTGCACCTATTGACAACGATGAAAATGTGAAGTATTATTTGATGCGTTTCACTGAACGAAAAATGAAATTATTACAGAACTATGATGATCACGGATTTCAGTATGACAGAGGGTCTATTATACTGAAAGGTTATTTTTTCAAACAAACTCATGAAAGTGAAGACTTTGTTTACTTTGAAGACTATGAACCTGATTCCATAAGTTGTCAATATAGTCACTTGGTGTGTGCAACACGCATAAAGTTGATAGAAGTTCAATCAAAGAAAAAATAAAAAATTAAGAGATGGAAAATGTCAAAATCCGATCATGAACGGATTATTGAGGATGGAATTCCATTAGAATTTTTTTGAGTGAATTTTCCAACAAATTATTATCTTTGGATTAAATATGTTTTAGAACTTCCAGTACTCAACTAAAAATTGAGCTGCTTATGTTATTTGTGCAAGTGCTTGCACATGTACAAATTGTTTGGGTACAAGCACGTGCTCTAGTATCACCTGAAAGTAGTTTTACATACATACATGTGCATTGATGAAAAATGTTATATTTATTGGATATATATATATATTTTATAGAATGAAATTAATTGTTCTAGTTTTACTATGTGCATTGATGAAAAATTATTTATGTACTCAATATATATGTTCTAGAGTGCAATTAACTGGAACTAGTTTTTCTATGTGCATTAATGAAAAACTAGCTGGATTTTCTGGTAAAAAGTATGGACACAATGTAAATAAATCATCTGCAGTATAGTTTTGTATGAGAATTCCTTTCATACGAAAATTCCTTTCAAACAAGAGACTCGAAGCACTTCTCCGACTTTTCGTGGGATTTGACCCACATCTCTAATCCTGATTGAAAATCTCGTACAAAATTTGCTTGTCCAATGGTCGGATATGTTCAATGTGCATTGATGAAAAATGTTACTTGTCTTGGATAGATATGTTGTAGAATGCACAATTAATTGTTCCAAGTAGTTTTTCTATGTGCATTGATGAAAAACTAGTTGGATTTTTTGGTAAAAAGTTTCAACAATGTAAATAAATCGACAAGGCTACCTATTTGAGTGCATTAACGACATTGACCCAAATTCAACAAACATATACATGTACTAGAGACTTATATTTCCAATCAAAATTAAAGGGATAATTTGTACATATATCTACTTCTTTAAACTCTATTTTCAATTAGAGCTCAATTGATAGATGGTTAGTTGCATTGAAAAGCTATGTTCTTCCTATTGGAAATTTTTGTGTTTTCAATGATATTAATGGGTATTTCCATCTTCATAATGGTGAGGAAAGTATAAGAAGGGAATTGGGAATTTAACAAAGATTATTGGGCTCAAGCATGGTGAGATATGCAGTGGCACATGACATAGGACCTTTCTATGGGATGTTTGGTCTATCAGTAAGATATGGTTAGATCATTATTTAGTTTTGGGAATTAATGATGGATCTACGAACCGAGATCATGGTCAACAAGGCATACAAATTAGTTATATGAAAAAATAAACGTTCTAGGTCACAAGTATTATGAACATGGAATTCAACCATGACACATGTCCTCTCTATATAGTATCTAACACCCAAGTAGTATTCCTTGTGTGACTAGTCATAGCAGGGATGAGCCTAGGGTATTGACTATGCCTAGGAGAGAAAAGTAGGTCCTAATGCTGAAGATTTATGTTTGAAACATAAGTCATAATAATGAAGCGAAAGGAAGCCTCACATAGTTATGAATTTATGTAGTAAAACACATGAGAATTACTATTAATGCACATACATTCTTGTAAATTCAAAAAATTATGGCCTTGCCTCTTTTACTATATGTGTTAGATGAGTTAGATACTTTGTTTCTAGCTTCAAATTAGCAAACATTTTTGTTTGAGTTGCATAAACAAAAACAAATCCATTTTTTTAACACCCTATTCTTATTTCTATTGTCAACCAAGTATTTTAGATATAATCTACATGTTTGTTAGGGATGAAATTGTGCACTCTTTAAATATTTGTAAGAAGATACAACATATTTGGTCATTTCAATTCAAAATATATGAGAATATAGAATAAAACGTAACATACCACAATTAGAAGAATGTATTTTTTTAGTTTATCAAATTTTCATAAATGAAAGTGATTATATTCCATAAACAAAACTATTTTTCACACCATATCCTAATAAGTTGTGCAAGTACACATAATAAGTCCTAGTCAACATATTGTTGTTTTCTATATTTCCATTACAACTAAAGCATCATGACACAGAAGCATTAATTTTCATTATGTCAACCTAACATATGAAATGGCATAAGAGGTCATAGCAAAAGCAATGTAATACAAATATGATTCAAAAATTTAATTCTAGTAGAGGACTTGTTCAAGTTTAATACACAAAGTCTAAGTGGAGCTTGAGAGATAGGTTATGTAGATACGATAAACTTGTTTGGATTTAAAGGCCCAACTGCTCATATGAATTCCCTATATCCCCTTTCTCAATTAGGATAAGCGATGGGGCCATATTGACCCTTAAACAAAATAGATAATTCAATTTTCTTTGTATGATATTACAAACTCTTATGTAATATGAATGTTTTTATTAGATTATAATTTTCTAAGAAAAAATTTCACAAAGGATGCATGTCCTTCATATGGACAACTAGAGACCATTTCAAATTTATTTTGGAATCATCACTATGCTCATTGCTATTGCAATTTTGTTTAGAACAAGTTGAAGTACACTTTCCTGAGTAATATACACTAGAAAGGGACTCTATTAGGGAATGAGGATTCCATTTAAGTGTAATATAACAACAAAATATACCTCCCTAATGGACACATATATTATCTTGGGTCAAAAATAGGTTATATTTTCTATAATTAGGATGGTTATCTTGACCATATACATTTAAGAAAGACTGCATTCACTATTAGGGATGTAGTTTATATATTTTCTAAAATCAAAGTTGGGTATCTTGACAATATATATTCAAGAAAAACTACCTTTAATGTCTTGGATTACCTTTCTACCTAGAATATCAAATTTCATTTTTTAAAATATATAAATTGTATATGAAAATTAAAAGTAAAATTAGAGATTTAATTCCACCAAGGACTAATCAATTTATGGTTACATTTGTAAATTAACAGTTATATTTCTAGAAAGAAACATTGCAAATATAATCTTTTTGAAACCTAAAATGAATATTTCTTAATAAAAAATTAATCTTTGCACATTAAATTTAAAGCATTACATATATATGCACATTAAATTTAAAGCATTACATATTAAACTTCACATGCCATGCCAATTATAATTCAACTATCCAAAAAAAAATTTAACATTAAATATTTACATGCCAAAAGTACTAAAACCATCCAAAAATTAAATAAAACAAATTATATAATAAAAATGTAATAAAATATGTCCAAAATTTGTAAATCTCACAAGTATCAAACTGTATCAAGTTTAACAAATTTTAAAACCATCTAAATTTTGAAATCAAATCTACTGTAAATCGTGTCCATCAAATGGAGGATCTAGTGTCTTCCTTACTAGGGTCTCAGTCTGCGCCCTATCCTGTGAATGGGAAACCATCCAAAAATTAAATAAAACAAATTATATAATAACAATGTAATAAAATATGTCCAAAAATTGTAAATCTCACAAGTATCAAACTATATCAAGTTTAACAAATTTTAAAACTATCTAAATTTTGAAATCAAATCTACTATGAATCATGTCCATCAAGTGGAGGATCTAGCATCTTCCCTACTAGGGTCTCAGTCCGCGCCCTATCCTGTGAATGGGAAACCTACATACACAATGCACATGTACTTGAACATTAAAATTTGAAGTTTCAAAAATGAATGAGAATATATATATCTAGAACTTCATGTAAAAAACAAAATATAACAAAAAAATCATGCAATACCTCGTAAGGTTCCCTCTCCATTTGATGAACAGGTTCTCCCATAGGAACAACTGCAGTGGTAAACTGTACAATATACATGTATAGTTTTATATATATATATATATATATATATATATATATTAAAAACTTTCAAATGAAAATGCACGTGTACATATATAAACTTATTTTCAATAATATTAAAAAGAGGAACTAAAGACAACTTGTTCAAATGCTATGGATGTTCCTATCTCTGTCGCTAGAGTCCTCGGATTAAAGAAATCTTCTATAGGAACCTAAATTCAAAAAATTTTAAATAACTCAAAATATAGATCTCTCTCTATATATATACATATATCTCAATTTTTAATGGAACTTTTTGAGGTAGAATATATATATATATATATATATATATATATATATAAAACTTTTAAACATAAATTTTAAACTTGTGAAAAATTGTCCATACTTGTGGCTCGTCTCCCAATGAAGTAGAAGGTACATCACCTAAGGAAGAAGAAGGTACCGCCATCCCAAAAACATCAGATGGAATCGGTACCTGTTAAAACATTTTATCAAATTATATATATACATACATGTACATGTGTGGCAACAATTATTTATTTTAGAGTCACTTAAAAAACACTAACATGTGCCAACATATCATGATGGTCAGACCCATCTGCATCGTTTGAACCGGAGGTCCCGAACATAATATTAACATTTTCATCACACATCATGCCTGAGAACTGCAAATGGTGTTTTAACATATAATCATACATTTTTGTTAGATTAATGTACACATACAAATAAATGTATACATGTACATACACATGTATTTATTACAAATTGTACACATGTATATGTAAAAATAATTTCAAACCCTAAGGCCACTAACACATACCGTTTCGGTGCCCTCTTCCTCATGAAAAATTAGGTCTTGCAGACCATTGCGACAATTTATTGCATATGTTTGGAGATCTTCAACATTCATGTTGTAAATATCCTCATCTGTACGATAAAAAAAATTGGCACGTGCATTTTCACGTGCTCTTTGTCGATTTAAACAAAGATCGACTCCACTCAATCCGCTATGAACATTGTCAATCATAACATCTCTTGCTTCTCAACTTATTTGAGAAGTCGCATCCATCTCTGATCGCAGAGTTTTGACTTGAAACGGTCGACTCACCAATGGTGGCTCAAGGCGAGGCAACTCCACATCTCGCTTAGCGCCCTTACGGTTATATAATCTACCTTTCCCCGGGCCAAAAAATTCTGAAGGAAGGTCATTGTAGTTGAGTTTCATACCCAAAAAAAATTCTACATAAAACATCTGTGCAAAATAAACAGGAAACTCATCGTTCCATGGAAGCCTTCCAAAGGCCGCAATATCCCGATCATACAAATAACGAGCTATTTCTGGGTGCTTGAAATACTGCACCTTCAACATTTTTCTTTTTGGCCCTTCTTTATAATTAAACATTGACTTGGCCACATCTCTTGTAAATTTTTGTTTAATGTCCTCCCATTTATCGGGACCCATCATTGTTTCTTTTCTCTTTCTCATAATTTCTACAAATGAATCAGTCGTTGGCCCAAGATTTCTGTACACTTTCACCATTTCACCCAATGAATGTGTAACTATTTCAAGGCTTTTTCGACTCTCAGCAGGTAGAGACAAAGCCACATGATCTCTTTGCAATTTTGCATGAAGGCTTTCACACCTTTGTAAGGTGCATTCCGCCATGTTGGTTTCCCATGGTATATCAGTAATCTCAGCCGGATAAGTTATGTTGGGTTGACAGCCTTCTTCTTGAATGTAGCGGGCTGGCCTACATCTATTTTTACCACTAGCTTGAACATTTTCGGCCTCTGCATCAATATATATAAAATTTCGTATATTAGAAAAAACACGTGTAAAAAAAGTTGTACAAATTTAATGAAAAATCTTTAAATTGACAACCCTGATGTTGTTGGTTAACATCTTTTCCAACATGACCGCCGAGAACTAGACCTGTAATGACGCCGGAGAACCGGACCCACAAGGACTCGTTGAGAACCAGCGGGGCCGTTGATTGGCTTTCGGGAATAAATATCACCCTCTTCCTGCAACCTCGCTACCACTCATAGCTCGACCAACACCCACACGCTTCCATGGATGGAGTACAGAAACCCTTCTCCTCTTGCCTCCTAAAAATTAAAATATGAAACTTATTAACAACTAATTTAACTCACAAAGTTAATAAAAAATCAATTCCATATGTACACACATGTATGGATATTTAAGATTATATTTAAATACCATGAACATCCCCCGATCCTTGAACCTCCATATGGGATTCGGTTGATCTTTGTCGTTCATCCTCCATGATATATATCTATTGGTCGACATTTACACAAAATAGATTTCAAAAAATAAATTTGTATTTTAGTGTACACAAATTATGTAGAACACAACTTTCAAAGCAATCATTGGTCATGTGTGAAACTAAATTTAATCGAAAAAGAAATTATAAAAATGATAAGTTCACCAAATTGCGCTTTAAATGGTGGGAGCACACTTGGTATAAAATTTACCACTTATACACTTTAGTTTGTGGGAGAAATGACACATGTACATAGTTTACCTTAAAGTTGTCGTGTTTTATGGATATTAAAATGAAGAACTTCTATTTAGATCCATTCCAGAGATTGACTGTAGGGGTATTTACTAGATATGTCACCTTTCATAAAAGATGAGATCCAGAGGCTACCTAGCCCTTTACAGACTCTGCCTATAGAACTTGTAGAAGTAAACACTAGAGGCATTAACAATATCAAAGAACATTTTCATGCTCAGACATGGGAATGTGTCTCTTTCCCTACACAAAAAAATAGTTCAAGGTAGTTAATCTTCATAGACATGTCATCAAGCAGGTCAATGTGATCATCCCCAACTTAATTTTCATGAAATTAGGCTTGGAATCCTCTACAACCTGGTGGATGGAGTTGAATGGAAACTAGGTCAAGGCCTTTACAAAAGACATGCTAGTGAATAACACTTACTAGGTTATGCCAACAAATAAAGTGGGAGAAATGTTTTCTCCTCGAGGTTGTCCAATTGGGTGTGTAATACCAACTTCACCCATTTCCTCACAGGTTTCTCTCTTAGGTTACAAATGTCTTCCACCTTATTCTAGTTATATATTTTTCAATTTCTCGTGAATTCCTTGAATTTTTTCTCCTACCATCTCCCTCTCTTACTCCCCAAATTATTTTCATCAAACATGCCCCATTGAGGATCTGGAGCAATGTTTACACCATACTTAGAGAATTGTCACTGCTGCTAATTGAAATTGGAGTCATGTGTACTATATTTCTTTCTTAAGTGGCTCTTACTTGGACAATATCTTGAGATGAGTTTGACATGATGGTCATATGAAGTTGGAAGCTACTTGGTGTAATTTCCCTTAAATCTTCAAAAAAAACAGAGCAAAAATGTCATTTTCGATCATTTTTTATTAGCTTATGCATACAGCAGATGTTATCACAATTGCAACACAATCATGTTCCATGACCATGAATTATGAATGATGAAATTTAATTCAATGTCTCTTAGAGTCGCAAGGTGGAATTGATAGAACTATTTGATTTCTTTACCATAAATGAATATATCCTTTCATCTATACCTTTCTCTACCATCTTATTTCCAAGTGAAATGGGAATTTTCACATTTTGAATGCCATTACCATGTAATTTGGTAGCCTGCTAGCTAGACCTATCACAAGTAAGGTTGTCATACCAAACTATTTCTCTTGCTCAACCCAGTGACCATGAATCTCTTCTCACACTGCTTACCATATAAGATCTTCAATTGTACATGTCACGCAAAGTTGGGGGTTCTAGGTCTACACCTATTAGGTAAAGTTACATATTTTATGTCATTGTGGTCCTTAAATTTTGAGGTGTTCCACCTGAAAAAGTAGGCATTAAATATGGATGAAAAGGATTTGTTTTAACTTTGATAGAATTTCCTCGTGGAATTACTGAATTTCTCGACGACATCATGCTAGCTTTGCTTAGAGAAGAAGGTTTTGGAGAAATTTAATTCTTTTGACTTATTTTTGGCATTGAAGTTTGAGATAGTAGTTTTGATGACTCCATTGATGACCTTGCTGAGGAATTTGATGCACACAATATTGACTTTGAAGATGGTTTAGAAGATGTTGAAGAAGTTGAAGATTTTAGTGTTGTCACTGAATGTTTCTTTGTTGTTGGACTGGATCAAGACATGTAATTTAACTTTACGAGTAGATTGAAGACCTTGAAGAGGTTTTAGATTTTGTTGTTCTAACTGGAGTTTTTTGTCTAGTTTTGTTTCTTAAATCATCATTTCCATAGGACATTTTTGGTGAATATATTCTTGACCTTGATGAGAGGATATG
Source organism: Pinus albicaulis (assembly GCA_034641835.2). NCBI lineage: Eukaryota > Viridiplantae > Streptophyta > Pinopsida > Pinales > Pinaceae > Pinus > Pinus albicaulis. The sequence continues at coordinate 968,282,670 of CM076582.1, read as the reverse complement.
ATACCTTGAAGAGGCTACATCTTTTGGTGAAATCACTAATTGTTTCTCTATTATTATGTTTGTTAAACATCTCGTTTAGGGCGAGGCAACTCCATATATATTGTACACAGTTTATGGGGCAGAAATCAATATGTAGTTCAATATTCACTTGGTTTTTATAATTGGATAGAAGAATGACTTAAAATGACCTTGTATGTCTTCTCATTTTAGAGCTCAAATTTTTAGGAAGGATTTAAGTATCCACCTTTCAAGAATCACTAGAAGAGGTTGATATTTAGAATATAGGAAGACAAAAAACTAACCAATGGTGTACTAAATGGATTTCTTGGGAGGTGGATTGGCATATGGACTTTTGGTAGCTAGAACTTTTCCAAATAAGTGAATGTCTTTGAAAACCAAACCTCTAGTTTATTTTGGTTTAGACAAGGTATAGAATTTGAAAAGTGAATTCCCTCTTTCTTCCTCTTACATGTCCAATGATAAGAATTTGGATTGAGAGAAAAGATTTTCCTAGAAATAAAGATTTTGCATTTTATAAATGTGTAAACATGAGTTTTTAAAATCTAATTAACTCATAAGTTTCTCACAAAATACACTTAAATCTTGACACATAAACCCCTTCCCAATTGGCTAACTTTAGACGATCCTAAGCATATTTTTATTTAACTAATGAGGGAGATAGCCCAACAAAACTAGTTTGTCCATATTCAAATCAAGTTGGTATCAAAGTACAATTTAGCTCATTTTAGTCAAGATTAGTTAGAATAATTAGCTATTGGTTTCTGTCTTCAATTTCCTCTAAAAATGAATGTGTACGTGCTTTTGAGAGACACACTAGAGGAATAAGATTCAATTTTTTTATGAAAATGTGCTATGAAAGTAAAGGGTTTTAAAGGCAAGCATGTACAAGGCATAGTTGAGCCAAATGTTCTTTTGGAAGGGCCTAATTATTTGGGTCTTGGTTATGGAAAACATGGAAAATGCTCCAAAGCCAAGGAGGCACATGAAGATGTTCCAAGAAGGAATTTTATTTCGTGTTCATTACCTCAAGCTTGTGAAGTTGGTGTTCATGATGAATGGAAAAGTTCGACACCCACTTTGCAAGAAGATGTTAATAATCATGCAAATAATGAGAATGTAAAAGAAGAGGATGTTGAAAGCTCTAGATTCATTGAATTCATTTCTAGTATTCAAAGGAGAGCCACTACCTCATGTCAAATTCACCTCCTCAAGAAGGCGACAGCGGTGAATGTTCAAGGTATAAATTTGCCTCTAATCAAATTGCTTTTGATTATGATAAACATGGTAAATATTCAAATAAGATATAGAAAAGAACTTGCATGTTCCTTCTGTGGTTTGAATAATCATAATGTTTATAGATGTTGGAAGAAGATATCCATGCACATGAAACTTTCTAAATAAATGAGTCAAAAAGTCAAAGGCCCATTGGACAAGGAAAATGATGTTGAAAATAAGTTGAAATTTTTTATTACTCATTTCCATAAGAAAGGTCACCTTGTGGAATATTTTGCTACAACAACACTAAACATTTTTAAAACATAAACTAACTTCTAGCAAACAATAATATTAAATTAGATTTAATTGTTTGTGCAGTTGAATTGATGTGCATAGAAAAACTGGGAATAGATATCTTTGATACATACAAAAAAAAAATGCAAAATCTTAAAAGATAAATCAATCTTGCAAACAGAAGGGTATTTAACTAGACATAAATGTCCATATAGATTCATCCAGAAACCCAGACCTAGTCAAAGAAAACATGAACCAATGGTTTATTTCAGCTCTACATCAACGTTGAAAAATTGAACTATTATGATGTGTTACAAATCAGCCTACATGGAAAAGTGTTGGTTGGCATAAAAGGAAGTAATTATATCTATATTTATATACCTTGTCTATGGCTCTTTTAATAAGGAATAACTTGGCAATCTCTGAAAACAGTTTACAGATTCTTGTAAGATTCAGTACGAATATGTTGATGGGCTTTCAGTGTGAAGTTTAAAGAGTTTGAAAATAGTGTGGATCTATTGTTTGGTCATCTTTGAATCAGATTGCGGGTAGTATAGTATGAAGCAGATTGCATATAGTGTGAAGAAAATTGCGGATAGTCTAAGGAAGATTACAAATACCTGAAACAAATCTGTGGATATATGTTGCAGGATGCAGCACCAACTAATGTTGTTGATAAGACTGTTAAAATAGAGACAGAGAACGAACCCAAGGGTTTATCTGACCCTGCTGTGTCAAAGGTTAATGTTTTGGATAAGACTGTTAAAATAGAGACAGAGAACAAACCCAAGGGTTTATCTGACCCTGCTGTGTCAAAGGTTAATGTTTTGGATAAGACTGTTAAAATAGAGACAGAGAACAAACCCAAGGGTTTATCTGACCTTGCTGTGTCAAAGGTTGATCAAAATAAGAAGAAAAAACAAGGTAGCAAGGAAGGAAACAATGAAGATGGCAGTGGCAAAGATAAGTTTTCCAGCTTGATTTTTATGTGTAATTCTCAAACAAAGCAAGAGTGTTTCCGATACAAAGTGTTTGGGTTGCCACCAACCAAAAAGGAGCTTGTAGAAAAGGTGAAGCCTGGAATGAAGCTCTTCTTGTATGATTTTAACCTTAGACAAATGTATGGTATCTACAAGACAACGTCTTTCGGAGGAATGAATGTGGAACCAAATGCTTTCCGAAGTTGTAAAAGGCCACTCCCAACATAGGTAATCTTTTTATACATGAAAGGGGTGCATCAAGCTTGTGAAGTTTGTATTCATGTTGAATGGAAAAGTTTGACACCCACTTTGCAAGAAGATGTTAATAATCATGCAGCTAATGAGAATGTAAAAGAAAAGGATGTTGAAAGCTATAGAGTGATTGAATTCATTGCTAGTATTCAGAGGAGAGCCACTACCTTATCAAATTCACCTCCTCAAGAAGGCGACAACGATGAATGTTAAAGGTATAAATTTTCCTCTAATCAAATTGCTTTTGATTATGATAAATATGGTAAATATTCACATAAGATTTGGAAAAGAACTTGCATGTTCCTTTTGTTGTTTGAATAATCATAATGTTTATAGATGTTGGAAGAAGATATCCATGCATGTATGAAACTTTCTAAATAAATGAGGAAAAAGGTCCAAGGCCCATTGGACAAGGAAAATGATGTTGAAAATAAGTTGAAATTGTTTATTACTCATTGCCATAAGAAAAGTCACCTTGTAGACAAGTGTTGGACTTTGTATCTCTCTAATTAAAAAGAAAAGGCATCTTCACTGATCATTAATTATTACCAGAGAAAACTCCTCATGTATATCAATATGGTTGACAATATGTAATTTTTGTTTGTGGATGATCGTTTAGAGTTACATTGATTTATTTTATAATACACTTATTGGAAGATTTGGGTCCCAAGTGCAGATATGTGATGAAGTTATAGTGAATAAAATTAAAGCAATGGGTTGGACTAGAATTTCCTAGAGAGTTCCTTTATGACAAGGGTAACCTAAAAAGGAAATTTTATAGGAGAAGTTGGTAAAGATTTGTTAGGTGAGGTGAATTATGGTTACTATTTATTTAAATACTTTCTCATTTAGTTACAATCGACCTATGAAGAGAGAAATTATTAATGGCTATATAGAATACCTTTTAAATTGTGATGACCTTCTATATTATCACTTTGGGTCCCTACATAGATGAAATAAATGCATAAAGTATCTCTTAAGAATGGATTTTTTGAATTTTCCTTATTTAACATTTGTGACATCATCATCATCATCATGAAACTTGGGTACTAATGTAGAGAACTATGTCTAAATCTTTAGCATTTAGGAAATTTGAATATTTACATATTTTACTATTGGATACATTTAATTATGCAATCCTTATGGTATGAACTAAAGTTTTCAGCCCTCGATTCTCACAAAAGTGTAACCCAGCTTCACGTTTCCGCCCTAGTGTTAATATTCTTCATCGACATGAGGGCAGAACCGACTACTCGTGCCAAGGCAAAAAAAAGGGTTTCTGAATCTCTGCTCAGGGAATTGTCAACAGAAGGAATATTGCTCTCATGTAAAGGGATGCAATGATGGTATTTGAAAGGCATGCCACTACTTATTGATCACAGAAATGACCCTCCAATGGGCGAGGTGGGGATTGCACGGACAGTGACAAAATGTTGTGCAACAGTGGTTCATAGTGGAATGACATATCTTAAATTTGGCTTGGCATTTAATTTTTTTATCATGACTTTCTAACCATAGACTAATATTTTTTTCCAAAATAAATTCGTACAACTTAACTAAAATGTGGCTAATCATAATGTTCACACAATTAGAAGGAATTTTTTTATCCCCACTTTTAAATATAGGTGTAATGAAGCTTTGTGTCTAGGGTTTAGGAAAGCCTTGCTTCACCACCAAATTGAAGAGTTTATGTATGTGAGGGATGAAAATAGACCCTCTTTAATAAAATTCAAGTTGATAGCATTTAATGTATTTATATTTCCCATTTACAAATCACTTAATCCAAAACCTAATGTCTTCCAGATGAAAGATTTTGACTTCTATTGGAGCATTCTAAACATAGTGTCCATGGTGTTTGGATATTCATACAATTTTTTAATTTAGGAATTTAAATGCTTGAAGGAAATGAAATTATTTCCTTTAGTATTACAAATTAGAACTTTCCTCCAAAGTTCCTCAGGATTTGGCTTAGACAGGTGCAACAATTTCTCTTGCTTTTTATTTATATAGTACATTTTCTTCTTTTTAATACGAACTTTGTATGTATTTATTTTATCAATATTTAAAGTTTTGTTAATGGCATCCCTTATTTCTTTTCCAGCAATTTTACAATCATTATCATAGCAAGGTTCATTGCTTCATTTTTCATTTACATGAGACTTCAATAGAGAACTTGTTCATGAAAGTAGATATGGATGTAGTAAATTTATGATAATGTTTTTTATATTATCCTTATAGGTTAGGAGATGTAAATCTCTATTTAAATCATTTTAGAAAATATCAATTTGAATTTTATCGAAAAGTAGGTGCCTTCCATTCACACAATTCTCTTGCATGGGTTTTTTTTGCATAACAAAGTTTAGAGTTAAGGTTGATGATATATGATCAAAGTTAGGCCATGGCCATTTAAGAGGTAAAAAGTTACTATTTGGTTAGAAATAGGGGTTTCAGATATGAGATAATCCCCAAAACTACTAGGCCCATGGCACAAGTCATTTGGCAAAGAAAATGACATTATACCTAATTATGGGAGGCAAGATAGTAAAAAAATGGCATTATAGTGAGCATTAGTTTCAAAAAACTATAGTATGTAATTAAATGGTATGTCAATTACCATATTTCCAAGAATTAACAATACACATAACACATGAATTCATGTAGAAACTTACAAAAAACAAGATATCTAAACTTTGAGAAGTTTCGATCAAACATCACATAAAATAACATGTGAATTCCATGAATGAGTATGATGACAAGAATTAATATGGTTCTCTTTAGGAATCTAACATTGTTTTTAAGTGTGGAGATATTTGCGGCTAGAAATAAGCAATAAAACTTGAATAAATTGAAAACATCAAGGACAAGTATAAGTTCCAAGAACCTAGAGCAATGTTGAATACAAAGAATATTAGCATGCAATGAAGATCAAGAAAAAGGAGATTAAGAGTTGAAGTGTCTGGACAAGAAAGGTGAAGATGAAGCTTCACTAACAAATGAACAAGCATGGACCCTTTAGCAAGAAGACAAAATGAAAGCTTATTTATCAAGTTATTTTATATACCATTATAATTGTAGCTAAGACTGAGACCAATAGAGGTATCTTATTCATGTTGTGCTTTGATTCATTTCTCCAATAGGGGTATCTTATTCATGTTGTGCTTTGATTCATTTCTCCTTTAAGAGAGGAACTTGAACTTGGAATTAATGAAGAAATATAGAGTATTGTAGAATGTATTATTAGATGTTTTTTGAGATTATGGTGTCTCACTCAAGTTGTGAGATTTATTTAAGATGCAAATCTTATTTATGAGGAAGTTGTTCCAACTCCTCAATAGATTTGTAATACCTTAAATGTATGTGCTTTCTTGCTAATAAATGTTCATTTTCTCCATTTTCTGTCTGTCCTAAATTTTAGTTTTTTCATTTTCTCCATTTTTTGTCTCCTAAATTTTAGTTTTTTTCTCCATTTTTTGTCTCTCCTAAATTTTAGTTTTTTCTCCATTTTCTGTCTGTCCTAAATTTTAGTTTTTTTCTCCATTTTGTGTCTTTCCTAAATTTTTAGTTTTTTCTCCATTTTCTGTCTGTTCTAAATTTTAGTTTTTTTCTCCATTTTGTGTCTCTCCTAAATTTTAGTTTTTTCATTTTCTCCATTTTCTCTCTCCTAAATTTTTTTTTTTTAATGATTTAAATGAATTTTCAAATACATAAATAGATCTAGAAAACCTTTTAATTACTTAAACTCTAAAAATTAAACTATTTAAAATTTAATTTATGATTATTATAAATCTCTACTAAATTTTGATAAAATCTACTAAATTTTAAAATTTAAACAGAATTCACCAATTTTAAACTTTAAACAAAATTCACCAAAGAAAAATCCTTTTCCTTTTTGCTGATTGTAAACTTTAAACAAAATTCAACAAGGAAAAATTCTCCTTTCCTTTTCCTTTTGCTGCTAGAGATATTGAACAAACTCCACTTAGGAAAAAAAAAACATTTTTATTTTTTTTTCTTTTCCTTTTTGCTGTGAGAGATATTGAACAAATCCACTGAGGAAAAAATCATTTTCTTTTCCTTTTTTATGTGAAAGATATTCAACAAACTCCAATTAAGAAAAAATCATTTTGTTTTCCTTTTTGTTGTGAGAGATATTAAACAAAATCCACTGAGGAAAAATTCATTTTCTTTTCCTCTTTGCTGTGAGAGACATTTCATTGAAGTTCACCTCACACTGTCCATGCAATGTCGAAGTTACCGGCTACTAAAAGCAGAAAAAAGCTTTGCAAAGCGAATTTTCGGTGACAAATGTTAATGAAAAACTCAAAAACACCTAACAAGGTCAGCAATGCTGCTGTAATACGCGTGAATAATGACAATGATATCTATAGATACAATAGACATTATGGAACACTCAGCTGTATGGAAATTTTGATAAACAAATATGGAAGTAAAAAAATATTCTGTAATAGGATTCGTATTATGCTCGTTTGCAGATGCAATTCAATCTCACACTGTGGCCATAAAATCCTAACTCCAACAGAAACCAGGAAACAAAAAGGAACGACCATTTTCTTTTCCTCTTTACTGTGAGAGACATTTCATTGAAATTCACCTCACACTATCCATGCAATGTCGAAGTTACCTGCTACTAAAAGAAGAAAAAAGATTTGCAAAGTGAATTGTTGGTGATAGATGTTAATGAAAAACTCAAAAACACCTAACAAGGTCAGCAATGCTGCTGTAATACACGTGAATAATGACAGTGATATCTATAGAAACAATAGACATTATGGAACACTCAACTGTATGGAAATTTTGATAAACAAATATGGAAGTAAAAAAATATCCTGTAATAGGATTCGTATTATGCTCGTTTGCAGATGCAATTCAATCTCACACTGTGGCCATAAAATCCTAACTCCAACAGAAACCAGGAAACAAAAAGGAACGACCATTTTCTTTTCCTCTTTACTGTGAGAGACATTTCATTGAAATTCACCTCACACTATCCATGCAATGTCGAAGTTACCTGCTACTAAAAGAAGAAAAAAGATTTGCAAAGTGAATTGTTGGTGATAGATGTTAATGAAAAACTCAAAAACACCTAACAAGGTCAGCAATGCTGCTGTAATACACGTGAATAATGACAGTGATATCTATAGAAACAATAGACATTATGGAACACTCAACTGTATGGAAATTTTGATAAACAAATATGGAAGTAAAAAAATATCCTGTAATAGGATTCGTATTATGCTCGTTTGCAGATGCAATTCAATCTCACACTGTGGCCATAAAATCCTAACTCCAACAGAAACCAGGAAACAAAAAGGAAGGGCCATCCTTTACCATCTTGAAAGCACTGCTTTACATATACATAAGTTAAGATTACAAAACAAAATCCCAAATTAAAACTAACTTTTGACAGCTAAATTTATGAAAACATATATACTCTATACATATCCTTGTTATTCATTATGCAATCACAGTGATTTTCATGGTTTTCGTAGAACATACCCGATGAATTAGTTCGGCCGACAAGAGGAGCAGCAATGTTGAACGGAGCAGCCGGAATGCGTGAACAGTAGCAGCGCTGAAGGGAGCACCCGGAAACACAAATTCGCGGGAATAATGAAATAGGAAAAAGAACAGTCTTGACGAGCGATTTATTTATAGGAATTAGTTCGGCAGAACTATTTTAAAAGTAAAAGTTCAGCTGAAATTTTGTTGCCGGTTTTCCAATCTCCGACAAAAATTCTTTTTTCCCGCGCCGTCTGTGTGTCGTCACTCTTAACGAAATCAACAGTTTGGCCAAAATTTCTAAGAAAGTTCGGTCGAACTATTATAGAGTTTGGTCGAACTTTAGAAGAAGTTTGGCCGAACTATTGCCGAAAAAAGTTTTCGGCCTCCGATTCTCACAAAAGTGTAACCCAGCTTCACGTTTCCACCCATTCATTACCCATTATAGTTTTTATCTCCCAATACAGATCTATTGTTTGCATATATGATGTTTGTCACTTATATTGAGTGTTTTCTAGAATTAGTGTGGCCCATAGCAGAGATCCATTTCCTAACATCCTCCTCCACCTTTACATATAACATAAACATATGGTTGATCCACTCTATCATCTTATTTTATTGCATCCATTTCCTCTCGATTCGAGAAGTTTTCTCCTAGTACTTTCAAGCAAAGGCCTTTACCTTAGATTTGGAATGTGAATGAGGAAGAAGGTATTTACTAAATACCCTAGATGGAGTGAGAAATACCGTGGAAAAGCATGATGAAGGACATGATAGATAACCAGGGAGGAGGAGCAAGGTTAGGTTTGAGAGCATGAGACCGAGGAGACGCAAGGTTAGGTTTAGTTTGAGAGAAGGAAACCAACTAACTAGACTTATGAAGATTCCTCTACAACATTGGTGCAATTAAGAGTATACATTTTTTTATATATATTATACATATTTCTTCATTTTCGAATATAGTTTTATTAGTTTAAATGTTATATGTTTTGATTTTTTTAATTATATTTTTTCAGTTTATTTAATATTTAAGTAAAAATGGTCATAGTTATAAATTTAGATTATTTTGTTTTAATAAATTAAATATTTAAAAAAATTATAATATCAATTTTATTTATACATTAAAAAAATATATTTCAATAATTTAAAATTATAAAGTTTAATTTAAAAAGTTTATATTCTAATTTAAATATGTTTATTTTAAAATTTTATATTCTATTTTATATTTAATGGTAATGAAATAGTTTCACTTTAAGTTTAATATCATTACAATTTTAATCTTTCTCGATGGACCATTACAATGTTTTGTTTCAAAATAATGAGTGGTTATATTATGATATGGGTATCTCTTGCTTAGTTTGTTTCATCTTAGGACCATTTTTGGAGTAGAGAGTACTTCAACCAAGTACCTCACCTTGTGGGTCACCTTTACCATAGTGGGTAGGAATACATAAACCAAAAAAACATTGTGCAAGATAACTAATACTTATCTAAAAGTAATCTTAACATATGTAGTTATAACCAAATTATGTAACTGAATAGCCCAATCATGTAACACATATTCCTTTCATAAACGCTATAATATTTTTTTTAAATTGAAAGGGTTATTTAGTGCTTTAAGGTGTTTATATATTCTCATAGTGACCCATTAATGTTCATGTATTTTTATTGTTGTCACATAAATTAATGTTCATTTCTTTTGAGTAGACATTGAGGATGTTCTTATATTTTTAATGTTATGATGTAAATTAATGTTAATTTATTTTCAATGATATGAGGTAAATATTATAATTATGCATTGAGGTTTAAGTTTGATTATTTAAATGATATAATTAGTTTTTTCTTTTTTTCTTTTTTATGTTGAATTTTTTGAAAAATGAAAAATGTATGATTACTCAAGAGGAAAAATGATGAAATTATTTATGTGTTTATCAAGATATTTTGTAAGCTATATAATTAAATACCTAAGTTATACCATAGATGAGTTCTTATTCTTTGTGGTTTTGATGTAATCCATTTTTTCCCATTGAAAATTTGGTTTTTGTTACTTACATACTTATTGTTCTTACAGAAGAAATGGTTATACTAATCAATCACCTTGTTTTCTAAACTTCTTGAATGATGATATTTCATCTTAGGACTAAAGAACTGATACTTATCTAAAAATGATATTAATATATGTAGTTGTAACCAAATTATGTAACTCAATAGCCCATTCTTGTTTTTCACTCTCTGTAGTTGAGCATTTCCTCTATACTACTCCTTTCTAGCTGCATAATTCATGTGAGAGAATTTCCTTTATACTACTCTCTCCTATGTTACTGCTTTACATCATTTTCTTTACAACATATGGTGCAATTGCTAGTTTTAACAATTTGAAATTTATTATGAGGTATTTAGATATTTATAATAGATCTATCTCACAACCTTAAAACATGCTTATGTCTTACATCCCATGCCCATTTAAATTTGGTAGATCATAAAATGTGAGAAAATGATGATTTCCGATAGAACTATTAACATTTATCAATGATTTAATTTATATAATTACATCATACTTATGTTTTACATTCCATCCCCCATTTCGATTTCATAAATTCCTAAAATGTCTGTATGTAAAAGTCTGTAAAAGTCTAGCATTATTTCATTATAAATGAAATTAAAATATATACAAATTACTCGGATTATTTACAAATTACAAGCATGGCTGGATCTATTACATACAACTAAACCATAGGTGATAAGTCAACATTCAAGCACAAAAATACAATTTGGAGTCCATTTGGAGCAGTATGATATCAACACGCTCATATGTAGAATACGCATTAAACCACAATTGGAAATCCATGAAAAGCTCAATATTTTTGTTTATATTTATCTCTTATCTCAAAAGAGTATAAATCATTTGAAAATGTTTAAACAATTAACAAATTACATAAAGATAGATGACATGTTAAACCTTAAAGGTATACATCTTGCAAGGTAGTTTTAACTCACTTATTTTTATGTGTCAATTCTTATTTATTGAAAAGTATATATCAAAATTATGATTCACTTTAAGATTTTTAATCTTTTTAAATCTGGATTCCAGTCAATTTTAGTCCTCTGAGCAATTCTTCAGACAACTCCTATATCAAGTGCCTTGTTTCCATATATTTGACTATTTTTATTATGGATATCTCTTATCCAATATCGTGGCACTGGCACTAAAAAATGAAATAACCCGAAAAATAGACTTAAAATTTGGGAACATGTAGAAAATAAAATCATTGATCAACTCAAGAGTCATTTAAATAACAAATGAAAATACGACATTATTAAATACGAAAATTATGAATACCTTTGATGTGTTCAACTTTGAAATCAAAGTTGGTAAAGAGAGCCTGCCATCTTGCAAACTTGGCGTCTTCAGGGTTCTTGATAGTCATTGTCAAGACTTTTGCCAAAGCTTGTGCATCTGTTCTTAGCAGAAAAAACTTGTTAACCAAATGGATAGAGAATTTACAAATACAATTCCAAGCTGCCTTTACATCTTGTTCAATAGTAGAATAATTTCTTTCAGATTTACTCCATACTCCAAAGGCATATTGCACAACTTTTTCTTCTTTCTTTTTCCTCTTCTCATTTGGTATTTGTTTCAATACACCTCCCCAACCAATGTTGCTGGCGTCATATTCAACAATCTTAAAAAAGGTATCCTCTGCAACATAGAGAATAGGGAGATTTCGGACCTTAGCCTTGATCTGTCAGACTGCTTCAGAGTGTTCTTCTATCCAAGGCTGAGGATTCTTTCTTAATCTCTGATTGAGCAGAGATCTATCTATGGCACATGCAGGGTAAAAATTGCTCACATAGTTAAGACAACCTAAGAATATTTGCAGCTGAGTCTTATCTATAATTTCATCAGGAAACTTATCTGCAAATTCTAAGGCATGAGACTGTAAAGAAATTTGACCATTTTCAATAGTGTGCCCAAGAAATTTAATTTTGGTCTTACAGAGCTCCATTTTCTTTTTTCTCAAGATCAATCCATTCTTCTTGACCAATCTCATAAATATCTTCAAATTTCTAAAATGGTCTTGAATATTTTTAGAAAATATCAGGATATCATCTATATATGCTAACAACCATTCAGCATACGACTTAAAAACAGAATCCATTACCTTTTGGAATTTGGAAGGTGCATGATTAAGGCCGAAAGGCATCACATTCCATTCATAATGGCTTGCAGGAACACTGAAAGTTGTTTTAAACTTGTCTTTCTCTACAATGGCCACTTGCCAGAATCTTGATTTGAGATCGAACTTGGAAAAAACTTTGGCTCCAACGATCCTACTTAGCATATCTCCTTTGTGAGGAATGGGGTAGGTATCGTCAGCCAATACAGAATTCAGAGGTTTATAGTTAATAACTAATCTTGGAATACCTCAAATCTGTTCACTCCTTTTATTGACATAGAAGCCATAGCAGCTCCAAGTGTTGCTAGACTCCTGTATCAGCTTTCTATCAAGTAACTAATTTATTTATTTCTCACAGAGCCTTCTATATTCTCTAAGGTAAACAGGTTCAAGCCTCTCCTATTTCCTCTTCGATATTGTCAGGCAGAAAGGTGAATTATACTCTGCATACTGCTCCCAAATATACAGAAGAAGTAGAGATTGCAGAAGGTCATCCTGATCGTCATGTTGGGTTTAGAGAAATGAAATTGCTTGCTATTCAATACCAACAACATCATATTAAAATCAAATTTTTCATAAAAGGAAAGATGTTTGATTTAGTAGCATTGCTTGATTTAGGATTAGATGTAAATATGTTTTCAAAAAAGGCTGTTCCATCTCAATACTGGGTGACTGCTACCCACAAGCTTACAGGGTTAGGAAAAATAACCCTTGATTATGAAGTACCTAAAACTACAGTGTGTTTTGATTCACATTGTGTCAAACTAAAATTTGCAGTTGGTGATATACTAGTTGATTGTATTCTTGGCAATGTGTTTTTAGCTGCAGTTGAGCCCCATGGTTCAATGAGATTTCCAAATAAGAAGGCAGGATACTTCATTACTGTGCCTACATCAGAGAAAAAGGGTAAGAGGATAAACTTGCCATATGTTTATAATACCCGTGTTTCCACCATGGTGCAGGCCATGCAAGAAGAATTGCAAAGGTAGAAAACAGTTTGTCAAAACTCAAAGTGCATAAAAGAATTCTTAGTATTGAACAACAATTGAGTTCCCCAGCAGTTCAGAAGAAAATATCTGAACTACAAAAATAGTTTGAAGACCAGTGCTGTTCTGAAGAACCAAATGCATTCTGGCACAGAAAGCAGCACTGTGTTGAGCTACCCTACAAATAAGGTTATGAGGGTAAGCCTTGTAAATCCAGAGCCATACCCATTAATAGAGAATATAGAAGGCTCTGTGAGAAAGAAATAAATCAGCTACTTGATAGAAAGCTGATACGGGAGTCTAGCAGCCCTTGGAACTGCTATGGATTCTATGTCAATAAAAGGAGTGAAAAGATTCGAGGTATTCCAAGATTGGTTATTAAATATAAACCTCTGAACTCTGTATTGGCTAATGATACCTACCCCATTCCTCAGAAAGGAGATCTGCTGAGTAGGATCGCTGGAGCCAAAGTTTTTTCCAAGTTCGATCTCAAATCAAGATTCTGGCAAGTGGCCATTACAGAGAAAGACAAGTTTAAAACAACTTTTAGTGTTCTTGTAGGCCATTACGAATGGAACGTGATGCCTTTCGGCCTCAAGCATGTGCCTTCAAAATTCCAGAAGGTAATGGATTCTGTCTTTAAGCCATATGTTGAATGGCTGTTAGCATATATAGATGATATCCTGATATTTTCTAAAAATATTCAAGACCATTTTAGACATTTGAAGATATTTATGAGATTGGTCAAGAAAAATGGATTGCTCTTGAGCAAAAAGAAAATGGAGCTCTGTAAGACCAAAATTAAATTTCTTGCGCACACTATTGAAAATGGTCAAATTTCTTTACAGTCTCATGCCTTAGAATTTGCAGATAAGTTTCTTGATGAAATTATAGATAAGACTCAGCTACAAATATTCTTAGGCTGTCTTAACTATTTGAGCAGTTTTTACCCTGCATGTGCCATAGACATATCTCTTCTCAATCAGAGATTAAGAAAGAATCCCCAGCCTTGGACAGAAGAACACTCTGAATCAGTCCAACAGATCAAGGCTAAGGTCCGAAATATCCCTATTCTCTATGTTGCAGAGGATACCTTTTTTAAGATTGTTGAATCTGACACCAGCAACATCGGTTGGGGAGGTGTATTGAAACAAAGACCAAATGAGAAGAGTAAAAAGAAAGAATAACAAGTTGTGAAATATGCCTCTAGAGTATGGAGTAAATCTGAAAGAAATTATTCTACTATTGAACAAGAGGTAAAGGCAGCTTGGAATTGTATTTGTAAATTCTCTATCCATTTGGTTAACAAGTTTTTTCTGCTAAGAACAGATGCACAAGCTTTGGCAAAAGTCTTGACAAAGACTATCAAGAACCCTGAAGACGCCAAGTTTGCAAGATGGCAAGCTCTCTTTACCAAATTTGATTTCAAAGTTGAACACATCAAAGGTATTCATAACTGTCTACCTAATTTTCTTAGTAGAGAATATCTCCAGCAACAAGAACAACATGATGATCCAGAAGAAGAAGAAGAAGAAGAAGCACATGTAATGGTCATCATTACTGAATGGGACCATGCCCATCAAAGAGAAACACTCAGATCCATATTTGATGATGAATCATGGGCAGTCTACAGAAAAAAGTGGAGACCCACGTGGCAACTCCGCAATACAAAGGTACTTGATGCAGACTTGCAAAGCCATTCTAATATCCTACATCTTGTACCAGAAATGAGAATACATCCTAGAGGAAGCAGATGGATTCATGACATGATGTATTCTACTTGTATGACAGCTTCACACGAAGCTGAAAGATCTTTGTCTGAAGATTTTTGTGATCTCGCTGCCATCTGTACTGGTGGTAGCGATAGGAAAGAAATATATTATAAATCCTATGCAATTAACAGGACACGATATCCGGGATGGAATTGGACAGAAAGGTTTCAGATGTGGCCAGGTAATAATCCTGGCTTAATTTTTCCTGATACTGTGTATAATTTTGCAAGATACAATAATCATTGGTGGAACCTGATGAACAAAGATGGTCGTAATGAAACTCATTACACCAAAATCAAATTTAGTCCCACTTGGATAAACCAACAAAGACAACAACCTCCATGGCTCAACAATTGGTGGTTTGATTATGGGTTAAGCGCTTATGGCATGGATCCATATTATTTTGAATCCTAATTTCAAAGCCAATGTCATGAATGTCTAGAAACTGTAGGAGAATGTTTTCATACTCCTTGCCATACAGTAAGAGATATAGGTCAGCTAGAATACAGATTAATAAATTCTGTATTAGAATCACATATGAAAATGCATCATCAGTGGCTGGTCATGACTAAAATAAAACACCAGATTATTCTAAACAAACCCATGATTGTACGCCGCATATACACAAAGGCCTGGGATGACACCATATATCCCAATCTCAGATTTCTAGGCATAAAAATCCTGGAGGATCCTGATGAAGCCAGTACAAGCGGTTCACATGGGCTCCGCTAAAAAAAAAGTATCCATTGTGTTTATATACGCAGTCACGGGTCTACAATGACAGGTATTTTCCCGAGGGCTTTTTACCCGTTCAAAAAAACATTCTCCGTGTCCAAATAATTACTGTTTCCTTGTGGGCCTTGTACATAAAAGGTATCCACAGTGTAAAGCACACACCTTCACATGTGTCTATCGGAAGGACATAATATATGCGCAGATGTCACTTCGGTGTTACCCGAAAGCAATGATTCCCCTTATACTTGTCAATA
Organism: Pinus albicaulis; assembly: GCA_034641835.2. NCBI lineage: Eukaryota > Viridiplantae > Streptophyta > Pinopsida > Pinales > Pinaceae > Pinus > Pinus albicaulis. The sequence continues at coordinate 968,266,463 of CM076582.1, read as the reverse complement.
ATCCGATGAACCGATTGAAATGTTTGTCCCCCCTCATTTCCTATATAAGTAGGGTAAGGGTCATTTCTCAGGTATTCACATTTGGAGATTCAAGAGTCATTCTTTGTTTTTGAGTCCAAATCGAAGCTCCCTACTCTGCATCTGCGAGAATTATCTCGATCTGCTTGCATCACAGTGCTGAGTCTCAATTATTTAGGTGATCTGAGAAGCTTGCGTGTCTATGTGCTCAGCATAGGCAAGAACCTAAAGTGGCCAGATCAATAGATTGAGTCTTTTCTTTTATTTTGAGTGTGTTTGTCGAACTCTGAGATAGAGTCTGCAACTGGCCAGATAGCCTCTAATATCACTCGCTCATTTATTGAGTAGCTAAAGTCTGGTAAATTCCATTGTAGTCAATCTCTGGAAAGAGATCTATCTGAGTCCTCTGTAATTTGATCTCTGATGTAATATCATTTTGAATCAATAAAGAGAGAAAGTTTTGTTCCAAATTTTTAAGAACTATAACTCTGAGCTTTATGAATGTCCACTGAGGTAGTATTGTCTTCTTAAAAGTTCATCGAAAGTTCGCCAGAGGTTCACCAAATCTCGAAGAGACGTGGAGTAGGCCGTTAAAAGGCAAAGGGAAGCCATAGAGAAGGCCGAAAGAGGCGTGAAAGAGAAAGTAGGTTTGTGTATGGGTTGACATAGGGAACTCTAAGAAACAAGAAGATACTTAGTGAGCCAGTCAGCCTGTTGAGCTGTTTGCAGTGCAAACCTGTGACAGAGGTCCCTGCAGTAAAAATGTTAGGTTTAATTTAACCTTCCAATAAACACAACGTACAATCATGTTAAGCACATCCTTTTGAACTTGGACAGTCATTTGTATTTAATTTTTTTAGGAAATAAATATAAGTGGAACCTTTACAATAATTAAAAGTTCAAATAAGCAATGCAAAATGAAAATTGTTAGAATATTGTAATTACTTATGATAATAATTGTAGAAAGTTTTAGAATACTTGTGTTGTGGGCCTTAACGTTGATTTTTTGTTGGTTAGAGTTATATGTTTTTAAAAATTGCGGCAACATATATTTTTTTCACCTATATCTTTCTAAAAAATCATTCTAGAGTATTATATATTGATATCTCATTTGTGAAGAACCGCAAGTCTAATGGTCATAAGATGTAGCAACGGTTAAAGGTGTTTTTTTGTTTGTTGATGATGTTATAGCCTCAATAGTAAATCTCCATGCCTCCTTTCATAAGTTTTATTAGAGAAAATTTTGAATCCATCCTTTCCTTTGTTGGAGAAGGGAAGGATTGTATTATATACAGGTACCACAAATTTTGTATTCCCCTTAATAAAGTTTTTTATTTATATTGGAATATTAGATATTATAAAAATTTATATTTTATAAAGAGATTAGGATTAAGGTGAGGAATGAATTTTAGAAATATGTGTAGGTTAGTGGGTTAGTGTTTGTAGAAGTTCAAAACCTCTTTTTTTTTCTATACATCTAGCAATGGAAAATAACCATGGTGATTAAGGGTCTCTCCAAAATATTTAATATTTTCTCTTATATAGTGTTTAGATAATTTATGACATTAATCCACTATGAGTAGCTTTATTATCAATATCTTCTTTACTTTCATCATCTTTATGGTTTTCTGTAGGGGAACATAAAGAATGCATTTTTTTTCTTGAAGTTTAGAAACTTCGGCAAATATTACAAGTTGCTATTATGGAAATTGTAAAATGTTCAGTGATATTTTTATAAAATATTAAAAATTATAAAGAATTTTTATAACATCTATAAAATCTAATTACATATATGGTAAAATTATTTTATTCTATAAAATTTACCAATGAATTTTACAAAATAAAAAAATAGGTAATTTTTTTTTTTTTTTGAAAAATATTGAAAATCAGTCCATCTCTGAAAATTAACTCCTAAATTGTTCCTTATTTTTCGAGTTATTTGTGTATATATTGTAGCTTTCCATTATTCTCAGAATTAGTTTTAAATGCATATTTTTTATTAATTAAAAAAATATGGCTTCATGTAGAAACAACCTTACACAACCATAGGTCTCCATTCTCACAATGATGAATTACAGAGTTTGGGAAATAAAAATGATGACATTATTACATCGGTATAATGTTTGGAATTTTGTAGTTCATGGGTATGTACAACCTACTAATTAAGTATCCAAGATCGTGTTAACTAATGAGCAATATGATTAACTTAAATAAAATTAAAAAAAGGATGCAAAAAAGCTCCATTACTTTCAAAATGATTTTGATGAAAAAGAATTTTCCAAGACCTCGGCAGAAAAATTCTCAAATATGACTCAAGATATCTTAAAGATCAATTATTAGGATATTAGAAGGGTAGATAGTGAAGTTCCAAACATTACTAAATTTTGTAATTTCAATATGAAGGAGTTAAAGTACATGGACTAGTTCATAACCGAAGCCATGGACATTGTAAACCAATTATAAATCAATGCTGGAGAAATCATATTAGAATGTGATGGGGGGAGTTTCTCATAACCTTCATTTAGAAATTTGATGTAGTGTTTATAACCACTGAAGAATCAAAATAATTTACATATCTCTTAGTAGATGAGTTTTTGGGATATTTTATATCCCATTATTAAAAAATAAATATGAATGATCATTTCTATTTGGAAAAATTATTCAAATATCATATTTATCTAAAAAGGTAGACAAATATCAGGTTAAAAAGCTCAGATAACATCAATACAAGAAATGAACAAAAAAATAGTAGGGAAGATTCAAAACAAGAAAATAATGTTGATAAATCAATACTTATAGGAATTTTGGGTTTGATTCCTCTTTCCTGATAATAACTTATGAATTATGTTGGCTTCTTTTAGTTCTTAATTAGTTTATCTTTCATCAAAAAATTTCCAAATTATATGTATATGAATATCACAAGAACAAGAAACACAAGATATAGGAGCTCAGATAGGGGAAAACCCCTATAAGGAGAAAACCCAGTCACAAACTCTTCCTTTAGTAGATTCAAATCAAGATGAGACATTTTCCATACTTCTTATACATATACAAATACTTCCTCCGATTACCAAGTTATTCCTTCCTCCTAGTATTATCCTTTTCTCAACCTTCCAAGTGTCAGCTCTTCAAAGTGCAGCTTGAAATCAGAGTTTCAGTCCCTAGCTTCAACGTTTGGGCCCCCAGCTTCAGATTTTCAGTCCTCTGCTTCAGAAATTTGGCCCTGCAACAAAAACAAATTTTTTTCCCCAACTTCACCTAGAATATTCGCACGTGTGAGAGAAAGGTAGCCCAAAAACTCATTTTTCTTTCTTTCAGCTTCTCTCCTTCTTCTAGAACTTCACACTATTTTTCTGCTACTTCTTCTTAAGGATAAAAATTGAGATAATGTTCTCGAGATGAAATCGAGTTTCTCAATATATAGGATTCTTGTGAGGTCGAATTTCCCTAACCTAGGCCAACTTGATGAGGGCATGGATGACTTGGTGTGGATGTGAAAAATGAACATTTTTACCCAAAAATAAATCATTTTACAAGGGAAAAAACCCAAGAAGGGTATAATAAAAATGACAATGAATCGAATGACTTAAGGCAAACACTAAAATTATTCAATGGAAACTTTGACCTATAAAAACATTGACCCAAGTATGAAACCCATGCTTTAATAATTCAATTACTTTAATAATAACATTTAATTTTACTTCCTTTGACAAATGTATTATGTCATGAATCAAATATAATTATAAAGACTGATACTAGTTACATTCTTCATAACGCCCCCTTAACTAGGGAGGTATTCATAATTCACCTATATATATCTACATGGAAGATTTAAAAATGATTTAAACTACGAAGAGTTCTAGCACACTAAGTGTTGTAAACTAGATACCAAACTAATGTAATCTATTTGGGCGGGACTATGATGGGCTCAAGCTTTCAGCCCCTCTAGGTACCATCAGGATTACTTTCTCACCATCATCCGAAGTTTCTACGTGTGTATCCAAAGTTGGAGCTCCCTGAACAATGTGGGACTCCCTCTTCAGGATCTAGAAATCAACACATAGGTCAGCCAGATGTCCTCCCAAGCATATGCCATTATATGTCTCATCTCTCCTAATAAACTAAATCAGATATATCCATTTTTCCAAGAATTCTTCCAATGTGTTCATCCTTCTTATGGATAGATTTTCCTGTAAAAACACAAACCTCAATCAACAATAAAGTTTCAAATATAAGTAAACATAAACCTTCGGGATCCTCATTCATTTTTATTCTACTATAATCACCAAGTTACAATTTTTCGAAATATTTCTTCTTCGTTCATTTATTTAGTAGCACGAAATACAACCTCAATACTTCTCAAGTATTTTTTTTTTGCAATTTTACGGTCATTTATCCATAGTAATTTCATTCATTTGGTTTCATTATTAATTCAAGGAATTCACTCTCATAATATGCCCTCCCTCTTAACTTGGGAGAGACACCCTTTCTGCTATCCATGCTCGCTCCGAACATAGGGGGATCAACTACTTCCTTCTTCTATAACATCGGGGAACCTATTATGGCTATATTTATTCTTAAAGCAACAATGCCATATTGATAATAATTATATAACTTCCTTCATCACGCTTTTCATTATCATACGGACATCTTCATTGTCTTGAAGATTATGTACTTGCAAATTTTTTAACAACAAGTAAAATAAAATACAAAAATACATAAGCGTTAAGTTAACTATATCAGAATCATGGAATCATTTTGGCTCTTACATCAAACGCCGAAACCTATTTAGTTTCATAATAAAAAAGAGACTTATATTTTTACATAATAGAATTTAACTTCTTTCTATGGTTTTTTCGTACACCCTTGACTTCATATTCAAGACAGAAAGCCTTACATATTGGTAATTCAATCAAATAAAAATTATACTATGCATCTAAGGTTTCAAAAAAATTCTTTTACATGTAAGACTTCTACTTGGGTTTGTAGTAAACCATAGATGTTATCATCAGAGCTAAATTATATAGAAAAAAATATCATTGTATCCTAGAATATTAATCTTCTATTTTGGTTTTACATACCCCATATTTTTACAAACTAAAACATAAGTATCAACACTTAAGTTAGCATACTCGCATATACATCTCTAGGATACACTAGCATTTCACATCAATATCTACTAGGTTAACCCAAGATATAGACATCAATAAATCAAATTTATATACAATTTATTTTTCATTTAGACTATGTTTCAATCATACACATGAATATACACCAAGGTTTCATTCCTAGGATCTCATTTCAAACAATATAAATGTCTTTCATATAATCTCTAATTCATAAAACCTTAAATATTTAAGGTTTCGATACATAACTAAGACATTAAGGTCAAGCACTAAATAACTAGGGGTTTCATCATAAAAATATCAAAACCTAAACATCAAAATAATATGATTTGTATATTTCATCAACAAACCTAGGTAGACTAGGTTTTCATAATCAATATTGATATACCCTTAGAAATAAAAGGATAGGGTTCTATAGTGAACCATAAATTTTAACGTTACATAAAATTGATCAAAATGATAGTATGACGAGGGTAGAATTAATATAATGATTAATCACCCTAACAAGAATCTTCAAGATTCAAAACACTAGACATAAAAATGTTAGTAGTAAAGAAAATTAAAAGAGAATGTACATACATTTTATGTAAAGAGTACCTTGTAACAAAACTTGTAATTCGTGACATACCTTGAGATTTTTTTAACAAACCTTGTAGGAAATTAATTATTGAAGGGTTTCCTTTGAAAAAAAACTTCTTCCAAGTTTTTAATTCTTTTCCACAACCTTTGTGTATTCTGCAGTCTTTATTACCAATGAAAACATAAAAGGTTATTAGCATATAATAAAAACAAATATAAATGCTAGAAGGAAACCAAACATAAAAAGAGAAAACAAGGAATATGATACCTATCTTTTGGTAGATCTTGATTAGTTCTCATAGTCCTTATACATTATTCAATGGTTGTATTCTTCCTTTCTGTAACTCCAATATGCTCGGGGTTGTAGGAAACAATCAGCTCCCTCATAATACCTATTTCTTTATAATGTGAAATCAAATCCTTTAATGTGTATCCTTATCCATTGTCAGATCAAAAAGTATTTTATCTTTATTTCAGTTAAGGTCTCAACTTTATATCTAAATTCCTTTAACTTTTCAAAAATTTCTTCCTTTGCCTTGAGAATATATAATCATGAATTTCAAGACTAGTCATTAATGATGGTTGCATAATAGCTATGTCCTCAAAGATATTTGTTAGACATTTTCCCACACACATAAGAAGGAATGAGGTCTAATATTTTCTTAGAACTTGTATCATTACTAGTAAATGATTTCCTTGTATTATTTCTCAAAGCACATCCCTTTCATACTCCATGATCTCCCTTAACGTTGGGGATTTCCCTTACTGTTTGAATAAGAGAGTATTATATTGTAATGAATATGCCCATATATTCTATTCCAAAGTTCGATACAGTTGATGTCCATGTGACGTAGGGCTTGAGGAGATAGATTTATATCTATATATAACATTCCTTTAGGAACTGTAATAATATTTTCTTGTTCAATATTTTATTATTTATCCCAAACTAAAACTTTTACACATACAAATGCAACCATATCCCATTTATCTTCTAACAAATTAAAAGTAAATTATTTTTCAAACCTAGGACATAGAGTATGTTGTTGAGATGAAACTTTTCTCCATTTGTCGGCTTCAATGATGTAGTTTTAAGGGCCTTGAATGCATACTTTTTTGTCCTCTCCTAAATCCACTACATGTGATGAAGGTTCCCTTGCTAGAGTATGAATTTTTCCATTTTTATCCAGTGATATGTCTTGATGCTCCACTATAAATGATCCATGTGTTTTCATAATCAATAATACATGTAATTGTAGCCAAGAATCCTTCACTATTGATGTTCCTATTTATATTGTATATGATACTTCTAATCTAGTTGACTGCGGTTCTTATGATATTGAATCCCACCTTCAAGTAAATTTCCATAGAGGGAGTAACCTTTTCTTCCAATCCAACAAAGTGATCTTTAACCTTATGTGACCTTAGCTCTAATGCCATGTTGAAAAATCAATAGTTATAGTAATTTAGGGTTTGATTCCTCTTTGTTGATGATTACTTGTGAATTATATTGTCTTATTTTACTTCTTAGTTAGTTTATATTTAATCAAAAAATTAGAAAATTATATGTATATGAAGATCACAAGAACAAGAGACAAAATATGTAGGTACTCACCCTGGGAAAAACATATATAAGGGGAAAACCCAGTGAAAACATATTTCTTCGGTAGATTCAAATTAAGATGAGACACTTTCGAGAATTCTTATACCTAGACAAACAACTCCTCCAACCTATAATTCATCCCTTACTCTAAGTAGATATCCTTTTTTCATATTTCCAAGTGTCAACTCTTCAAAGTGCAACTTCAGATCAGACCTTTGGTCCCCAACTTCAAATTTTCAGCTCTTAGCTTCATAACTTTGGCCCTGCTACAAAAACATAATTTTGGCCCCATCTTTAGCTCAAAATATTCACACGTGTGAGAAATTTAGCCCAAAAACTCGTTTTCTCCTTCTTCCAGCTTCTCTACTCCTTCTGCAACTTCAAAAAAAATTTCTAGTAATGCTTCTTAGAGATCAAACTTGAGATGATTATCTCCAAATGAATTCAAGTTGCTCAATATCTAGGCTTCTTGTGAGGCTGAATTTCCCTAACTCAGATCGGCAGTATGAGGGCGGGGCCAAATTTGTGTGGAGGTGACAAATGACCATTTTTAATTAATAATAATTTTTTTTACATGGAACAAAACTCCAAGAAGGGTATAATAAAAATGAAAATGAATTTACTCACTAAATACAAACCTTAGAAGTATTGAATGGAGACTTCAACTTATAAAAACATTTACCCAAGAATGAAACCCATGCTTTAATAATAAAATTTAATATCTTTTCTTTTGAAAAATGTTTTACATCATGACTCAAATATATTTATGAAGACTGAAACTAGTTACATTCTTCAACAAAGAAACCACATAAAATAAATCATAGCTTAAGGGGTGGTTCTAGCTTAAGTTCACAACTAAATAGGAGTTATGAAAAAACCAAGCTTAAGTTTTCTTAATATAGTAAACTAGGTCATTATTCCCGTGAATGTAGAAATAGGAAGGTTGATGTTAGAAATCAAAATGAAAACAATTGTAACATATGTAATTACTAGGAATACTTTCAAATTATTCCTTACCTGGAATGATTCCCGAGAGAATTGTTTTGATATGTGGATTATATCTAGTGAGTTTATATATATCATGACAATAAAAATAATCATAATCATAAATCTAGATGATTTAGTTACAATTGAAATTAAATTGGGTACAAATAATGTTGTAAATATTATGGAAAAATAAATATCCATCATCTCGACAAGAAAAGGAAAAAATAGGGACATACTATATGTGTACAATGCCCTATGATTGAAACATAAGTCCATTAGTCTTGGCCAACATACCCAAACAAGGTATAATATAGCCTCTTAATGAATTTTTTTTTTTTAAATCTGACAACCTTCTTACGTGATATTAATTGCTAGGGTGAACATGACAAATAATATAATGCATATTTTTCCCATGAATTATGGTATAATTGATTCCTTATTTTCCCAAAACAAAACATGATTGGATGAATTGTAGTTGTGGACTTTCGTATCTAGTAAGTACATTTTGGTTTTAAAAATTCTTTGTAGAAGAGAAAAATGGTTAAATGTTTTCCTCCCATTCTAGATTCACCTAGTTCATGTGATACCTACAATCTATAAAAGTAGCACAGGGAAAATTTCCATATAGGAATTCCATATAGAGCAAGGGAACCTTTGGATATGGTTCATATAGATCTATATGGCTTAATTTATACCTAGTGATTAGGATAAAGTTACCTCTTACTAACCTTAATAGATGATTAAATAAGAAAGACTTAGGGGTACATTCCTATAAATAAATATAAAACTTTAAACATGTCCAGAAAATTCAAGGAATTTATCAAGGAGAAATGATTTGGGTAGATATTGATGGACACCCGCCTCTCCCACCATCTCAATGGTTCTCTATATTGTTGGAAACTTTTCTATAATATTTGGGTAAATAACTTTAGGTCTATTTTGAGGCACTGGACATTTTTTTTTTTATATTCAAAGGGTCAATGTTTTCAATCCTTGGATAGTGATCCGGATCTTGGGGAGATCCCCAAGATCTAGAAAAATTGAAATGGATCTAAAAAGATCTGAAAAATTAGAATGCCAGAAAAAAGAGAGAACAAAAATAAAATAAAACCACAAAGAAACTTGTTTTATTAAAACAGAGAATAAGTGTAGAAGCTACATTGTGGTGGACCATCTGTCCTTTTACAAAGTGAGGCTTGTTATTTATAGCCTTTTTTTTGAGATAGAATACCATAGGTGGATACCATGGGCCAATACCATGGGTAGATACCAGTTACAATACCATGGGTAAATTCCATGTGTGGATGAATACCATCTTTCTCTATTCAAAGATAGCTACCACTATCCTATTCAAATTTTTTTCTACATATTATGTTATTTCATTTATTAATAGAAGTTTGGTTTTCACTACACTATGGTTCTCTCTACTATATTTATATGTATGTGTTCCAACTACCTTCTAGGATTTCATTTAATTCCTTAAATAATGTGGATCCTTGTTATCAAACCAGTATGCTCCTTATTGTTTTTCAATGCATTTATCGATGAGATTGGAGTACAGAGATTTGGGTCTCAATATAGTTTCACATAGCAATGATTTCTATCACAAACCCAAGTGGCCACCCAAGGAATAATAAAAGAGAGATAATTATGCAGGATATTCTACAAGTTTTTGTTGTAAGAAGAATTCGTGTGATAGAGATATGGGATGGGGATATGATGGAAAATTGTGCCTAGAGCTTTCGATGACTAATAGAATTGACTAGGTCACATTCAATAAGAAACAATATTGGATTTGTGACACTCTTAAAGGTACATGTTGAATTTGATATCCCCTTATTCATATTCCAAATAGATGTGGATTCCTTGGAAATCTGGTTAAATTTATTACAGGTCTATCACTCTATCCAAAATGTTTATGATAATGATAATATCAACTTTACATTGTTGAAATTAACTCTCCATGTCAAGTATTGGCATGAAGATTACTTTTAGAGAAAAAATGAATATGTTTCTATGATATTCGATGCAAGACAAACTTAGACCTGCTTTTGTTGATGCCCCTAAGGAGAAATTATACAATGTAGAGAACTATGACAAATACTGCATGATATGGATAACTCTATGATAGGAGAGAGACTTGAAAGTGGGAAAGTACACTAATAATTTTCATACCTTGTACTCAAGTATTGGTTTTAGAGACCCTGAGTGGCACCTATTTTTGAGGTAATGTAGTGCTCTACATAGGTACATCCAAATAGAGTTGTATTTCTCATAAATCTCTTTGATGAGAGATGCTTATCGATATGATATCAAATCAGAGTAGAAATTGAAGAAGTAGAGTAAGAAAATACTTGGGTTTGCAAGTCCACCACAATAAAACTTTGGAAAATATGGCCCTGACTCAAAGAAAAAGGGACAAACAATGGAAACCTTAAGAAAATAATCCTATGTTTTAGGAAAATAATAGTAATGGGAAGTTAAAAAAGGATATTGTAGAGTGGTGTGAGTTCCAAAAAATCCCCTAGAACAACATTGATTAGTATCATAAAAACAATCATTTTTTGTTGAGCTTAAAGAAAAGGGAATATTGTTTGGCCTTCATTCTTATTTATAGTAGGATAAGGGAAAGAAAATAATTGATGTAGAACCATGTGATACCATCATGACCACAAATATTCAACTAGAAGACCTAGAGGAGCTTCAAGAGGGGGAACACCTCATTCATTCATTGATGTGGGTTAAGGGGAACCCACGCCATTTCATGATTGAATAAGGAGCTAATAGAACATAATATTAGTAGATTTCATCAAGAGAATGAATTCACTAGAAATTCCACACCCCTAACCATACACCATTTATTGGTTTAGCCATGGGTAATTTATATGTGTTAGATAGCAGTGCCACTTGTCTTACAACATCAATATCTTCAAAGATAAGGTATTGGGTGGCATGCCCTACTTAATGTTTCTAAATTTATTTTAGGATAAACTTATATGTTGAAATTTACTGATGAGTCGTGTCCTTGAAGTTTCTTTCTTACTCCTAGACGAGATATTTATAGGATATGGAAGGTAATCACAACTACTATACTTTTATTGATATCAACAAAAATAATGCCAAAATTTAATCTCTTAGAATGAAACTTTTTTTATCTTCATGGTTTGATCAGAATGTGAAAGGAAGATCAATGTGACCACCATAACCTTTGCATGAGACCTCTCCACACAACAAAATCAAGTGGAAAATATTGTAGAGACAAAGAAAGATATATTTGTTGCACCTATAGGGGTGCCTTTACACTACTAAATTAAGCACTCAATTGACTTATTACAATTTATCCTTTACCCAATGGAAAAATATATAGACTCTTTGTTTTGGATAATGAATAAATAAAATTTAATATTCATGAAATCATTGAACGGGCCACATTTAACAATCTCCTCTCCTTATATGAGTTCACTTATTTTTCTGTAGAATAAGGATGGGGCATGGATACTGGTTATAGTTTATAGAGCCTTGAATAAAATCATTATCCAGAATAGATAATTGATCCCTAGGATTGATGATATTCTTGACCGACTTAGAGGTCCCAAGTTCTGGAATAAGATTGATTTGTAGTGAGGCTACCACCAAGCTGCAATTGAACAAATGATGTACTAAAGATACCATTTAAATCTGAGGAAGGAATTTTAAAGTTGTTTTTCATGCCCTTTGGCTTGATGAATGCTCCAAATATATTCATGAGGATGATGGATGATATCTTAAAATCATTCATGGACTCTTTTGTGGTTTTATATTTTAAAGGAATCCTTGTCTTTAGGTAAAAATTCATAGAACAATTGCATCACATTAAATAGGTTGTGAGCACTTTCCAACAACAAAATTTGTATTCCAATTTGGAGAATTTTTCATTAAGCATGCAGAGAATTTGATATTTTGGAAAAATTGTGAATGAATATGGGGTATGTGTGAACTACAATAATGATCCAAATCACTTGTGGTTTGTGAATGCAGATGAATCTCAGAGATCTGGAAAGCTTCTTTAGCCTTAGTAACCTTTACTGAAGGTCTTTGTTGGGGTTTTTTCATCTCACTTAGCCTTTAAATAAAGTAACCAAAGGTAGAGAAAAATAAAATTTTCTTTATCTAAGTCACATAAAAAAAAATTAAGGATCTAAAACACAACCTTTTCTTTGCACCATTCCTGAGTCTAATAGCCCTGAAAAATCCTTTTTATATTGAGAAAGATACCTATATTTATGATATCAATGTTTTCCCCACTCAACATGAATTTTAATGGCCTATCACAGTGCTAAAATTTATGATACCCTTAGGGAAATTTTTAGGTCACATATGGGCCTCAAAATTAAAAAAAGTAGTAACAATATCAAATTTAAAAGAACCAATAGGATTCAAGAAGTTGATGTCATCACCATGGATAAAAAATTTTGAAAGGAAAAAAAAAACTACATTTTTAATCATATTTTGACTTGCCTCCCAATATATTTACTCAATTTTGAAGTATGGTAACTTATTGGATGTAGAATTATATTTTGGATCCAATGAGCACCCACTCAACATACTTTTGAGTAGACTCGTAGCTAGCAAAATTTAAAAAAAAAAAAAAAAAAAAAAAAAAAGTGTAAGAAACATATTTTCCCATGTTTTTTTAGTTTTCCTCTCTATGGGTCTACTAGAAACTATGCAAATTGGGTGTTCATTTGATGCGAAATCTAATTCCAGATAGAATGAATGGAAAAAATTGAAATTTGAGTAAACATATAAGGATATACACCAAAAATATAATGGAAAAAATAGTTTTATTTATTTTCCTTTAATAATTAATAACTCGTATTTTATTATATTTGCTATTTTCCTTATGCGGTCCATTTTAGACATAAAAATTCCGATAATGATTGCATGAGGTAACACACCTATGGAAGGGAGATGCAATCCATCATGTAGGCCTATAAAAAATGGAGGCATTATATTATGGGGAAGGAAACGATCATCCACATTGATCACAGGCATCTACAGTTTATGCATATATAACATATGTTACACAATGACCACCATCAAACATGGTCAACATACCTGAGACAACTCCACTTGACTATAAAATATAGTAAGTGTGGCACTAATCATATTGCAGATTTCCTGGGTTGGCCCTTGACTTTAGAGCATGTGCGATGCTAACCACAATTCTTAACTCTTATGGGCATGAGACATATACGTAGATATGATTATTCAACAATGAATCTAGATTTTCTACCCCATACCAGATGTTCATTGCAAGAAAATAAGTTCCAAAATTCCACCCCAGGATGCACTCTTGTGCTGCTTGGGACACCCTTTTATTCCTTCAAGAGATCATTACAAGTTGATTTCGGAGGCACATTATAGTCGGGTGACATAAAATTTTGGTGTGGAGAAGAGAATAATAATACTTCAAAATTATTTATAGTATCCAAATCTTCAAATATATGTGTGATGGTATATCAGATATTGAATTTAATATTTCATTTCCAAACCAACCATCAAGAAGAAGGGCTTGTACACTCCTCTACCTATCCTAGAAAATCCTTTGGATTAAGCTTCTATAGAATACATGTCACATGTTCCATCCACTAAGCATGGTAATTATTTTGTGTTTTTGGTTTTTGACTAGTTCTCTATGTTAGAAATTTTGGTACCATCTAAGAAGAGTATCACAATTGAAGCCACTACAAAACTATTCTTTGAGCATCTTTTTTTTCATTTTGGGCTATATTTTACCATTAATTTTGTTATCTATCGTAGGTTCCTCAACACTCTTTTTTCTTAACCTATGGTCTCTCATGGGTACCAAGTTGAGAAAATCAACTATACTTCATACCCATTAATATGAACCAACAAAACTGGTCAATATGATGATTTTGTAGATCTTATGTATGTATAACTTCAAGAATCTATGTAAATGGGAAAAAATGTTTGTGTATTTTTAGCGTATCTATAGAAAAGTCTTCAATGGCTATATTTTCCATTTTCCTCTTGAAGCATGTTTGGGTTTCCAACTATAGGCCCCAATTGATCTATTTATTCCCATTATATCTTCACTAAAAAGGTCCTCCGATGCTTAGGTGGAGCAGAATAGGGAACAAATTTTTTTATTGGATCCAACACCCATAATAGGTCGATGATATCCTACAAAAGAATAATTCCATGTACACGTAGCAACATTACTAGCACAAGGTTCCACATAAGTTTCAAGTTGGTGATAATGTGTGGTTACATTTATAGAAATAGTACCTCATATGCACCAAGAAGAAGCTAAAATCACTCCAATATGGGCCTTACACAATCATAAAGGTTGTGGCTGAAAATTATTTTAAATTAAGTATTACCCTTTTCCTTGACATGCAGCCAATATTTAATATGGATATTCTTTAACCATGTTTTCCACCTCTATTGGATGCCTTGGAGGTTTCCAAATAATTAGCATCCATATAAATCAATACTAACCACATTGAGTTCACCATATTGGATTGGATCATGGACATGAAGAGAAATTATACCCACTAGAAACGCATACAACTCTATCAGGTCGTGAAAGTAAGACAACTTCTTCACCGAAGAAAGTGGCTCATTAGCAGCCAAATTTATAAGAACCTTCCCCATATATTTATGGAACATGAGATAATGTATATCAATTCTTCCTAAGGGTGGATTATTGATTTAGGTTGATACTGATGCAAAACCACCTATTCCACTATCTCAATGATTCTATATATTATTTGAAGTTTTTGTATGATTTTTGGGTCCTATAGTTTTGGGGTTCTCTTGAGTACGTAAATTTTTTCGTCGTATATTTATTTCCCATGAGATATCATGCACTGCTAATGAATATTTTATGGAAAATTTGTACCGTTGGGAATTTTTTGTACCAAATAACCATATCAGGGCCCACAAATTGTTTTGAGTTTCATCTTCTAGGGTTACAATTTTCGACCTCTAGTTTTATTTTTTTACGTTAAAATATTGTTATTTTAGCCTCTTGTAAAATATTTTGTAAATGTGTATAGTCGTCATATCTCATTGTTCATAGATAGCTACCACCATTCTCACCGATTTCTGTTCTACAATATTCTTCTATTTCATTTATTAGTATGAGCTTGGATTCACTACATTAATTTTCTCCCTACCATATCTCCCTTTGTTTATTCCATTTAATTTTTGGAATTTCATTTCATTCCTTGTATATTTTTGATCAAACAAAGTGGCAATTAAATTGATGTATTAAGATCCAAAAGAGGAGGTAAATGTGACATGATTTTCATTATTTTTCAAGTGTCATGGGATCAAAATAATATTTACATCAAGGTATACACCTCAAAAAAATGGCGTATTATAAATAAATAATACAACCATTACTAATATGGCTAGAAACATGTTGAAAGAAAAATATTTTTCAAATTATTTTTGGGAGAAGCAATAATTTGCAATGTTTATGTTTTTAACATATTTCCCACTAAAAATACAAAGAAAAAAGTCACACACCCATAAAGGATAGGCATGAGTTATATTCTAGCTCACACTGGAGTATTTGGTTTTGTAGTATATGTTCATGTGGCTAAATTGTTCAGAAAAAAATTATTTCATAGTGGTGAAAAGTGCATATTTCCTAGAAATATTAACCAATCAAAGTCCATATTTCCTAGCTATATTAACCATTAATAAAAGTAATACAAAATGTATAATATAGTTAAAAATAAGGTTGCAAACAACAATCATGTTGAATTAAATAAAGATTAATCATGGTATGAAAGCATATATAGGAATATATTTATTGAAGAAACAATACCTCAAAAAACAAATGAGTGAGAGGGGCAGATTACATAACGTTGAAAACAATGCTCACAAGACTAACCATGAGTTAAAGATATTCTAATAGGGACTCCAATAAATTCTTTTCAATGTGAGTCATCTAGTCCAGCAAGACAATCTATTCCTTCTCAATCAAGTAGGGAATATAACCCTACAATTACTTCCCTAAGGTCTAGAGACTATGTTTGAGAGAAATCTATGAAAGAATAGATGTGAATTAATATTTTTCATTTCTACTTCTTAACCTACATATTATGAAGAATCAATTAAAGGATAATATTTGTTCAAATCAATGGATAATCAAATGGATCGCATAGAGAATAATGATATATGGGATCTAGTAGAATTTCTAAAAGGAAAAGATTTCATTTTTCTAAAATGGTTTACAAAACCAATTTTAGTGATATAGGACAAGTTGAAAACTACAAATGTATATTAGTAGCATATCATATTTCATAGTATCTTGAAATCCATAATGATGAGACCTTTTCACTAGTTGTAAAGTCACATAAAATTGAAATTTTATTAGTTTTAATAGCTCAAAATACATGAAAAGTTTATCATACGAATGAAAAATTAGCATTTTTAAATAATATTTTAGTATAATAAGTATATGTAGATGACACACAATGATATCTTGAAAAACATTCATTGATATAAAGTGTATAGATTGAATAACCTCTCTATGGGCTTATTCTATCTACCATAGCTTGGTATAGTAGGATTGATTCATATATGATTAATAATGGGTTTAATAAAAGAAAAAAATGATCCCACTTTGAATAAAAATGTGAACACAGAAGGCTATTTTTTTTTATATCCATCATATGACCTTCATATGAAATTTTCTAGGAGAAAAGTTTAAATACACCATGAAGCAAGAATTTGAAATGGTTGATTTTGGGTTAGTGATATATTTCCTTAGGATTGAAGTCATCTAATCATATTTAACTAATTTTTATCTCAAATAAAGCATGTTAAAGTAGTTTAGGATGATGAACTATAAACCATCACTTACTTCAATTCAACTATGGAAAAATCTCAACAAAGAAGATAAGGGATCCAATGCAGATGAAACTTTATATACATGGGGTTTGTTAGTATCCTTTGAATTCTAGGATATTGGAATCTCCAAAAGAGACAAAGAGAGATATTTTATATTATATCCAAGCACTATTAATAATGCATTGGTTAGATATATGAATAGCAATTTTGTAGGTAGTATTGATGATAAGAATAATAATTCACTATATGTCTTCTATATTTTTTTAGTTGTGGTTTCATATGAATCAATTAATTTTCCCTTTGTGAAAATATCATTAGAAAAATCTTAGTATCTAGTATCAACAATAGCACCTTCTTAAGTACTTTAGCTTTCTAAAGTGTTGGTTGATATTCAAAAAGGAAAAAAAGGACCATGTCAAATATATGGTAACCATCACTCAAGAATATTTCTAAAAAATAGCCATGGCTTTCACAAAATATAATCATATTTATTCTAGATATCGTTTGATCAGAATATCATACAAACAATAAAGAAATTTACTTGAAATTTTGTAATTCAAAAGACAATTTGTTTAAGATTTTTGTGAAGAGTTATTTTACTATTCCTATATATACAATTATGATGAGTGTATTTACCTTATGAGACTCTTTTCATCACTTTCCATAGCATGATTACACTAGCATGGATCTAAATACTTACCCATTTATACCACTCCTTTCTCTAGGATAATTTTCATGTGTGCCCTAATCAAGTTCATTAAAGAATGAAATATGATGAGATAAACCTTATCCATTTATCATGCTCATAAAAAAATGAGAGGGATATCAAACATACTTTTACCTCTATTTTTGGATCATTAAAACCTCAAAAAAATGACACCATATGGAGTACATTTTTAGCTCTTTTCAGGATTGTTAAAATTGAAGTAGAAAGATACTATCAATATTAATTATATTCTCTCTAATGTGCTATTACATTAATGATACAATAAATAAGTGGGGGGGTGATAAATAATTTTTTTTATAAAGAATTGGGAGTCACAAATAATTTCATCCCTGAAAATTTAACCTATTTATGTCCTTGTTTTATAATTGGGTTATAGCATGCCAACTAGTTTCACAACAAATATGAGTCATTTACTCCACCAACTAGTTACTATTCTAGTTATTATGGAGCATGATTATATTTATCATGTGTTGTCTTATGATATCACATGGTGATCATGAGTCAATAGTTCCAACACATTCAAGTATCATGTCAAAAATATTTAAGGGAATTCCAAGCCTATGTCATTTGCACTTTTGTTTACTTTCCATGTTGGCCATCCTTGTATCAGTTGTACATAATGAATTTAAAAACATTAACACTAGTTTTATGTTTTCATTAATTTATGATGGATTGTCAAGATTTTCATTTTATGGATGTATTACTATTGATTTCATCTCATTATATAAGAAGTACATCTAGAAACTTTCTAGTAACTTGGAGCTTATAGTCACCAATTGCAAGTTTCCTTGTGATTGAAAATCATCTTAGCACATTAAATCTTAATTAATTAAATATATGAATGTTATAATTGAGTTACTATATTCACTCTCAAAATATTAAGGTAGGTACCTTTGGGTGCATTTCCTCATTACTGATTCCCCTCACATGTATTAATGGTATACCTCACTAATCAATAATTAGATGGTTTCTACCATCGTCAAAATCATCTCACCTATTTACATGAAGTATATTCAGAACCTTTCGGTTGGGACCAAGGCCTTGGGATTGGGGGCATATCACTTATATTTTCCATGTCTTCCTAGTTTTGATGAAGTATTTCACTATATTATGTACTTTGAAGATAACCAAGGAACTGTCATTTATCTTTGATATCTTATTTATTTATAATGTGACATATAGCCATAGTGTATTTTCTCATGTATATGATAATAATAAATGTAATTGATTCATTATGTACTCATTCACAGACATGTACTCTAATTTCCTATCATGGATCCAAATTATATTGTGTTTGCAACCATTCTTTGTTATCTCCTCTACTCAACATGGGTATACCAACCTTAGATATGATATATACATTTAGCAGATGGATGTTGTAGCTATTTGTCGGTTTCTCATTCTCCATTTCCTTTCATGTTCCATTATGGGGGTTTCAGTATTCTAATGTGTTTGATTCATAATTTTCTCTTTTGACCCTAAACATTAAGGGACAATTTGTATAACCATATTTTCCATGATGTGGATCAAGTCAGATACCTAACCTACTTAAGAGGATTAAACAATATCTTTCAACCATTATAAATACAATTAAACATATCTATAATCATACCACAATATTATAGAGTGATGCATCACACATTTACCTTTAGCAACAAGTAATGGTCACTCTAGATGGGCTAGCCATGAATGATGACCTTGTAAACAATTTTTCATATGTTGATTACGAAGTAGATATATTTGAGAAGGATGAGTAATTCCTTTTAAAGTATCCTGGGAGTTTGTATTAGAATATAATATTTGTAGGACCTAGGTGTCTACATTCATCCCCTCATCTCTTTATCAAATATATTGAAATGCTATATTTCCATGGAAGAAGGATAAGAGAAACAATTATGTAATGAATTGTTGCAAAATTTCTTAGAGAAAATCATTTAATTGAATAGGTAGGCTTACTAGTTATTGCATGATAGGAAGGATATTGTAGCAATGAAGAAGGAGGGATATCTATATTAAAGGTATATGGGTATGTTGATAATTTGTTTGTTGATATATATTTCATAGTTTCCCCCAATCCTTGTTGTTCAATATATGAATATGATTGGATTTATATTAGGTTGATAATATGGAATAGATATAGTAGATATCTCTAATGAATACTTGTTAGGAGAGTCGATATGGTTTTTATTTTTTCCTAGTGTCCAACATACAAATGTGAGCTGTCAAGGAAATATCTTTGGGAGGTGGAATCAAATCCTCTATAGAAACATTAGTTAGGGACAATATGAAATGTAAACAACACCCCCTTACCTCAGGGATGTGTTCAATTTGATAACCAAAATTCCTCACCCTTGTTAGAGAAATGGGGAAATAATAATATGTTTCCTTTTTACTATTTCCAAGTTTTTGAAACTCAAATTGGATTTCTTCATCTTATTTTTCTTGGTGATTCTTTTCTAGTGATATAATTTTTCCCCAATTTGGATTGCATGATTTGAATTTATGTCCCTTTAAATTTTTTACTGTTTTATTTGTGTATTTTCTCCTTCCTTGCCACATGGCACCCATGTGGTAGGTCTCATTACCTATTATTTCTTCTAATCCCCACCCATTCATGTAAATGTATTATATATATATATATATATATATATATATATATATATATATATATATATATATATATATATATATATATATATATATATATATATATATATATATATATGAACACACATAAACACACTTGCATATTGTTGGAATTATGATTTTGATCGTTGCAGTTGGTTTGTGTTGGCATTAATGTCAACCTAGTGATTCCTTGTAATTTTTATACGATGCATTTAAATATCCCTTATGATGGTCTAAATGATGACATTGATTTGTTTTGATGTAGAGATGGTTTTGGAAGACTAGGTCTTCATATGTTGATCAATGTTGAGGAGTTTGGAAAGTCTAGGTCTTCATGATTATGTTCATTTTTATAACTTGTTGCAGAAGTATTTTCTCCTTATTATGATGTTACATAGGTGCTAAAATAATTTTCAGAAGTGTTACAAGCTATGTATGTATTTGAGGAGAATACATGGACTGTTGGCACTCATGTCAACCCTTGGATTGTTGGCTACTAGGTCAACTTGGTGGTTGCACTTGGTTGTGATGTTAGCCTACTTTTGAAGTTTCATAGAGCTTGGAATAGGTTTAATGATGTGTACAAGTATTGATGAATGAGTACAAGAAGCCAGAGGTAGTTCTAAGATAAAGGTATATTGTTTTCTCCTATCCTTTAAACCACACACTAGGAGAGAGTGTCAGGGGTACAACTATAAGCCTTCAGTCAATATTTTTTAGTGTCATGTGTGTAGTTATAATAATTTTAGTTGAAATGTTATTTTTTTGTCCCTCCGTATATATATCTACATGATAATTTCTCTACATTCCTCGTGAACATCAAAAGTATTTCAACTTGCTAATTCCTTGAAGCTTCTAAATTAATTTGATAAGCTTGAAACTGGTTGAATAAGTATTCCATTGTGTGTAAATTCCTTTATTGCATATGTAGTGATGGTTATGGATGGATATCATAAAATTTTTGCACTTATGAACTCAGTGAAAAAGTGGAATTCATCCATCACATTATATATATTTCATTTTTCATCTGAGATATGGTTAGCTAGAGTGATTTTGAGTGAGGGAGGTGATAAAAGAGGAAGAATGCTCCAGAAATATTGATGAGTAGATCTACCTTAGTGAATTATTGCTAATAATAGTGGAGTGAGAATATTATAGGCTTGTAGTAGAGTACTTAAGAAGAATATCCATTTACAGTTTTGAATTGTTGTTACATTAATAGAGATTCAGAGCTTGATTGTATAGATGGAGAGCATGGTGTACCTCCATGATTTTGTCACTCACATTTTGTTTTGAAATTTTTTTAGTGCATATGGTATAGTGGCATAATTATTTTATGTTGTTCATATACTGAGGATTTCATGTCTTTATTGTATGCAACTTTTTTTTAATGGGATTGGCATGGTCTTGAGTAGTAGATTTGATGTATGTTGTTATTTTGGGAGAGGGTATGAATTGTAGTTTTGATGTTTTTTTTTTTTGTTTTTGTTAAGATTTATTTTAATTTTTTTTATACTATCTTGCTACATATTTTTTATAGCAGAGCCTAATCTTGTTGATCATAGTGTCTTAGTGATCTAGTTTTAAAATAAATGAAATCAAGGTTTGTATAGAGTTGTGGAGGAGTAGCATTCAGAAATTTGGTGCTTGCTAACTCAAAGTAGTGATTCCATGTTGGTGGGTTCTAGTAACAATGTTTTGGAAGTGGTTTCTTCCATCCAATGCTACTTGGAATAGTTGGTGATCACCACCTCACTATATTTTTAGGATCAAGTCCCTTGACTGGTGGTGGATATCTATTTGTATACGAAGTTGAGTCTCCTTGTTGGTGTTAGCCCAAAATCTATGTCAAAGACATATTTTTTCTTGACCTAGAATAGAAGATTCAAAGTAGCGCAAAAAAAAAAGGGGTGGTTTTTCTCCTGAAAGTGTTTCCACAAAAAAACACTTGTGTATCATGTGTATGATTTTTGTTTTCTAAATTTTTTCTCATATGATTGTCTTGGTTTAGGTTATCACATGTTTATATGCTTATTCATTGATCTACAAATCCATTGTTGGTTTTTTAACACATGAGTAAATTGACCAACTTGTTACTATTAAATGGACCAAAGTACACCATGTAAGACCAATTTTACCCTAAGTAAAATTTCTTTCACTATGAAAAATAACTTAGTAATCCTTAATTTATTAAATTGTTTATGGTCTAAACAGGAAACCCCATGAGGAATAATTGAATAAATCCTTATTTGTTTGATTTTCCTTCAGGAATAATTAGTTAAAAAATAGTTTAATTAATATTCCTGGTCATATTTAACCCAAAACAGGAAAATTGTTAGATAAATCATTATTTATCTTATTATTTTCTAGGAATAATTTTTTAAAACGTTATTTAAATAATATTCCTTGTTAAATTTGGCTAAATCATTTATAAATAATTGAATAAATAATTATTTATTTAATTATTACTCAACATCAACCTTAAAATAATAAATAAATCATTCGTTTTTTTATTATTTACAAATAAAGGGATTTGAACAAATTCAAATTCTTTTTCCCTCCAAAAAATATCATAAAATATTCCATAAAATTTGGATCTAGAATTGGTTAATAATATTTTAATTATGCACCAATATCTAGACTAACTTAATATTTTGTTATAAATAGAAGGGTTTTTCCACTCACTCACTACCTGTTGTTTCCTAAATATCACTTTGGATCTATACTTTTGGTCTGACTTTGATCCTCCATCATTTTCATATTTTGCTACCGTTTTTCTTGTGAGCTCCCTTTGAGTTCCATTTTTTGTCTGGGTTTTCTACACCATCAAGAGAGAGAGATCTTAGATTTGAAGTGCTGAGGACATACAAGAACCCATCCCGTTGAGGGGGAATGGTAACATCTTTCTATGTTCCCTTCCAAGGTGTCATAAATACAAAAATTCTTTAAAAATATTCTTGTCTTGTCTATTGGATGCATGGAGAAACTCTTGCTTTTATTTACTGCTTAATGTCTTTTACTGCATAGATATGGATTTTGTAGCATTTATCTTGTTCAACTAATTGCAGATCTAAAGAACTTGCCAGCCATATTTGATGTTAGGGTTGTTTTTTACGCACAACTAAAGTGAGATTTTTTCGTACGCTTGCGATTAAAATTCACACTAATAGTAGGAAACAATATTGATTCAAACCCTCGCCCCCATTAGTACTACTCAAGGTTTCTAACAACTAGGATCATATGAGGGCTCTTGGTTGCAACTTGATCGTTCGAGGGTATATTTGGCATTTATTGACAAGACATTGAAAATTTTATTTAGAATGAATCCTCCAGGAGTATCTGTTTGAACTGCTACAAAGTTCTACCTATGGGAAGTAAAAGTTAGATCTCAATTGGAAGCTTATGGTGTCGACATTTGGAAATGTGTTTGTGAAGGATTTTGAAATAATTTTATCCCAAAAAATGTGATGCAAAAATATTCTCAAGAAAGCGGCATTATTTGTGAAATTATCCATACTATATATATTGATAAAATAACGGATCTAAAATCTGCTACGGATATTTGGGACATGCTGCATATGTTATATGAACCTAGAAACAAAAATAGTGATGAAGAACTAGAGAATAGCAGTAAAAAGAAGAAGAATACGAAGAGGTAACATAATAAATATGCTCCACATAAACAAGTTGTGCACTAGGACAACAAGTATGAAGGTATAAGCCATAAAAATTTAATCTTGATTTACGGTTTAGATAGAAATGATGCTAATAATTCATATTTGGTTAGCAAAAAACATGATGGTCATATGTTTATGCTCCTATAAGTTGAATATGAATCCACCATGAATTTTATTGAAATTTTTTTATAGTGAATTTGGTAGACCAATAGATGCATTCCGAGAGAATGATAGACTATTGCAGATGTGTCATCAAAAGGATAAAATTATCAAGGATGAGATCACTACTTTTAGGACCTAGCTACTAGTATCCAAAAACATTGAAGAAATTGTGTGTAACAAGAAAAAAGAGAAGAAGGACTATGTCAAAGTGCATGAAGATGTAATAGAAAAATTGACAAAGCAACTTGAATAAAAATACCAACGGCAAAAGCAAGTAAAGAGCACCATAGAATTGAACAAATATGACAATATTTTTCAAAAGGGAGAGACAAGTTCACATGAACTAAAGAAAAAAAAAAAAAACAAAGAATCATGTAGAAAAAGATTTGATAATCCATGAAAAAAATAAATAAAAGAAGCAACAGAGCCACCAACAACAACAAAGAAAAGATCCAAGAGGAGCTTTCACATTTAGAATATCATTAAAACCTATGGGTTATGGTAGCATATTTCAAAGGAGGATTCAAAAATCCTTTGTCCATTTAATAATTGAGATTGAGTCCTTCAATTGTCATAATTTTGGATATGTGGTTGCTACTTCTAGGAGTAAAATTCACACATCTATGCATCATATTTGATAGTCAATAAGAAGATCCACCTTCAAATATACAAGTTCATTTAATGGTTATTTTTTTTTGTTGTAATGTGTTTGGACACAAGTCCATTGATTCTATATATAGCATGAGAAGATGGATATCCAACACATAGAATATTTTAGGGGCTAATATTCACAAGTGGTCTAATTTTCGATGTTTTTTCCAAAAAAAAAGATTCACCAATTTCCATTTTTTCTAAAAATGCCAATTTTTTATAATACAAAATTATTTTACCTTATAGATCACCAAAATTAAATAGAGACTATAAAAAATCATTATAAATTTGAATATATTTACAAGTATATCACCAAATATTTTTATAGTTTTCACATTGGCGACTAGCAATATTTGCTAATGTTTCTAAACTTTGAGATAGATTTCCATCGTTAAAATTTTCATTGATAAAACATAAGAAACAAAACATCAGATCCATTGGCTTCATATCCTTGTCATATAGAGTGTTATGTATGTTATAATTTTGGCAATAGGACCAAATATTTTAAGGTTCCTAGATCCTTCACGCCATCTGGTCAAAAGCATAAGAAAAAGGAGAATGTTAGACCAAGGAACAAGCCAAGAACCATGTGGAAGAAAAATGAGGAGAAAATAGTAATGTGTGGTATTTATCTTTACTCACATGATGAGGATGATAAGTGGTATGTCGATTGCAGATGCTCACACCATATATCAAAAGATAGGATAAAATTTCACTTTCTAAAGAAAACCAAGAGTGGCCATGTTTTGTTTGAAGGTAATGAACCTGCAAGAGTGTTGGGAAGTGGTAATGAAAATGTTAGTGAGAAGGAGTACTAATTCAAATGATATATGGCTCATTGAATTCTTAAAGAACAATATTTTAAGTGTGAGCTAAATGTTTCGTGGAGGAAAGGAATTGATCTTCAAGTACAAAGGTTTTTTTATCTAGAAAGAAGGGTCCAAGATATTAATTTCCAAAGGAGTCAATGTTGGAAAGTGAAACTAGGTTATGTCTTCAAATTGAATATGTAGTTATGTATTTATGTAATTAAGAAGACAAAGATAATAAAATATATTTTTTGTATGCTTGCCTCATGGGTTTCATGAGCAAGGTTTTATTATAGGTCAATACACCTCTTCTTGATGTATATTAGGATTTGTCTTCTGGTTATAAATGTATTTAAGAGTCATGTACATGAAGATCCAAGTGAATCTAATATACCTCTATACCTTGTCACATAATCATAGCAACCATGGCTCAGAATGACGCTCGAGATCAATGTTGAAATACTCCTATAAATAACCTCCTTGTCGGCCTAAAAAATAGTGATCAAGTTGGCTCAAAGGTGTGTCACACCTATTCAAACACAGGTCAAATTATTACAGGTGGAAACAACTATATATACCCTATATATACTGCACATAAAAACAGAGAGAGTAATATGGATTCTTCTATGATTTTCGGATGGAATTTTAGGAAGAAAAATTTTGGATCACAGACTCTATAAATAGGATGATATAACAAGTATAAAATGAAAATAAAGGATGCATGATATCACACACATATATATAAGTATATAAATCTTTGAGATATGTCGATACATTACTATATAAAGATGCGTATTGATTACTGTAAAGGTGCGAATATGTGATTGTATAAAGATGCGTATAGATCACTATAAAGGTGTAGATATGACATTGTGTCATGGTGCCAGCAGATGACTCTGTCAAGATGCATAAACAAGACTATGATCAAGTGTCGAAAAGGGCTATATTGAAGTACGAACATTTGACTATATTAAGTAAGAGAAAGGAATGCAACAACTATTTTAAGTTGTAGAACACTCTTTTAAGGAAAGAATACAAGTGTACAGTTAGCAAGGTTAATTGAAGGTACTAAGGAAGACAATCTATGACACGGTGCTGAGATCATAAGTAACGAGTCAAGTAGATACCTATCTCTCTAGTGTTGGTGCAGGACGGTGCAAGGAGGTGCAACAAATAAGGATGAACTCAAAGGGTCAATAAAGAAGTAATGGCAAGGTCTTGAAGGCATACAATGGTCAAGGGTGTGTGTCATGGTCATGGTACTTTTCATATGAAAGTCTATAAGAATAATTTGTTGGGGGTTTTCCTCTCCAAGAGGGAGAGGTTTTGGCCATGGATCGAAGAGCCTAAATCTATGTCTCTTTTGCTTTTGATAATTGACTTGAATAAAGATATAATAAGCTAAGAAGAAAATAAATAAGTAAAATAAGTAAGCTCACAAATAATTATAAGGTAGATAATTTGAATTAATCACCATCCTACCAAATTCTCAACATGGTATCATAGCTAAGGTGGTAAATATAAGGGCTACTTATAAAGGAGGCACTCAAGGAAACAAGAATCAAATTCAAGGTCAAAGTTTACGTTGAAAATTCAAATCAATTTGCAAGGAATATTCTCAAGAAATTTCAAGAAAGATCTTCAATATCATTCAAAGGATCCAATCATCAAGAAAATAATATTTTCCATCAAATATTTATATTCAAGACATTGTTGGAAGATACATAATCTTTTTGGAGAGATTAGTTATCCTCGAGGATCCAAGAACACCTACATTGGAGAATTCAATCTAAGAGGAAGTTCCTTACTTCATATTCATTATCATCAAGGAAGATGCTAGAGGATGGAAGTCACTCTACTCAAGTAACTATCTATGAACTTATCTAAATCTATAAAAATGACTTACTACAAAGAGAGCAACAAATTTATTGTGTCATCAAAATTTAGTGCAAGGAAGAAGAGGAAAAATTTGAAACTAATTGAAGACGAAGTTATGGGCTACATCGAAGGATCTACAATTCAACCTTGAAAATAATATGCTCCAGCTCATGCCAAGTACATGAAAGGAGAAATCAGAGCCCAGAATATTCTCATAGAATCCATTAAGGACTCACTCATACCCTATGTATCAAAACTGAAAGAAATATATCAGAAACTGGAGGATATATTCTCTGTGAGTACTGTAGGAGAAGAAATCTCTCTGAGACAAGAACTATAAAAGATTAAATTGTGAAGAGAAGTAATCACTTCATATTCTATGAGGATTTTTGAAATAAGATACGAATTGTAGGAATTGGTAGAAGTAATGTCTGGTAGTGAGATGACTATAGTGGTGCTAAATTCTCTAGCAAAAGAATGGGGAAAATTCACTTTAGGATTATACAGGAATAAATAAGCAACATCATTCAATTATAGATGCTCACACCATATATCATAATATAGGAGAAAATTTCACTTTCTAAAGAAAACCAAGAGTGATCATATTTTTTTTGAAGGTAATGAACTTGCAAGAGTGTTGGGAAGTGGTAATGCAAGTGTTGGTTAGAAGGAGTGCCAATTCAAATGATCTGTGGCTCATTTAAGTCTTAATTAACAATATTTTAAGTGTGAGCTAAATGTTTCATGGAGGAAAGGAATTGATATTCAAGTACAAAGGTTTTTTTTATCTAGAAAGAAGGGTCAAAGATATTAATTCCCAAAGGAGTCAATGTTGGAAAGTGAAACTAGGTTAGGTCTTCATATTGAATATGTAATTATGTATTTATGCAATTAAGAAGACAAAGATAATAAAATATATTTTTGTATGCTTGCCTCATGGGTTTCATGAGAAAGGTTTTATTCAACAGACTTCTTCTTGATGTATATTAGGATTTGTCTTCTAGTTATAAATGTATGTAAGAGTCATGTATATGAATATCCAAGTGAATCTAATATTCCTCTAGACCTTGTCACATAATCAAAGCATCCATGGCTCAGAATGAAAGGAGAAATCAGAGCCCAGAGTATTCTCATAGAATCCATTAATGACTCACTCATACCCTATGTATCAAAACTGAAAGAAATATATGAGAAACTGGAGGAGCTATTCTCTATGAGTATTGTAGTAGAATAAATCTCTCTGAGACAAGAACTATACAATATTAAATTGTGAAGAGAAGAATTAATCACTTATTATTTTATGAGGATTTTTGAAATAAGATACCAACTGCAGGAATTGGTATAAGTAATGTCTGATAGTGAGATGACTATAGTGGTGTTAAATGCTCTACCAGAAGAATGGGGAAACTTCACTTCAGGATTATACAGGAATAAATAAGCAACATCATTCAATTGTAAATGCTCACACCATATATCAGAATATAGGAGAAAATTTCACTTTCTAAAGAAAACCAAGAGTGGCCATGTTTTGTTTGAAGGTAATGAACTTGCAAGAGTGTTTGGAAGTGGTAATGCAAATTTTGGTGAGAAGGAGTACTAATTCAAATGATCTGTGGCTCATTGAAGTCTTAAATAACAATATTTTGAGTGTGAGCTAAATTTTTCATGGAGGAAAGGAATTGATCTTCAAGTACAAAGGTTTTTTTTATCTATAAAGAAGTGTCAAAGATATTAATTCCCAAAGGAGTCAATGTTGGAAAGTGAAACTAGGTTAGCTCTTCATATTGAATATGTGATTATGTATTTATGTAATTAAGAAGAAAAAGATAATAAAATATATTTTTTGTATGCTTTCCTCATGGGTTTCATGAGAGATATTTTATTATAGGTCAATAGACTTCTTCTTGATGTATATTAGGATTTGTCTTCTGGTTATAAATGTATTTAAGAGTCATGTATATGAAGATCCAAGTGAATATAATATGCCTCTAGACCTTGTCACATAATCACAGCAAACATGGCTCAAAATAAAAGGAGAAATAAGAGCCCGGAGTATTATCATAGAATCCATTAACGACCCACTCATACCCTATGTATCAAAACAGAAAGAAATATATGAGAAAGTGGAGGAGCTATTCTCTGTGGGTACTGTAGGAGAAGAAATATCTCTGAGACAAGAAATATACAAGATTAAATTGTGAAGATAAGATGTAATCACTTCATATATTATGAGGATTTTTGAAATAAGATACCAACTCCAAGAATTGGTAGAAGTAATGTCTGACAGTGAGATGAATATAGTGGTGTTGAATGCTCTACCAGAAGAATGGGGAAACTTCACTTTAGGCTTATATAGGAATAAATAAGCAACATCATCCCACAATCTATGGTTTATATGTAAAATAGAGGAAACGATATTAAAATCCAAAGTTGATACAAGATAAAATGAATGGAATCAAGTCTTCATAGCCGTGTCCAGGAAGAAAGGAATATTTGGAAAACTGTGTCCTCAAAATAAAGGAAGAAATATGGACAAAGTATGATACCTTGGATGTAATGAACTTGGGAATTATAAAAGGGATGGTCCTAAATCTAGGAAGGACAAGAGGAAAAATAAGAATCCCATGTCACAAATGTAAGGGAAGAACCTGATACAAAGAAATATAAGAAATAAGAAGTGAAATATCTCTATTATGATTGAGATCATATTTTTGACTGATTTCCATTGGTTGTAAAATAAAATGATAAGACTAAATGCATATTAAAAGCATCATGATAGAATCTTGGGAGGATAACTTGAAGAAGGAGCTCCTTGAAACCTCACTGATAAACAACATTGATGGAAGGAAGTCATCAAGATCAAGGGTCATCATTCAATAATCAATATGGAAACAAGTGATGAAATTTCTAATGGAGTTCTCTAATGGATTCAGTGGTTAGAAATAAATCAAAAGGTTTCATCAATAATTCTATGTTACACAATTTTGGGATTAGGATATGATGACATATTGATGAAGCAGGTCAAGGGAATGGATTTCTTCATTCTAGTAAAATTTCTATAGGATGACTCAAAGGTAAAATCATGAGGTACATATATCTATATGCTGACACTGGATGTTGTGAAGTCATGTCATGTGGTTGCAAGTGATCAACTTCTATGTTTTATGAAAGTAAAATCTCTTATGGTGCACAAGTTGCCACTAAAAAATGAGATTAAATACGTCCTCATATGGAATATGAGGTGGCTGTATACAAAGAAGGAACTATATACTGGAATTTCGTTGGGATGAAGCTTTGTGGAGAAACAATTGAAGAGATCATAAAGTACAACCATGTAAAGAGGAAGTTATCATCTGGAATCCAAGAATATGTGACTATGAGATCTCCTAGGAAGATATGTGGACTCCAATAGAAGAATGGTAAATAAGAAGACCCTTGAAAAGACATATCTTTAGTAGATGTGTCAATCTGAATAAAGGATGTCGATTCCTATAGGAAGATGACATGGTTAAATATCATCACTAAGGTAACTTTTGATTTAAAATTTCTTACGTATATGTTTATCTACATGAGTTTATGTATGGCTTCCAATCATGTGGAAGGATGTAAGATTATTGGGAGATGGTTTGAAGGAAATCAACATGGCATAAATGTGGACTAGATGAGAAAGAACAAACACCTTTTAATGGTTTACATGAATTGTGGCTGAATGTTATGGATGATATGTGCCCTATGGAACAAAAAGGTTGAATATTCCTCAATATTGAAATCCATGACATCAAGGGGAGGAATTATCCATGATCAGCTGGGTGTCTCACCATTGTTGCTATAAGTCCCTGGTTAAGAGGGAGCCTAGTGATAGCTTTCTTACTTGAAAGAAACTTGAAGCATGTCCCCGCTAAGTTAAGAGAAAGTGACATATACGATTCTCTAATACATGTGTCATGCACTAGACCAAGACTAATAGCCATAAGTCTCAGTGAAGGCCATTTGGAGAGAATGCATAGACATATCATTCTGGTCTTCACTTGGAAGATAGAATGGAGGATTGGGTAATCATATGGCCTTAGATACCTTTTGAGAATGTGATAGGGAATTGAAGATAAGAGTATTCAGGCACCGATATTCTTTGAGTTTTGGATACCCAAGAGAAGAATAGTCAAAGAAGGTCATACTCTGTGAACACCTGGGTGGAGTATGTACCTCGGAGAGACAATTACTATGGAGTCTATAAGTAAAGTGTCTGGCCAGCATTGTAGCGAGATTCTTTAGTTTGAAATTGGCCATGTACATGTATGAATACCTCCCTAGTTAAGAGGGAATGTGGGGAAGTGTAACTAGATTCGGTCTTCATATTGACTATGTAATTATGTATTTATGTAATTAATAATAAAAAGTTAATAAAATATATTTTTGGTATGCTTTCCTCATGGGGTTCATGAGCATGGTTTTATTATAGGTCAATATACTTCTTCTTTATGTCTACTAGGATTTTTCTTCTGCTTATAAATTTATTTAAGAGTCATGTATCTAAAGATTCAAGTCAAACTAATATGCCTCAAGACCTTGTCACATAAGCACAACAACCATGGCTGAGAATGATGCTCCATATCAATGTTGAAATACTCCTCTATACAAACTCCTGGTCAGCCTACAAAATAGTGATCAAGTTGGCTCAAATGTTTTTCACACCTATTCATACATAGGTCAACATATTATAGGTGGAAACAACTATATATACC
Organism: Pinus albicaulis; assembly: GCA_034641835.2. Classification (NCBI taxonomy): domain Eukaryota; kingdom Viridiplantae; phylum Streptophyta; class Pinopsida; order Pinales; family Pinaceae; genus Pinus; species Pinus albicaulis. The sequence continues at coordinate 968,234,008 of CM076582.1, read as the reverse complement.
CTATATATACTCCCTAGAAAAACAAAGAGAGTAATTTGGATCCTTTTGTGATTTTCGGATGGAATTTCCAAAACAGAAATTGCGGACCACAGACTCTATAAATAGGGTGATACAACAAGTTTAAAATGTGAAGAAACTAGACATGATATCACATATATATAAGTATATAAAGCTCTGATATTTTTTGATATATTACTATATAAAGATGTGAATTCATGACTATAAAGGTGTGGATATGTGACTATACACATGACTGTAAAGGTGTAGATATGAGACTATGTCAAGGTGTGAATAGATGACTGTGTAAATATGCATAAACAACACTATGATAAAGTGTATAGAAGGGTTATATTGAAGTATGAACATTTCACTATGTTAAGTATGAGAAAGGACTGCAACAAGTATGTTAAGTATGAGAAAGGACTGCAACAAGTATGTTAAGTTGTGGACCACTCTTTGAAGGAAAGAATAAAAATGTATAGTCAACAAGGTTAAGTGAAGCTATTGAGCAAGATAGTTTATGACACGGTGCATATATCATAAGTAATGAGCCAAGTAGAGACCTAGCTCTCTAGTTATGGTGCATAATGGTGCAATGAGGTGCAATAAATAAGGATCAACTGAAGGGGTCAATGAAGAAGTAGTGACAAGGTATTGAAGGCATACAAGGGTCAAGGGTTTGTGTCATGTTCATTGTACTTGTCATTTGAAAGTCTATAAGAATAATTTCTTGCGGGCTTTCCACTCCAAGAGGGAGATGTCTCAGCCCTGTCTTGAACAGCCTAAATATGTGTCTCTTGTGTTTTTGATAATTAATATTGTTAAGGGATTGTGAAGCCATTGATTGTGCAAGCGTAAGAAAGCCTGCATAAATTGACCTAGCTCTATTTTTGGTGAGGGTTTCCATTATTATTATATATTTGAAGACACCCACATCATTAAATTCTCTCTGAGGGTGTGGAAACCTGGTTCCACCATCCCCCCATAATCTTAGGTAAATTGACCTGGGATTAGAGTCAAGTTTGACTGAGTTAAACAGTGATGGTTTTGGGGCACATGGTATTGTGTACCCATGGTTTTCAGCTCATGGTATTGCATGAAATGGAGCCTATAAAAGGCTCGGAGGACTTCATTGTAATGTAGGCTTGGATGTGAGCGGTGAAGGCTCACTTGGATGGATTGGCCAAGGTTTTTGCCAAGGATAATTAAATTTCATTAGGATGGGTTTTCCCCGGAGTTTGGGGTTTTTCGATAAACATCTGTGCTCATGTTTATTCTCGGATAAATTATTTCTTCTACCAATTCAACAAATAATAATTATTTAGATAAACATATGTGATTATTGTTGTTGGTAAAGGTGGACACCTTGAATAATGTTGCATATGCATTGATGAAGTCTCTAAGCACTCAAAATTTCTCTTGGTGTAGAGAAACAATGGGTGTGGAAAAGCTGGGCTAATGAATAAGTTCTCCTATGGCCCCCTACGGAAAGAAAACAATAAGTGGGAGAATGTTGGGTATGTGTTATATTCTTTCCACGACTAGTCACGCATGGGGGGGTCACATGGGGGGCAATAGCCGCCCCTGTATGTTGTGTCAGGCACAGTAGGGGGGGTGGTAGCCCCCCCTGTCAGGGTCTGGGGCAGCACCCCGGGAAAAACAATTTGGACCTTATTTTCCGGTGGGTGGACTCACCCATGGTTTTGTGCATGGGTTCGCACATGGTTTTAGGGCATGATGGTTTTTGGCCCTTGGTATTTTTTAGATCTGGTCAAGGGAGCTACAATTATGTTCTAATCCACGGTTAATGGATTGGGGTTTATCTATGCTTCGACATGTATATATATGTGTTGTAACACTAAAAGGAATATAATGAAAAATCAATTTGGTTGTCCCAATTTGTGATCAAGAGGAAAATATCTATGTATATCTATTTTATGTTTTATGCTCTCGCTATTGTTTATTTTCTATTTTTAATATTCGTTTGCAAATAATTTATGTACAGGGTTAAAACCTACACATACTTCTTCGAGTGAGACTTTGACTTGCACAAGTAGGTTACTTCCGAAAGGGCTAGTAGTAAGAGGGTTTTGTTGGTTACACTTAACTATAAACCTGGGTTAGGACCCCTCAAGACAACACGGTCTCTTGGTGAATCACTTTATAAATTTGATTAAATACCAAAAATTTAAGCATTTCATGGAGTCACGATGAAACAAATTCATACTAAAGTTGCTGCCCGACATTTTAACTGAAAATATCACCTAGTTTTACATATCGAAATTATGTCCCAGAAAACATTTTTTCTCCACTAACAAGACATATATATATATATATATATCTATATATATATATATATATATCCACACTTCTACACATACTAAAATCAATTTCGAAAACTCGAAACAATTTGTCAATATGATTGGGAATGGAACATGAGTGTCCCCAAATCCATGAATTTTTTTAGTTTATGGAAAAATCTCTAAGTTCATGGGTATAACCTTTATAATTTTCATGGAAATAAACACAATAGTGTTTCAGTTTGTTCTTCTTACTCATGGGTTCTACATTTAGGCAAGTGATATGAATCGTTCATCTTCCTTCAAAATGATGACCATGCATTTCCCTAGGATAGAGAAAAGGTGCCAAAATAGGCTTCAAATAATCATTATGGATTTCCCTGGGAGGATGAAGAGAATCACGGATCTGAGTCCTCTCTTTCAATCTCAATCCACTGAACCAGAAATCTTTCCCATTCTTCCCTACATAAAAAATGTAGTGTACTAGTCAACTTCTTCTTTTCCATATCGATTTCTAGCCATTATGCTTCAAATTAGGCTTTTTAAATATCATTCGTTGTGATGAATTTATTTTCTTCTACCTTTGTCCACTTCTTCACATCCATTCCCACCTTCAACTACTTCACCAATAGTGTCAATTTTCCAAATGGATTTGAATTTTGCATCTAAGACACCATGTGAACACTCGTGTTGATGCTCCCATAAGTCGAATTCCACACGCAATTTGTTCAGAAAATGCTAGTAGACTCATGCAATAAAACATCAAGCTGAGACATCTATTTACTCGACGTGAAGTGACATCCTACAATTTGGTGCTTGTACGCTTCTGGAATCATCCTCCTTATCCATTCAACATGTGCCTCATCCAACACTATAAAACGAGGGGTATCTGCAACCTTGACTACCCAAGTGAAAGGTTATTGGTTTTCCTAAAGCCCTCGAGCAAATTGCTGGATTTGTTGGCATGATAGGAGTTATAGGTAAATTTATGAATCATCCCTAAGACTGGTCTGAACGGGGTCTATCATCCCCTAATTCAATACAAACAGGGTCTATAATCCCCTAATTCAGTTGCCACATGCCCTAGAGAAGCCATTCCACTAATGGCTTTAATTCATCAGAATTCCAATATTTTAAGTATAGTTAAATTGACCCATTAACTGATCAACTCTCCTCTAAATGGGCCTAATTACATTGCAAAGAACTTACCCCCATGCAAGGGTGCTCTACAAAGCACTTCCCGACACTTAAGGGTTTGTTGGTCTCCTGGGAGTGAAATCATCATTGTTCCGAGAATCTCCACATGTGCAGTGCCTTCTAGAAAACAATAGTACAATATGGCTAATTAATTACTAAAAAAATGACTAAAATTTTCATATAAAGCACTATTTTTTTGTCGGTGAGCAATAGTAACTAATTTACAGTATCTTATAATGCAACCAACTTTTAGTCATTTTTAGCTTAGTCATTAATTGGTTGTCTCAATTTTGTTGTCTAGTAATGTATTTGGTCATTGATTTAGTCATTGATTTGGTCATTAATTTAGTCACTGATTTGGTTATTGATATAATCATTGATTTGGTCATTAATTTTCACAAGTAATGACCAAATATACAACAAATTATATTACTAAATGATCACCTGATAAAACCAAATAATGACCAAAATATTGGTCATCTTATAAGATATTGTAAATTAGCTACTAATAGTCATATATATGCAAATTTTAGTCATCGTTTGAAACCAATTAATGACCAAATTTTTGTCATGTTATAAGATACTATAATTTAGCTACTAATAGTCGTATATATGAAAATTTTATTTATTGTTTGAAACCAATTAATGACCAAAGAAATATGACAATTTTTGTCATGTTATAAGATACTTTAAATTAGCTACTAATATTTGTATATATGCAAAATTTAGTCATCATTTGTAAAATTTTATCATTTGATGTAATCATTTATATTTTTTGTTAGTTTCATATTCATTATATAAATGACTACTTTAGTATTTTATATTCATTTCATTTGTTTCATTAACAATCATGGTAAACAACTAATTTAGTCGTATATTCATTTTATTTGTGTTCATCATCAATAAACATAAACGACCTATTTAGACTCATTTTATGTGTTTATTATTAATCAACATAAACTAATTAGTATGATTTTGTAACTAAATTATTAAATAAAAAAAATAAAAAAAATAAAAATGAAAAACAAAAATCTACAATGTACATGTTCATCTAATATGAAAAATCAAAGTTACATATGTTAATTACAATAATAAGTAATATCAAATGAAACTATAAATAATTCAAACCACATAAATTATATTATATAAAGTGTCAAGTATTAAAATATTATTTTCCAACTTAATATTAGTTGGAGTGAAATTTACACATGAAATATTGTTTCATCACTTCAAAACATTATCATTGTGTTGTCCAGACATTGCATGTGAATTCACCAACTCTGAACACTTGACCATCGGTCTCTATGTGTGTGTCTTATGCAGGATATTGGCTCTACAAGTACCACTAGATGAGTTCTCTTCTCTCTCTCTCTTTAATTTGCATTTTTCCGTTCTAGTGTTATTGTTCTCCTCTTTCATCAATTCCTGCTTCTTACCATATGTTAGCCACCTATAAAATTTGTCATATCAAATGGTGGCTAAATCATGTTTTTAGTCTTCAAGAAACAAGTTTATTGTCAAAATTGTTAATTCCTGAAGTCTTGTGAAGTTGACTTATCCTTGAGTTAATCTTCACTGATGTTTCCCTCTCAATTCTGAAAATCTGTTGTTATCCTGAAGAAAAGACTGCTGCAAAAACCCATGTTTACCTTCATTTTTTCCCCTTCTTTCACTCATGATTAACCTTCATTTTTATCCCTTTTTACCATCAAATTCCTCTATTTTCCCTCTTTTCCCTTCTTCCCTTCATAAAAATCCCTTTTATAAGGTTTAACGCTCCTTTTTGGACCTTACCAAAACCCCCAAAATCCTTTGAAAACCCTTAAAAATTCATAAAAAACCCATTTTTTCATTATAGGCCCAAGCCCCTTTTTGGCTAAACCCTAAACGACTTCCCCACCATGCGACTTGGCACTGGAACCAAGCATTAAAGCCCAAAGGCACTTATCGCAATCGAAACATTCATGTGAAACACATTTCTTTTGTTGCCTTAATTCTCTGATTGCGATTGGCTCCTCTTTTATAACCCCCGACCTCTGCTTTCCTTCATATAACCCGAAATCCCCACAATTGGGTGCTAAGCCTCATATAAAACCTCTCCCCGATGCGCACTTTCCTTTGTATTTTATTTTAAACCCCATTTTTCATATTATAACGTGACCCGCCAGTGCATTGGTCGAAACAAATCCCGACCATTCATCATAAACCAATCAACGATCGGAAAAATATCGCATCGGAAGAATTCATTGGGTGCGTTTTAATATTTTATTGCCCCCTCCCGATTGGCGATCTCCCGATGGCTTCTCAGCCATTGATCTCCCTCGCCAGGCTCAGATCCGACGACCCACATTACTCTGTTCAATAGACCATCCCTCTGCCTTTTGGACCTTCGATTCATCCCCCACCATTGATCTGATCCTCAAATAAACGGCTCTCGATCAATCACATCGGATATTTTTATCCTTTTCCCCCGCCGATCGTGACCCTCTGATTGCATTTGGGGCTTCCATAGACTCAGATCTGATGGTATAGATCAATCCTCGCACCTTTGTTAAATTCATGAACCCCATTTTGTAATGTCCTCTGATGAATATCCACCATTGATCTCTACAGATCAATGGCTCGCATTAAATCATTCTCTGCACAAAATATTCCTCATATGTCATTACATTGATCCTGAGATTTAATCTGGACCATTCATTCCTTGATCCAACGGTCTAGAATCATCCTGATAGGCCCAAATCCATTTGGGTCATACCCTTCCCAGATCAAATCTTCGTCGTCTGTTTCTTGATTTGACGGTCTAGGTTAATACCGCCTTGGCTCTGCCCCACTTGTTATCGCCCGAGCATCTGTTCTTTATCGCACTCTCTCCACAACCATCCGATCTAAGACCCTTGATCTGAAGGATGACGCGTAGTTTCGCGTGATTTTTAGCCTGAAGATTAATGATCCAAAGTTACGTGATATGGGTGGTTTCAAAAGGCCACGTTTTGGCCAATGACGCATATCGTGTTCGAAAAGTTAAAACCGCCATTCCTCCATTTTTCAGCGCAAAAACAATGGTTTCTATAGCTAAAACCACTTTACCCCATTTATATTGCATCCATCATGTTTGTTCTTCATCGTTGATCTCTGCAGATCAACGGCCCGCATTCAATCTTGTTTTCAGTTTATCGCCCTCCTCCATCCTCCAAGAGACTCCATCGATCAACCTCCACTGTTGATCTCTGAGGCCAATCTCATCCAATGGCCCATATTCCTTTTGGAAACCCCAAATTTCGTTTTAACCATATTTCCTCCGCCAAAGGTTTTTAACCCATTTTATTTGTATTTTCCGCCGTTTCATTATAAATGTGACCCCTTCGCATTATATATTTAAGACTAATCTCGTTCGTTGATCAATATGCATCAACGACCCGGACTTAATATCTTGCAGCATTCATCCAACTGACTCTCCTTTGACCTCGGCAAAGTAATCCTCACTGTTGGATGCTTTCATCCAACGGCTGTGATCTAACCTAAACCATCTGAAGCAGTTAAACCTTATCCCGTAGGATTTTTCTAATTTTTCTTTGATTATGCAGGTTTTAATAGTTTTTCAACTGTTTCAAAAGAAAGTTGAAGGCTAGGGATGATGATCCCCCAGGCCTTTGTTCACCAAAGAATATCAGTCCACAGGGTTCAACACCATGTTTCGTCCCTAGCTCATGAGCACTGATACCATTTTTAAACCCTCTGCGCACCTGCACATCAACAAGACACAAAAAAGTTTAATCAATCAAAGAGTATCAGTGTTAAAATATCCATTCACAGCAGAGATGGAGAATTGAAGATTTTTTACACATTTTTTGAGGGATTATGGCCTAAATCGACTATCTAAAGCCTAATCCAATCAATTAAACGTAGTTTGAAGAGCAGAAGACATAATTTAGGCCTAATTAAGCCTAACACACAGAATCAAATCAAATTAACAGTGTTTAAAGAAAAAAAAATCTTTCAGCCCAAGAAAGCCTCCACTGCCACATCAGAGGCTAATTGAATCCTCTCAGCTACCAAAAGCCACCTGCAACCTCAAAGCATTCAAAAGAGGCATAGTTATTATCAGAATAGAAGATATTTTCCTCAATACAGCTGAACAATTAATTCAATCAAAGGAACTTATTGTAAACTGTCAGCAGAGTTACTACAAAGATAACAAAAAGCCTTAAAGTCAACAAATCTTCCCAGCAAGCTTAATACTTAATGTAAATCAATTAATACAGGAGAAATATCAAAACTTTTCTTCATTGAGCCCCTCAAAGGCCAAGAAGCATTAAACTGTATTAATTGAACCTAGAAGATATTTTATCCCATCCTACCTCCTCAATTATTCTATAAATACTTATGTAGAAGATAAGATAATGTTGGTCACTGCATATCTATTTCCTGTAAATATTTTACTGAAGCTGATGTAAGCTTTGCTTCTAATTGAAGATACCTAAGTGGAGATGAGAAGTTTGAAGTTGTAGAGAACCATTGGACTTGAAGATTGTAACTGGTTTGAAGTATCAAATACAAGCTGATTTATGGGATCCTGGTCTATGTCAACGGTGATGTTTTTCTTATTGTAAATTGTTATTTTATTTCTGTTTTCATTCTGTCCATCTTCTCTGATAAAGAACAACAATTATAGAGTTAGGATTTATTGTCAAAGGTACCCTGCTCTTACTGATAAACTTTATCTACATGTTTTCTTCCAAAATTTCTTATTTAAGAATGATTTAATACAGTCCAAGAATTCAAGATGTTGGTGTTCCCTTCTCTTACTTTCTATACTTTAAACATTGTTCTTGAATGTTATTTTCAGTTACTGCCAAGTAGATTTTAACTAGGGAAGTCTATGGTGAGCCATGTCCTCTAGTTTTATCTCCAATGGTTGTCTGAAAGTTTCCCTAAGAGTATGTTGAAAGCAGGCTAGGTTCAAAGTCCTTACCTATTCTTAGACTATTCTTTGTTATCTTAAGTGTTTTCTTGAAAATTTTGCTAAGTAAAGCAGAACTGGGGAAGTCTATGGTGAGCCCTGTCCTCTAGTTTCTTCTCCAACAGTTTCTTTGAAAAGTTTCCCTTAGAATATGCTGAAAGCAGGATAGGTTCAAAGTCCTTACTTGATCTTAAGCTATTATTTTTGTGTTCTAAATGTTTTCTATTGAAAGTGAATCAAAAGAAGGCTAGTTTCGAAGTACTTACCTAATCTTAGATTAATTTTATGTCTTTCTTAAGTGCATGCCGAAAGCAGGATAGTTTTGAAGTACTTACATGATCTTAGGCTGCTCTTTGTTCTTCATTTTTTTAATTTCCCCTTCTTATTGTTTCATTTCATTCCATAAAATCAACTTTAAAGAGATCCTTAGACATAGATTACTTGCCCCATGGACCACTCTTGAACCTTGTTATTTCAATTAAATCCTATTATGACTCCATAGCCCAATGGATTGAAGTTGTTTCTTGCCTTTCTTCTTAGTTGAATCAATTTTCATTTTCTTTCACCTTCACCCTTCATTTTGACTTCCTTCACCTTCACATATATTTTCCCAACCAAAACAAACAAAAACCTTGTTATTCATAACTAGCCTAATATCACATTTCAAAGCCTTAAAGATAAATCAATCTTTGCACTTATTAGAGAGATCCCTCTCTATATTTAGGAGGGCTAGATCCTAGAATCCAAAAGTGGTTCAAGTGTTCTCTCTGTAGTTTTGGTCTTGCCAATCTGCTAAAATTACAGGGAGCTAACATTTCTGGCGACTCCGCTGGGGACTTCTGAGTAAAATCCTTAAAATGAGACACTCAGTTTTCAGTGCAGTACAATTAGCCCTCTTCAAGCACTACCAAGAAAATGGTAATCATGATAAAAATTATTTGAGTTAGTGACAAACTAAGGAAACCTTAGGATTCTCATGAGAGCTTATCAAACCTTGAACGATCAGCTAGCTTAGCCATAAGAGTATACTTTATTTGTCTCATCACCGTAGCTAAGTGTTGAAACATATTTAGGACACTTTTAGAACCCATAGGACTGAAAAAACTCATAAAACCCAAAAATATTTCCGATTGGTATTCAAATAAACATGGTGGTGGACCATAAAACCTTTTACCTCCAAAAGAGCTAAAAATTTCCACCTGGTGACTCCACAATCCTAAACAGACCTTAAGACTCCACTGGGAAGACCACTTATCATCATAACATCATCTAAACTCATTTATAGGACTTTAGGATTAAATTTTTCCTATTTAAAAGATCGGTTAACCTCTTAAATATTGTCATATTTGGTTAAAATTTTCTTGTTTAGTTGGGTCTGAAAAACACAACATAGTGGCTCCTAGGAAGATTTATACTAGAGCCTATCCTAACCCTAGCCCTCCTAATATAGTTGATAACCCTGAGAGAATCCTTAGGAATTCTCTTGAGTTTAAATCTTCAACTGTTTTCAGATCACCCCATAGAGTTCATTCTGTCCCTGAAAACCTTGCAGCTCTACAAAATTCACAAGTTGACTTAAGAAATCCATTTATAACTAGGTCACTTGAGGATTTGGATCAGTTAGATTCAGATCCTTCGCTTTCATCCCACAATAGAAGTGAACATCTTGGTAGTAGAGAAACTACTCCACCTGATTTACATTTCCTTCATAACTTTGGTGTCTCTCATCCTAGATTGGCTCAACAATCTATTGTTGGTCCATCCACTTCTTTTATCCACACATCCACTATTCAAACCATTCCATTCCATCGCACTTTCCCTCTTTTCAACCCACCACTTGTAAACCCCCCACCTTTTCCACAAACTCCTATCATGGCGACATGGTATGCTCCCTTAGTCCTTCCTTTACCTTTAGTCAATCTTCCATAGGACTATCAGTCCAAGATACCATTGTATGATGCCAGTAATGCTACTACTGCTTCACAACATGTGGATAAGATGAATGACTACTTTGACAGACATGAGATTGATGATGAATCTATCAAACTTAGATTATTTTCTCAAAGCTTAGGGGGAGAAGTAAGAAAATGGTTCAAAGGATTAACCCCTCAGAGTATTAATGATCTCCAAGCCTTCCATAAGTTATTCTTAAACAAATGGGAAGTCAGGAAGAACCCTCTCCAAATACTTTTTGACTACAAGAATCTCCACAGAAACACTGGGGAAAGTGTACAAGCTTATTGCACTAGGTTTAATAGTGTTTATAATGCCCTTCCCCCAGACTTAAAACCTCCACAAGGCTCATATTTGAACAAGTTTCCTGAAGGATTTGATCCTGAGATGGCCTATCAGCTGAGAGAGAGAGATCCTTTAACTCTTGAAGATATGCAAAAAGGAGCTCTTGATGTGGAATTTAATTTAATGGAGAAAAGAGCAAGAATGAGTAATGAGAAGAAAGTTTCCTTTAGAGATGAATCCACACCTTCCACATCTAGCTCAAATCTGGAAAGAATGATGGAGGAGATGATGAAAAAGATGAGCATACTTGAGAGAGCACAAGCAATTCAAAACCAAACAGCTCCTCAGAACAGAAATCAAAACCAAAATCAGAATTTTAGAAGAAACCAACCTCATAATAGACCAAGGGATGATGATCAACAGATCACTCCTCCTTTTCATCAAAACTATGTAAGTGAGATTGAAGAAACAAGTGAACAAATAGAGGAAGATGACATAAACATGTTGGGAGTAGATAATGATGACTTCGAAGTTCATTACAATAGGAAACAAGGTCTATATACACCCTATGATGACAAGAGAGTAGAAGATGAATATTATTACCAAGAAATGGAAAATGTCATCATAGAAAATCCAAAAGAGTATGACCTTAGAAGTAAGGAAAAACTAGAAACTCCCAACAACAAAACCTCTGACAATTTGGTAAAAAAAAAACCTTGTAAATCGACCAAAATTGAAAAACAGAAAGAAAAAACATTGGCTGTAAATTCTGATAAAAAAAAAGAGAAAAGCACTCAAAACAATGAAAAACAGAGTGTAGATCTTAGCAGCATTAGCACATCAGCTAGTGCTCCTGTTAAAACAATTTTAACCAATGTAAATTGAGAAAATCAGCAATTTGATCTTGCTGATAAAACGATGGTTAATAAATTTGAAAAAAACCTTGTAAGAAGTCAGCTACCTTTCAATTTGGAGCAGGAAATTGCAAAGATAAAGATCTATGTTCCTCTTACTGAATCAGCCACCCAAAATGTGTATAGATCCCAAATTTTGAAGGCTTTTAACATAGAAGAGAATAATGACACTTTCAATCTTAATGATGACCAACCGGAGCTCATATTTGGTCCTAATATTGAGGGTATATATCAAGAAGGACCGGTTCCTCCTTTTTATGTAAGTTTACAGATTCATGACAAGATTTTGCACAATGTTATGCATGATTCAGGGGCCTCTCACAATCTAATGCCCAAAGCTGTAATGGAGAGTCTCAGCCTTGAAATCACTAGACCTTACAAAGATCTTTACTCCTTTGACTCAAGCAGAGTGAAATGTTTAGGCTTAATCAAAGACCTCTGTGTAAAATTAGCACAAATTCTAGCCAAGTGTTTATTTATGGATATTGTAGTGGCTGATGTAGCCCCAAATTATGCTATGTTGTTATCAAGATCCTGGGGATCTAAGCTACAAGGAACTATGCAGATGGACATGACGTATGCAACTATCCATGTATTTAATCAAACTAGAAAACTTTACAGGGAGTCTCATATGCAATACCTGGTTACTAGCCAAGAGAGACCGCAAATCTCTCCCCTTTATTCTGTAAATACAGGCCTTGACTCATTTATCATTTTCAATGATGAAAAATTCATTGAACAAGTGACTTTAATTGAATTAATGGCCGATAGAGGGAAGGAGGAAGACAACACAGAAGTGTCAAAACAATTTGCTAAACCCGAAAACTACAACAAACAAAACACGGGTCTAGAGATACAAATCATTCGTCCTTTGCTTTTAAACCTTGAGAGTCAAGGAATCAGTCCTCAACACAATGACAAACATGAGGAATTAAAAAATATTCAACAAAGTTCTGGTCTTAAAGAACAATCCAAAAGCACACTAGATGAAGAGGATAGTAGTCAAACTAGTGAATCTGAAACTAGTCCTCTTTGGAGTATGAACTTTGATGGATCTTGCACCAAGAATAATGCAGGTGTAGGAGTGTGGCTTCAAAATACAATGAAAAATCATATTGAAGGACATTCTTGCAAACTAAACTTTCAATGTACCAATAACATAGCTGAGTATGAAGCCCTTCTTTTAGGCTTGCATTTATTGAAGAAATTATGGGCCAAAAGAATAAAGCTCCATGGTGACTCTGAACTTATAATTAGGCAACTGAATGGGGAATACACTGCAAAACACCCCAGACTTAGAGCCTATAGAAATAATGTCATGGTTTTATTGAAAACATTTGAGGAATTTAAACTGGTCTTTGTCCCAAGGAACCAAAATATCCAAGCTAATGGTTTAGCTTTTGCTGCTAGAACATGCTTAACGCCTTATGAAACCAAATAATACACCACCCAAATTAAATTCAGACCAGGTGTCCCTGATAATGAGAAATATTGGCAAGTGTTTAATGGAGACAAACAAATAGAAGAATTCCTGCAGTCCAGAAATGAATTTGAAGTACCAAGTTTAGGCTCAGATTATGAGGATGACTGTCCTAGTGAAGAAAAACTACTTGAAAAAGAAGAAAACTTTCCAAAGGTTTCTTTTATAAATCTATTAGCTAATGAACTTAAAAATAACACTGAGAGTAGCACATATTTTCCAAAAGAAGTCTTAGAAACATTTCAATCTGACACACAAAGTTTTCCTAAGGGTCTGGTCCCTTTAGAAGAATTGTTTGATTTCAATGATGTGGCCAAGAAACAAAAACTGGAGCCTATTGAATCTAAGGTTGAAGAGTGTAATATAGGCAGTAAATTAAAACCAAAGATGATAAAACTGTCTAAGACTTTACCAGCTCACATAAAATTAAAATACATAGAGATGTTTAAAGAGTTTTCTGATGTTTTTGCATGGAGTTATGAGGATCTGAAATCCTATGACACTGAAATAATTCAGCACAAGATACCTCTCAAGGAAAACCAAAAGCCATTTAAACAAAAACTGCGTAGAATAAACCCTGTTCAGTTACCTTTGGTTGAGAACGAAATCAAGAAAATGTATGAAGCTGGTATTATTGTTCCTATTAGATATTCATAATGGTTGTCTAATTTAGTGTCAGTGAGGAAAAATACAAGATAAATAAGGCTCTGTATTGACTTTAGAGACCTAAACAAAGCTTCATTGAAAGATAACTACCCTTTACCCAAGATGGATGATATTTTACAAAGGGTAGTTGGTTCTAAAAGAATTTCTTTGCTAGATGGCTACTCAGGATACAATCAAATTTTAGTACATCCTGATGATCAACTCAAGACAACTTTTACTACACCTTGGGGCACTTTCATGTATGTTAAAATTCACTTTGCTTTAATGAATTCTGGTGCTACTTTTAAGAGAGCCATGGACATTGCATTCTCGAAAGAATTAGGCTACTTCATCATTATTTACCTTGATAATATCAATGTTTTTTCCAAAATAGATGAAGAACACCTAAAACACTTGAGAATAGTCTTTGAGAAATGCAGAAAGTTTGGGTTATCTTTAAATCCTAAGAAAACACTATTTGGTCTCAAAGAAGGTAAACTTCTTGGACACATTATATCAGAAGAGGGGATAAATATAGACCCAAAGAGGATTGAGGCTATATTGCAAATCACTCATCCTAGAAACATCAAGGAACTTCAATCTTTCATTGGAAAGATTAATTTCTTAAGAAGGTTCATACCCAACTTAGCTGAGCTCCTTAGAAACATTACAAACATGCTGAAAAAGGAACAAGGGCTTAAGTAGACCTTAGAAGAAAAGAAATATTTTGAACTGGTAAAACAAGCATTAACCAAAACACCAGTTCTAATAAGTCCTGACTTTTCAAAATATTTTTACATGTTTTCATTTGCATCAGAACATACAATAATTGTTGTCCTATTGCAAAAAAAATCCACAGGGACAAGAGCAGCCTATTGCATTCTTCGGTAAGGCATTGAGAGATTCTCCTCCGAAGTACAACATTATGGAGAAACAAGCCTTTTCCTTAGTCAAAGCTTTAAAATACTTCAGAGTTTATATTTTGCACTCCTACATCATTGCCTTTGTCCCAAATTCAGTTGTGAAAGACATTCTAACACAAGACCCAGATGGTAAGAGAGGTAAGTGGATAGTTGTGATACTTGAATATGATTTAGAGATCAAGCGCACTAAACTCATTAAAGGCCAAGGACTAGGTACATTAATAGCTGAATCAAATTTTGAAGTTCTTGATATAAATATGATAAATGCTTTAGATTAACAAGAGGAACTATCAACTCCCATTATTGAAGACCATTTTATGAATTCCTCTTGGTATGTTGATATTCTATATGTTTTGATCAATCTGAATACACCTCCTAGTTTATCAAAAACAAAGGCAAGGTTTTTAAAGTTAAAAGCTGTAAACTATTGCATTATAGATAAATGTCTTTATTGGAAAAATGCAAGTGGGTTATTGCTTAAATTTTTGCCTGAGAATGATGCAGAAAAGGTTAAGCACGAGTTTCGTGAAGGAGAATGTGGAGGCCACCTCTACTAGAATACTACAACCAACAAAATCCTTAGAGCTGGTTACTATTGGCCCACCCTCTTTCTAGATATACACAAGATGATAATTGCCTGTCATAAATGCCAACTTTTTTAAGGAAAAAGAAAATTGCTTCCCTTACCTCTACATCCAATCACTGCTGAAGCTCCTTCTCAGCAGTGGGGACTTGACTTCATTGGAGAAATCCATCCACAATCATCTACCCAGCATAGATGGATTCTCACTGCAACAAACTACTTTACCAAATGGATAGAAGCCATCCCTTCTAGGCAAGCCAATGACTCTGTCATCATAAAATTCATTGAGACTCATATCTTCTCTAGATTTGGTTGTCCTAGGAATATTATCAATGATAATGCAACTGCATTTGGATCAAAGAAGATGGTTGAATTCTGTCACAAATATCAAATAACATTGGGCCATTCTACTGCTTATTACCCTCAAGGAAATTGGCTAGAAAAATCCTCAAACAAGAGTTTGGTGAACATAATCAAGAAGTTGCTCGAGGACAAAAATAAGTCTTGGCACAAAAAGCTAGTGCATGCACTTTGGGCTAACATATTGACACTTAAGAAATCTATTGGAATGTCACCCTACTAGCTTGTGTATGGAACATATGCAATTTTTCCAACCAGCCTAGGTGTACTAGTTATGAAGTTGATTCAAGAAGTGCAGTCTCAAGACAATGACATGATCAGAAGAATAAATCAGACTATACATCTTTAGCAAACCAGGGAGGAGGTCTACAACAGAGCATTACAAAAGCAAGAGAGCATTAAGAAGCTTTTTGACAAAAGGAAAAAGGCCAGCAATTTCAGTGTTGGTGACAAAGTGTTAAAGTGGGACTCAAGGAGAGAAGACAAGGGCAAACATGGGAAATTTGATAACTTATGGCTTGGCCCTTATCTCATTCATTCTACTACTGGTAGCAATGCTTATTTCTTGCAGGAGTTGAATGGAGCTAAACTGTTTGGGGGTCCTGTCAATGGCAGGATGCTCAAACATTATTTCTCTTGATCCTATCATGTTTTGAAGCCTTTTTATCTTTTTTATCATTATAAATATTTCATCCATCATTGCATTCAAATTTAGAGAAAATAAAAAATACAAAAATAATAGAAAGAGAAAAGTGGGCAGATTGTAAAACAAGAAAGGTACAACCCCATACCAAAAAAAAAGAAAAAAAGAAAAACAAAATCTGAAAGTGTGCAAGCTCAAATGCCACTCCTAAAAAACACACTCCTAGTTAGTCATACAGCCTAATCATGACTAATTAGTTTCCAATTTACTACTGATAGGCTAGAGAAATCGATTTTCCAAAGAGCTCAATCTTTGCATATCAGTTAGGTAGATTAGGATAGAAAATAAAGGATCAAACAAGCCAAAAATCTGAACCTATGAGTTTCCAAAAGAAGAATGAATCTAATATGTTTAAATCATGAGTCAAATACATGAGTAAACTGGTTCTAATAAGCACAAAACTTGAACCAGAGAACAAACGGAAAACAACTTAGACAAATTTAAAAACGGAGCTGAGGAAAAGAGAAGGATATTATTTAAAACTTTCAGATCTTATGCCTTCACCATTTTGATTTGATTTTCTGCAAATAAAAATCTATGTGCAGCTTGTTTTTATGCCATAGATCAGCAACAAGTCATACTGTTCAATCCTAACTTGTATGCTTTTAAATTTCTTGTTTTAGAAATTAGAGAATACAAATCTGTTAGACAGTCTAATCCTAACAGATAGTAGATAGGTAGAGAAGCTTATGAACTCAACTGTTTAATCTGAGTTCATGGAGAAATAAGAAGTAGATTTAGATTAGTTTTTGCATTCAAAAGAATAAAATTCTTGTAAAAATATTTTTCCAATCCAAATGCACTCTGAAAGAAGAAAATATGTTAGATCAGTAGGATTGGGTAGGTAGAAAGCTTGTTTGATAGTGTTCCACTGTTTTTCATGGCTGCTAACATTATCAAATCAAAAGAAGATCATCCAAGTGAAGAAGGTTGTAGCCCAATGGATGAGGCATTGATCAACCCCCCAGAGAATACAAGTCTGAAGTTCTTGATGCCTTCAAGAAGGCAACATCCCCATATGGAGCCACTGTTAGCCACCTATAAAATTTTCATATCAAATTGTGGCTAAATCATGTTTTCAACCTTCAAGAAAAAAGTTTTATTGTCAAAATTGTTAATTCTTGAAGTCTTGTGAAGATGAATTATCCTTGAGTTAATCTTCACTGATGTTTCCCTCTCAATTCTGAAAATCTGTTGTTATCTTGAAAAAAATATTGCTGCAGAAACCCATGTTTACCTTCATTTTTTCCCGTTCTTCCACTAAATATTAACGTCCATTTTTACCCCTTTTTCCCATCAAATTCCTCTATTTTCCCTCTTTTCCCTTGTTACCTTCATAAAAATCCCTTTTATAAAGTTTAAAGCTCCTTTTTGGACCTTACCAGAACCCCCAAAATCCTTTGAAAACCCTTAAAAATTAATAAAAAAACCCATTTTTTTATTATAGGCTCAAGCCCCTTTTGGGCGAAGCCTTAAACCACTTCCCCACCATGTGACTTGGCGCTGAAACCAAGCGTTAAATCCTGAAGGCGCTTATCGCAATCGGGACATTCATGTGAAACACATTTCTTTTGTTGCGTTAATTCTCCGATTGTGATTGGATCCTGTTTTATAACACCCGACCTCCGCTTTCCTTCATATAACCCAAAAGCCTCACAATCGGGCACTAAGCCTCATATAAAACCTCTCCCCAATGCACACTTTCCTTTGTATTTTATTTTAAACCCCATTTTTCATATTATAACGTGACCCGCCGGTGCATTGGTTGAAACGAATCCCGACCGTTGATCTTAAACCAATCAACGATCGGAAAAATCTCACATCGAAGAATTCATTGGGTGTGTTTTAATATTTTATTGCCCCCTCCCGATTGGTGATCTCCCGATGGCTTCTCAGCCGTTGATCTCCCCTGCCAGGCTCAAATCTGATGGCCCACATTACTCTATTCAATATACCATCCCTACGCCTTTTGGACCTCCGATTCATCCCCACTGTTGATCTGATCCTCATGTTGAAGATTGCAACGAGAAACAGTGAAGGAGGCATCCTGAAACATCATTCTCGATCCTAGTTGGAAAGTGATTACCTTAACTAGGTGGGACCCGCACAGGTGATTTTTGGCGCAGAGTCTATTTTTAGACATATGGATCATATTCTATGAGTTACAGGATGCTATTTGTGGATGGTTGGTCAAGTCGCGAAAAATAGATGGACTTCTATTTTTAGACATACTGGGAGGAATCTATTTTTAGATTGCCAGTCTAAAAATAGATATGTCGAATATTATTAGCTCTTAATAATATTTGGACTCTAAACATTATCTTATCCTCTTGGAGCACTTCAGTTTGATGCCTGTATGTGGTACATGCAGCTGACAGAAGGAATTACGCTATTCCTAGGGTTTATTGGATCTATTGCATGGTTGACTTCAGTTAGAACTCATGTGATAGAGTTTGGTGGAGTTGATGAGACAGTTAATGGAGTTGTGTTCAGTTTAACTTAGTTGAGCTAGTTGTATCTAGTCTAACTGATTGATACAATTAGTGAGAGTGGTGTGAATTAATTATTAATTAATTCACTAATTATTAACTCATAAATCAACTAAATAATACATCTGTTAACTGCAGTGCATGGACAGTTTCAGTGGAGACCAGTGAAGAGGTAGGTGAAAGAGCTAGTGTGACTATCAGTTGTGACTATACTTGTGCATGAGATTTGCACACACATTGATGGAGAAGCCAATGAGGATTGCGCAGTATATACCAGTGGGATTTGAACCTTGATTTGGTAATTATCCATATTGGATTGCGCAGTAGAGGTTGGCTAACAGGTGGAGCAGATTGGAGCATGTGTTTTGTATGATCTGAGCTTATGTAGTGTGTAACAATTGGAGATTGTACTGAGAGCTTGTGAGGAGCTTGTACAGTGATTGTTACATGATCTCTATCATTATAATATACAGATAGTTGGGGTTTTCAGCTTTGAGCTTTCCCATAAATATTGTGTTTATATGTGTGATTTTTTATGGTTTTAATGTGCGCATGCAATTGTTTATATTTCTGCAAATTGATGATCAATAGTAGAAGAGGTTATGTATTATGCATGAAGCTCAAATAGTGTGTGATTAGGATAATCTCGGTGAATAATTTAACAGTTATTCAAATTTCTGCATGGTATTAGAGCGATATTGATCATTCGAGCAATTGCAAAGCATTAAAGCGGTTTAGTTTTAGGATAAACTCAGGAAAATAAAAATGGAGAAGAATGAGATTATTCCGGTATACTTGAAAAAGTTTTTCTAGTGTAGGGATGAGCTTGGGAGTGTAGGAGTTAGTGTGGATGAGGAAGGACAAGTCAAGAAGGTTGGGATTCGAGCAAAGAATCTCTACAGACTTGAAGTAGATGGGATTTCTACGGAGCTTCCTATTGTTGGGAAGTGAAAGAAAGACATGCAATTGAAGCTTTAGAGGGAGATGGATTTGCATGCAGGTAAGAGTGAACCTTGAGATGTGGAGTAGCCACAAGATGAGGATCATGGAGTGGGAGAAACCACTCATGCAGAGAAATTTCATGCCAGATGGGCAGAGGGAGTGCATGCAGCTATACCACCAGGTGAGAGGTGGGGCGACATGCATGATTAATCCCAAGAGGAGATTTCTGGGCAGGATTCATGAGATGGTGTGGATCTCATGAATTGAACCTGGCTACGAGGTTCCCATAGCACATCAGTAGCATGATCAGTTGGATTGATGCAAACATATCAAAGTGACAGTGTCAGATACTGGAGCGCGGGTCAGAGTTGACAGCAAGTGCAGAGTGCATGGGTGCAAGAGTTCAACAGCACAGTGGTTCTTGATGACATGTGCAGTTGGTACCAGCAGAAGTTGAAGACTTTGATGATAGATGCATCAGATTGATTGATTTTTTTGGAGCCTATTCAGTTTCAGAGGAGTTGCAGAGCAGATGCATGGAGTTGCATGGCTCTTGTGAAGGTTGCAGGGCGAATGCATGCAAAGACAATCCTTTTTTGTTGAGAGGGAGTGTTGAAGATTACAACAAGAAATAGTGAAGGAGGCATCCTGAAACATCATTCCTGATCCTAGTTGGAAAGTGATCACCTAAACTAGGTGGGGCCCACACAGGTGATTTTTGGCGCAGAGTCTATTTTTAGACATATGGATCATATTCTATGAGTTGCAGGATGCTATTGTTGGATGGTTGGTCAAGTCGGGAAAAATATATGGACTTCTATTTTTAGACATACTGGGCGGAATCTATTTTTAGATTTCCAGTCTAAAAATAGATATGTCGAATATTATTAGCTCTTAATAATATTTGGACTCTAAACATTATCTTATCCTCTTGGAGCACTTCATTTTGATGCCTGGATGTGGCACATGCAGCTGACAGAAGGAATTATGCTATTCCTATGGTTTAGTGGAGCTATTTCATGGTTGACTTCAGTTAGAAGTCATGTGAAAGAGTTTGGTGGAGTTGATGAGACAGTTAATGGAGTTGTGTTCAGTTTAACTTAGTTGAGCTAGTTGTATCTAGTCTAACTGATTGATACAATTAGTGAGAGTGGTGTGAATTAATTTTTAATTAATTCACTAATTATTAACTCATAAATCAACTAAAGAATACATCAGTTAACTGCAGTGCATGGACAGTTTCAGTGGAGACCAATGAAGAGGTAGGTGAAAGAGAAAGTGTGACTATCAGTTGTGACTATACTGGTGCATGAGATTTGCACACAAATTGATGGAGAAGCCAATGAGGATTGCACAATACATACAAGTGGGATTTGAACCTTGATCTGGTAATTATCCACATTGGATTGCGCAATAGAGGCTGGCTAACAGGTGGACCAGATTGGAGCAAGTGTTTTGTATGATCTGAGCTTGTGTAGTGTGTAACAATTGGAGATTGTACTGAGAGCTTGTGAGGAGTTTGTACAGTGATTGTTACATGATCTCTATCATTATAATATACAGATAGTTGTGGTTTTCAGCTTTAAGCTTTCCCATAAATATTGTGTTTATATGTGTGATTGTTTATGGTTTTAATGTACACATGCAATTGTTTATATTTCCGCAAATTGATGATCAATAGTAGAAGAGGTTATGTATTATGCATGAAGCTCAAATAGTGTGTGATCAGGATAATCTTGGTGAATAATTTAACAGTTATTAAAATTTCTACACCTCAGATCAACGGCTCTCGATCAATCGAATCAGAGATTTTTATCCTTTTCCCCCACCGATCGCGACCCTCCGATTGCATCTGGGCTATCCATACACTTAGATCTGATGGTCCACATCAATCCTCACACCTTTGTTAAATTCATGAACCCCACTTTGTAATGTCCTCTGATGAATATCTACCGTTGATCTCTGCAGATCAACAGCTCACATTAACTCATTATTCGTGCAACCTCTGCCTTGTATGTCATTACATTAACCCCGAGATTTAATCTGGACCGTTCATTCGTTGATCCAACGGTCCAGAATCATTCCAATAGGCCCAAATCCATTTGGGTCCTACCCTTCCCAGATCAAATCTCTGTCGTCTATTTCCTGATCTAACGGTCCAGGTTAATATCGCCTTGGCTCTGCCCTACTTGATATTTCCTAAGCATCTGTTCTTTATCGCGCTCTCTCCACAGCTGTCTGATCTAAGACCCATGATCTGACGGAAAACACGCAGTTTCGCGTGATTTTTAGCCCGAAGATTAATGATCCAAAGTTACATGATATGGGCGGTTTCAAAAGGCCACGTGTCGGCCAATGATGCATATCGCGTTCAAAAAGTTAAAACTGCCCTTCCTCCATTTTGCAGTGCAAAAACAATGGTTTCTATAGCCAAAACCACTTTACCCCATTTATATTGAGTCCCATCGCGTTTGTTCTCTGCCGTTCATCTCTACAGATCAATGACCCGCATTCAATCTTGTTTTCAGTCGAGCGATCCCCCAGGCCTTTGTTCACCAAATGATATCAGTCCACAGGGTTCAACACCATGTTTCGTCCATGCCTTATGAGCACTAATACCATTTTTAAACCCTCTACTCACCTGCACGTCAACAAGACACAACAAAGTTTAATCAATCAAAGAGTATCAGTGTTAAAAGATCCAGTCACAGCAGAGATGGATAATTGAAGATTGTTTACACATTTTTTGAGGGATTATGGCCTAAATTGACTATCTAAAGCCTAATCCAATCAATTAAACGCAGTTTGAAGAATAGAAGATAGAATTTAGGCCTAATTAATCCTAACACACAGAGTCAAATCAAATTAACAGTGTTTAAAGAAAAAAAATAATATCTTTCAGCCTAAGAAAGCCTCCACTGCCACATCAGAGGTTAATTGAATCCTCTCAGCTACCAAAAGCCACCTGCAGCCTCAATGAATTCAAAGGAGGCATATTTATTATCAGAACAGAAGATATTTGCCTCAATACAGCTGAACAGTTAATTCAATCAAAGGAACTTATTGTAAAATGTCAGCAGGGTTATTACAAAGATAACAAAAAGCCTTAAAGTCAACAAAATATTCCCAGCAAGCTTAATACTTAATGTAAATCAATTAATACAGGATAAATATCAGAAATTTTCTCCATTGAGCCCCTCAAAGGAAAAGAAGCATTAAACTGTATTAATTGAACCTAGAAGATCTTTTATCTCATCCTACCTCCTCATTTCTTCTATAAATACTTCTGTAGAAGATAAGATAATGTTGGTCACTGCATATCTATTTCCTGTAAATAGTTTACTGAAGCTGATGTAAGCTCTGTTTGTAATTGAAGATACCTAAGTCGAGATGAGAAGTTTGAAGCTGTAGAGAACCACTGGACTTGAAGATTGTAACTGGTTTTAAGTATCAAATACAAGCTGATTTATGGGATCCTGGTCTATGTCAACGATGATTTTTTTCTTATTGTAAATTGTTATTTTATTTATGTTTTCATTCTGTCCATCTTCTCTGATAAAGAACAAAAATTATAGAGTTAGGATTTACTGTCAAAGGTACCCTGCTCTTACTGATAAGTTTTATCTACATGTTTTCTTCCAAAATTGTTTATTTAATAATGATTTAATACAATCCAAGAATTCAAGATGTTGGCATTCCATTCTCTTACTTTATAGACTTTAAACATTGTTCTTGAATGCTATTTTCAGTTACTGCCAAGTAGAGTTGAAGTAGGGAAGTCTATGGTGAGCCCTATCCTCTAGTTTTATCTCCAAAGGTTGTCTGAAAGTTTCCCTAAGAGTATGTTGAAATCAGGCTAGGTTCAAATTCCTTACCTATTATTATACTATTCTTTTTTATCTTAAGTGTTGTCTTGGAAAGTTTGCTTAGTAAAGCAGAGCTAGGGAAGTCTCTGGTGAGCCCCGTCCTCTAGTTTCTTCTCCAACAATTGGTTTGAAAAGTTTCCCTTAGAATATGCTAAAATCAGGATAGGTTCAAAGTCATTACTTGATCTTAAGCTATTATTTTTGTGTTTTAAATGTTTTCTATTGAAAGTGCATCAAAAGCAGGCTACTTTTGAAGTACTTACCTAATATTAGATTAGTTTTATGTCTTTCTTAAGTGCATGCCGAAAGCAGGATAGTTTCAAAGTAATTACTTGATCTTAGGCTACTCTTTCTTCTTCATTTGTTTAATTTCCCCTTCTTATTGTTTCATTCCATTCCATAAAATGAACTTTAAAGAGATCCTTAGACATAGATGACTTGCCCCATGTACCACTCTTCAACCTTGTTATTTAAATTAAATCCTACTATGACTCAATGGCCCAATGGATTGAAGTTGTTTCTTGCCTTTCTTCTTAGCTGAATCAATTTTCATTTTCATTCACCTTCACCCTTCATTTAGACTTCCTTCACCTTCACATATCTTTTCCCAACCAAAACAAACAAAAACCTTGTTCTTCATAACTAGCCTAATATCACATTTCAAAGCCTTAAAGATAAATCAATCTTTGCACTTATTAGAGAGATCCCTCTCTAGATTCAAGAGGGCTAGATCCTAGAATCCCAAAGTGGTTCAAGTGTTTTCTCTACAGTTTAGGTCTTGCCAATCTGCTGAAATTACAGGGGGTTAACACCATCAATATTGAGTTCATTTTCTGAAAAAAGAAAAGAAAAAAAGTATATAATGTAGAGTATCAGACATGAAATTTGATGAACACTGGAATACAAACTAAGGTAGACTATAAAGGATTTATACGATATATACCTCAACATAAGAAATATTTTTAATGTTAGTTTTCGACATAAAATCAATAAAATCGAATAAGTTTTATTTAGTTTGGAAATAGTGGCGACTAACTAGCCAAATGACTTGTATAAGCAACGAAAATAAAACGTCACCATAGAATATATTTTGTACATATTGTGTTCTCAATGTAAAACATTTTTTGATGAAATTTTATCTTCAACTAAAGTAATAAATGCAAGTATAAGCACACATTTCTATCCCAATATTTTAAATTCTTATTCTTATGGTACATTGCAATTTTACTTCTATCCAACATAATCAAACACAATAGAGCTAGCAGTTTCTACTAAGAATATCGCATGCTCCACTTTTGTAGCTGTATTGTTTCCTCTAGTTATCTTTAAGAAGTAGTGACACTTCAACAACAAAACTTGTCTGTAGAAATATAACGGTGGAGAAAAGTATTGCTAACACAAGATTACAACAAGTGGGTAAAAGAGAATAAGAAAGTCTTTGTAAATTGTGATACTAACCGGGAATATAGCTTCAATATAAAAATATTCAATTGTTAGCGTACTATTCTAGGGGAAAAGGAATCCAATTCCCCGAAGCAAACAGATTATATCCAATGAAAAACTAAACATGTCGTCTCCACATTCAAAGGTAAAGTAACTAGGGACTAGCTATATCAGATATTCTTAAGAGTGTGCGACTAGCTACTAAAACCATTAACAAGATTTTAAAATAGATATTCCATGCATGTCCTCATGTGGCAACAAATTTTATATATGAACTATCTTTATACATTTCAAAATGCATTTGAGTTTTATAAGAGTATCAAAATAAACTGCACATAATTACATATTCACTATCCACTTTTATTCCAAAACTACATTCAAATAAATGCTATAAATTACCTTGAAAAGTATGTTGAAATTTCCATTCATTGTCATGAATATCCCCACTTTTCAGTTCTTGGGAGGGTGGTTGCTAAGTGAAATACTGACCAAAACAAATAAAACTTAATAAGAGAAAAATATGACAAATACCCTTTCCTTTTTCTCCTTTAAGGAATGAAGTATTCTCTTAAAAGAGGTCAAAAGTATAAGCACTTATCTATTAAATCACAGATAGAACAAAAACTATGGGAAAATAACAACCACACAAGTGGAGGAATTTCTTTTTACACAACACGATGTGGCAGATAAAACCTATCATTGGTGCTAGTGTTAGTTGTAGTCAACGTTTTTCAAAAGTAATTATTCAGTTGCTTGCATGGTGTGCTGAGGTCATAACCAAGATAACAAAATTTTAGCTCTTGTTTCATAGTATCATCAATTTTTAGTTCCTTGCACAAATGGAACTAGTACCAAATAATTTGTCACCGAAATTAGAAATTACGACAAAGCACATATAATGAAACTGAAATTTCTTACAACATTAAGAGGTTGCAATGTCATTTTATCATATACTTCCTCCATTTCCACATCTGCCTGTAACTCAATAAGGTATTTATTAAATTTTAAATATTGTATATATAACGATATGAATAAAGTGCTCACAACCAAAGTAAGGATGAAATGTAGAGAACCTACATATATTGTAACATTGTGAAGTTGGAAGATTCATATAATTGGATATATGAGCATCACCCTTATTGTTTGTTGAAGCAGCTACCTGAAATCACATTAATTATGACCAGTTTCTTTACGTAACATTAAAATTTCAAAATATTGGGGTCACATTTTATGATGAAAATAAGATAAGAATTCATTATTTTCAGTGATTTGTATCCAAAAGAAGATTGCAAATTAAAAATTAGTGAGAAAGCACCTCACCTGCTCACTATGACCTCGTGTCCCAACAACAGTTAACGACATAACGAAACTGGTGTTGGCATGCCAAAGCTCTGAATTAAGGAATCTCCTTTCCCCTGCTTGATGTGATATGAACAGAAAAATTGTCAATTGGATATTCATTTTAGAAACCTCTCGAAATTCCAACAGTAACTTTGTAAAGTAATATGATATTATAAATGTAAACTTTTAAGTATAAAGCACATTAACTTGAGAAATATTCCAAATGACAGTATTTTCCATAGACATTTTTACATTAATTATATTTCTAAGGTTTCATAGTTTTAATATGATAAGTTAATTTAACATTCTTAGCTATCTCAATTATATCTTAATATGCAATTCTAGAATCCAAAATGATTCACTGAAAAGAAGAATAATTCAAACTAGAGTAATGGACGCATTAAAAAGGTAAGAAGCACCATTTTCATGTTTTAGCGCCTACAAGAATTTAATCAGCAAGTAATTACATAGATATATTTTATTTAACATTCCATGAGACTTCATGGCCATATGGGACAAAGAAAATCTTACACATTGCATGACATTTTGAAAGAAATTAATGGCAAAAATGGCAACAAACAAAGATAGAGGTGAAAAGATGGTAACTAGATCTTGGTCTCGACTAAATCATTTGATTATTAAACTACTAATCAATTCATAATGCTCTGCAAGTTATTCAAGAAATGGCAAGAAAGCTAATATATGAAGGAAAGTAATACCAATTCTGAAATAAAATTTGTTTCCCTAAAACCAATGTACTCTTATAACTGGTTACACCCTAGTAAAGTTTAATAAAACCAAATATGATAACATATTTGGGTCATTTTTTCTAAACACAATAAAATGTGAAAATACATTATACCTAGGAAGTATAGAATAATTCTTCTATGCTCATATACCATTCAATGTTTTTCACTCCCCCTACTAGTATGTTATGGTTCAGTCCATCAATAATTGCCCCTAATTGATAAAAAATCCATAGATATGACAAAGAGAACTGTATTGGTAGACATGAAAACAGATAATGTCTAGAGCTCTCTAGGAAATTTTATGGATGAGTGGCCGCATATTGGGGTTTCCATTGTCTCTGGCGGCTCAAAAAATGTTAAAATCCAACATTTGATAAATGTTCTTGGTGTGTTGGCTAGTGATGCAATCTTCCTTGCAGACTCCTCATCATTTGTACCATCTTCTGGGAGAATTTCATACCTCTTATTGAAAATTAATAATGATATATGTCCATCCAATATGACACAAGTCATTAAAGATAATGTAGCTAATTATAAAGTATCAAGAAAATAATTGAGCATGTACATCTGCACATTTTCACTATGATTGTTTGTTTCACATGTTGAATATTTTAATATATAATATTGTTAAGAAAATATAGCATGACCAAATCAATGCCTTGTAGACGAAATGGATTTCCATAATCAAATTCAGCACAAGGAATGTTGTTGTCCACTACATTTACCAGATTCACTCTAAGTTACAATTACTTAATTTTGCAAGGACTATATTTTGTATCCATTAGCTCACCTTTAAGTGAATGTTGAAGATAATATGAGAATTAGCTAATATTATGGTGAGTTATTTATGGGAGAACTTGAGTATACAATAAAACAAATAGAGATAATTCTTCTGCAGTGTAATATATCATTTTTTATCCTAGTTTTTTGTCATAGATTAATAATTTTTTTAATTCATCAAATCTAACATGATTCAATTTGTAAATTGAGATCAATCAGTGACTGTGAATTGCATTAGCAAGAGGACACCATAATAGAACAAATTAAGGACATTGTTGAGCCTAGACATGTGAGCCTCTATGATTGTATTTGAGTAGAAGTTGAAAAACAATCAACAAAGAGAAATAATCCAGTCCATGCTTTAACATACATTCTTACACCAAAAAATATTCTACATCATGGTTGAAAGAATTAGTGCCTATTTGTAGGGTGAAAAGAAAACTGCAAATGGATCCATAGGTTCAGACTAATAAAATGCAAGCATTAAACAAGCGTGTCAGTAATGAGTGTGATATCATGCAACAACAATTGAGTACCTACATCAATGCCCAAGGATTATTCAATTATTCCTATAAATTTATACATAATGGAAGATGATTAATTCAATCTACTATCAGAACGTGTATGATGTTTCTACTCCAAAGGTGTTGCATTTGGAAAAATGGGGTGCTTCCACGGGTTGTGAAAACTTCTTCCAGAAATAAGTGTTGGAGTACCTACATTTTCATACAATGTCAACAAAAAACACCTTGAATGTATACCATGCAGAGATCTTGGTCTATGTCCCTTACAACTTGTAGTTTTCCCACTATAAGATGCAAAGATTGATAAAACATATATCCCAATTTGGATAGTTATCCATAGGAAGACAATTAGGAAGCTGGATAATTGGACTTGGAGAGCTTGGATATTGCACCTTTTGATGATCATCATCATGTTGAAATGCCACCCTCACCTACTGCCATGTTCAGCCCCACCAGGACTACAACATCACGAGTTTCATGTAAAACATCATCTTTGAAATTACCTCCACATCCACATCCATGTTTATTCTTGTGGTAGTTCTTACAAGAAGGAAAAGCAGATACTAGATTGATCACTTGTTGGACATTAACGAAATTACCTTATCTTATTGGAATAATTCTTTCTTTTCATTTCTTTTATTATGGTATTAAATATTTTAGTTTTCATACTTTCAGTTTCTATTTCGTAATATAATATCTCTATTCTGGAAAATGGACACATGAACTATTTCATAAACATGAATCTTTGGTCATTATGACCTATTTTGTAAAGATAACTTTTTGGTTATGATGTTGTACTTCATTTCATTAAATCATTGTTTACTCTTCCTATTATCTGGTTCTAGTTTAAGTGTGTAGTTTGTAACTGCAACATCAACTATATTATCTGTGTAGTACTAATAGTTGACAGTCCTTGATTAATCCACTAATATGACTTGTTTAAAAATTCATAATAATGTATATATTTTGCATGTTTTTTTGAATTTGTATGTGTAAATATCAATTTTATATTGTAATTTTTCATAGATTCAAACGATGATTTTGTTGTATGGTTGAAATGGGTATTTTATATACAAAGAATATATTACGATGTGAGGTTGTGGACCAGTGTTTCCATAGTGTATAGCAGGATCCCCTGAAGCACCATTTCTCATAAGATTGTTGTGAAATGGTGCTCTAGAGGCTCCTTGTTGACACTCTAGTAATAATAGTCCACAACCTCACATCCTAATGTATTATTTTTACATCAAATACCATCTTTAATCATACAACAAAATCAGCTTTTGAGACCATCAGAATTTGAGATAAATTTGATGACATCAACTATATAAAATATGGTTGATGCAAAGCATCAAGTCACAAACCACCACTCCACCCATTGACGTGTTCACTAGGTTAGAGTTGTCACGAGAAAAATAATTCAACCCACCCATTAGTTATGTGGATGATGATTTTAACTCCAATAAATTCACTAATAGAAATTTCTCTAATATTATTCCAGTGAACCCATGGTTGGATGAGAATTGTAACAAGCCAAGAGCAACATATGAAAAAGACCAAAGCATTGAGAACTTTGAAATTTTGTTAGTAAATCCAAAAGAGAGTGAATTTGCAAAAAAAGAAAAGAAAAAGTAAACTTTGCCAATGAAATCAAAATATAACCCTAGGTATTTTTGGAAAGAACTATAACTTTGGAAGTAATTTCAAGGAAACAATATAATTTCACACTATCATATAAAGTGATCAAGGCATCATATGGAACCGAGTTCTTCAAAATATGAGGATCAAATGATATTTCACAAAATCAAGAAATATTCAATTTCCTCATCTTCCTAGTGCATTAACCACACTTCATAGGGTTGGTAGGATTTGTAACCTTAACCTACACAAAACACCACATATCAACCTCCTCTAACAACATTTGTAGAATTCACTTCCAAGGTGTAAAGTTGGATGCACACATTAGATAGTCACACTCTGAGACCAATACTAGTGACTAGTCATATATGTAACTCATGGAACACATCTCAAAAAAAATAAAACAGCCGAGGGGGGGAAAAATCATACCAGCAACATATCATGGGTGCAAATAAACTCTCCTAGTCATAAACAATGTTTCATTCACTGGGATCTCACAAGCATCTCACCCACAACCCTCTCACAGGCACCAAAACCTATCTCAAGTAAATTTTAGCTTCAATTGTTTAAGTTGGGTCATTAGAAACACTGAGAACCATCAACAAATCTCTCTCACAGGTAGTATTCCATTCCATATAAAAGTTGTAAAATCTTAGAAAATAGTCTCGGATACCCTGTTAAATTTTCAAAATATGGTACACAAATATGCACTCTGAAAATGAAACCCTAACCAAAAGGAAACTTAGATATTAACGTCCTATCCACATAGTAGAAAATACAGTCCTAGATCAATAAAAAATTAAGTCTGAAAAAAAAAAAAAAAAGCTTCGGAATAACACACTATAATGTATTAAATTTGAATAATGAGAGCTCTAGAAATTACAAATATCATATAGACTTAGCTGCACACAATTTTTCATATCTTAATTGATGGGAAGAAGAATATGATTACAAATCAATAGCTCAAAACTAAATAAACAACACCCCTACCCTATCTTTCATTTATAGAAGAAGAAAATGCTAAGGAATTACAAAAACATACCATCCTTGTGGTGCACCGAGATTAGGAACACAAATCCTTACAATTGGCTACCTAAAAAGGTGTGCCCAAGCATACATGATAACTGTGCCTAGGAACCAACACCTAGATAAATTGGAACATCTTCTAGTTCATGCACTTTGTCTAAACTTAGAAACTATGCCCTAAACAACACTCAAAAAACACCTGCTAATTACAAAATAGTGAGCTCCTTCCTAAAATCGAAAAAGAAAAATCTAATTGTGCCACTTCAACCTCGCAGCAACTCAAGGCTGCATAGAATGTGAGGCTACTAAAGATCTGCTGGTGAAAATTTTCTCATCACTGTTGCACCGCTTCTATGGGAGAACACATATGAAACAACAATTAAAACTAACACTTTCAACCTCCCCACTTCAATAAATCACTCTAACCATAATACTGAGTAGAACCACCCCCATCTCTGAGTAGCCATGAATCATGATAGCCACTTATGCATGATAGTCTAGATTCATTTTGTAATAGTCTGTTCTAGACAATCTTTGAATTTCTTGTACATATTCTAGAGTAAACCATTATTTGTGATTGTTAAATATTTTTGAGTAGCTCTTCCCTAAGAAGTGAATGGAAATTGGTAAAGAGACTCATTGCAGTAGGTAAATTCCATTGTAGGAATTTTTCTTGGATGCAGAAAGCCTAGAGGTGATGCTATTTGTCAAGATATTCCCTCATTGTATTCATTAGTATTGGATCATACCTTGATTATGGGGCACTCATGTCTCTTTATGGGCAATCATTTGTATCCATGTTAAAATAATTATGATTGAGAGCTCTTTGGAAAAGGGAACTAAAGTCATTACTGCTCCAGGAATTTGGTTGGATTGTTATTGAACAAAAGAAATTTATTTGCAACACGGCATAGTTAATGTCCTTGGCTAGGGATCAATTGTATATGTTTTGGAAGCCACCGTAGTAGCTTTAAGAAGACAAGTTTTTCATGTGGAGCACACTTTTATTTCTCTGAGTATCAAGAGTAAATCAAGCATTGTTTGCAACCCTCCCCTCAGCTCCATGTAGCTATGGTCCCTTATAATTTGAACATTCAGAATTCCCGTCTATGGTTGGCCTCTCAAAGCTTATATCACTAATTCGTGAGCTATATTTGACATTATCATCATGGAAAACACTCGCCTCAGAAGAATTCTCACTATCCTTAGTCAATATTTGAGGACACTCTTCCCCCTCATCATCTACATCAGCATCATGTTCTTCTCCTGCCTTGGTACTAGACTCAACCTCTTCATGACCAGAAAAAATTGGTTGATTTTTTCATGCAAGGATACCTTCATTAAAACTAGAAACATACAAATTTAGAGGTGCAATATTTTTGATGTCATGCCACTTTGGAACCTTTTTTTCTTCTTTCTTATTTACTCTAAACACTTGGAAGCACTCCCTCCTCATTTATTATGAATATTGAATGAGCATTATATTATTTACAAAAGAGTTATCCTCATTCTATTTACGTAGAATAGTTTATCACTTTGAACAAAAATATATATAAGTGGAAAAATAATCTTGTGTTAAATATAATTTCCACAGTTTAATATCACTGATATGTAAAACAATTTGATCCCACATATACATAGGATTATTCTAGTATGATCCCAGTGGGTTGGTTCAATCAATTCAAATGGATTGTTTGAAGGTAGAGTTCACCACTAGATCCCCAGTTTTAATCCAGCTAAAGTTTCAAGTGTGGTTGAATCCAGTAGAATTACTAGCCACTATTGTGGTTGGTGGGTGAGCCACGCTCCATCCAAATATACCAACAAGAGGGGGATCCCACAAAGTTTTTCTTGGGAAAATAAATATACCTGTAGTGAGCCCAGTTAGCTCAATTGATTGATGCTATTATGCAAAATTTCAGAGGTCTCAAGATCAAATATCCTAGAGTCCCTTGGGGTTACTATGAAGGATTTAAGCTGGAAGTTACTACCATATTCCATATGAAAACATAGGCAACAGAGGGGAAATCCATGGGGGGATGACAAGGAACTAGCATCCTCACTCAAAACGTGTAATAGGCAGGCAAGTGAGGAACTATATTTCTCCAGCAAAAGAGGGATACCTCCAAAGTAAACATTTTCTATCAGATCCCACACATTATATCCATCAATGTGAAATTTACACCTTCATTATAAAAATCACAAAGGAAAACATATTTTCTTACATTTCATCATAGATCAAATGACAAATACTTAATTTAATAGAATATAAAAATGCTTTGTTCCACTAACCTCGCTAAAAGTGCTTCCAAATGCTGATTATGGAATTTCCATACATTGACTCCATGTTTTATTATTAGATCCATATTTTGAAGCCTACAAAAATAATTAAATTTCAAAATGTGCTAAAAAAATAAGTTTGAATTTTCAACTTATTTACTCTACAATCAATGATAAAAAATTGAAAATGAAAAAATGAATTTTGCAACATTACAATTCAGTTGGAATAAACTTGTAGTTCGGTAACCCAGATAATTCATTATCAATTAGCTTTTAACATGAATCAAAATAAGCGTGGACACTTGAACATGCCTCATAATGGGTAACTGAAAGAAAATTTAGCATTCAAAAAGGTTTCTCTGCATAATGATACTAATATGGATTGGGTAAGTTTCAATAACGGCCTTGATGCAAAAAATTAGGAATTCCTAAATGAGGGAAAACAAGGTTCATGGTAAGAACTTAAAAAATTGAAGTCAATACAACTTATTAGGCCTTAATTCTTGTTAATATGGTCCTAGAGGAGAATCATCTCAAGCCCCAAACAAACAGTAGTAATAATTATTGTTCCTGAGGAAAATTGAGTCCCAAAAAGAATCATAAGAGAGGTCTTGAAGAGAGGATGACATATAAAAATTAAAGTAACATGTAACTAAAAACACAAGAGACACCAGACATTGAATACACAATGTCTCAACCACAAATAATATATTCACAATAAGAAATCAATATTCGTTCTCTACTCTAAAGACTCATATGCACCTTAAATATGAGACTACTATGTGTTTTGCCTCTCCCTTGGCTCAACAAGAATGCATACAAGCAGTTTTACTTCTCACATCATGAAAGCTATTATATTATGTTAATTATTCTGACTAGGTCTCCTAAAAATTATCCTTTCTTAGCTCATGATATTCTTGGCACTGATAGGTTACAAGGTAGTGTCTACAACTACTCTATGATAACAACCACACTAATATCCAAACTAAATACAACATGCATCAAAAGAATATTTTTTCCATGAGTTAACCATATCAATTTTCCATAAAGAATTACATTACATAAAACAACTCACAAGACATCATATTGTCATTAACTTAGTATTCTATTGAATCAGGACTGACCTCCTCCTAGCGAGTGATAGTTATCCCTCTCGGAAGATCATCCATGAGGTGGGGTGATTATATCACTGCTAAAAGTAAATTATCCATCCTAAGCTACCCCGGTCCCACCATAATCTGGGAATTATAAATTTTGGATAATGCCATACCTATTGCACCCATTGTTATGGGATTTTTCTACACATCAGGGAGAGTACCTTTCCCCTCGCCTGCTTTATTTTGATGAGGGAAATTTTATGCTAAATTGATAATACCATAAGTATAAACATAATTATCCCCTAATAACGAAAGATGATTAAGCTTGTTGATGAAATAGATTCTGCATTATTATACAATTCATACGGGAAACTACACAAACAACAGAACAATGAACAGAAAAAATTGTTCTCTAGCACATCAAGTATCTCTCTCAACATATTGAATTTCCCTTTTAGTTTCTTATTCAAGATATTAGAAATTTTTTGATTTGTTGGAATCCATTGCAAAAGATCAACTCTCTTCTGAGCACTATCTTTAAAGTGGTAGCTGATCTCACTATGATTGGATCAATCATGAAAAAATGGATATTCAGAGATTTTAATAAAACTCTAATTGTCACAATAAATCATGGTATCATATAAATTCTCATCTATTAATTATGCTATCAACTTGTGAATCTAGATGGCTTCACAACTAGTAGAATTGGCTGCCATATATTTTTCCCCTACTGAAATAAGTGCTATTGACGCAGCGGCAGAAATGGATTCAATTAAATACCCACAATGGATCTGCAACAATCCAATAATCACCTTTGTGCTTATCGGAACCGAAGCCTTTGAATTTATTTAAAATATTCCTTTATCTTTCCCATCCGATATACTCTTTTATATCTATTCAAAAATAGTATTAAACGCCTTTTATAACCAAATATTTATGTGTATTTTGCGCCATAGATCTGGTTGATCGAACAGCTCAAAACATTTCGCAAATCGGTGATTTACGATGTGCTACAAGGTTTGGCATTCACCACGACTCCGATGCGATATCAATATATCTTTCACAACTCCGATGCAGTAACAATCGGCGATCACAAATCGCTATGGTTCAATGTCACCTCTCTAACCATCGATAGCTCCCATAGTTCCGAAGCAATATTAATCGGAAATCGGAAATCACTATGTCGCAATGGTTGAACAACGCCCCTTCCCGTAGTGTCGCGATATTTTCCGGACCCGATCTCACATCAAACAAGTTTATAACATTTCAAGTCTGGGGTCCATTGTTATATGATGTGATATGGACTGATTCTCCAGTCCGATGCGATGGATTACACGTACCCGACGGCTCCCAAAATCAATATTTATATTACTTCATATCTGTTCACAGGTTCCGCTACATGTTTTTACATAAATTCTCTATGTTAAGGAATTTTCCACTCACAGTCTCAAGCTATTGCCCAATTTACATTAACATGAAATTTCTTACAATTGAAATAAAAAAAAAAAAAACAGGCCCGCAACCATTTCAATCAATTACACAGAAAAAAAATGCTCAAGCCTCCACAATTCGTCATTCAATTATGCACACAACATAATTTTTAATCCATAATATTCAGAAAAAAAAAACAGAGTCTCTCCTTGGCCAGATTGCCAAGAAAATGACCACAGTTACACACACACAATTTCCTTACACTCTGAGCTCTCGCTCCACTCCAAGCCCCTCTCTAAAAAAAAAAATCTCTCACTCATCACATTTTTCCTCCTTTTATTATTCAATAATTACTCTAAAAAATCTAACAGAAATCTCCTATTTTTTTTTAAGATTTAACAGCAATCTCCTATTTCGTAGCTTCTCATGCACACCTAGACTAACAACTCTTATCCCTAAATCTAAAATAAGACAGACTCTCACTTATTACAATAATAAATTATAACAAATTATTTGAGAAGTCCAACCTCCTCAGTAAAACTGATTTTGACCAATAGTTAATGAATTTTACTCTATTTAGCTACAACATGTGAGAAAGTATTCACATTGCTGGCTAATCCCAATGCTCCTGCATCAGACTCCCAGGGAAGAAAATATTTGTCCTTCAAACTTTTAGAACTTACTCCATATTTCTGTAGTTCAGCTGTTGTTAACCAACTGGAATCTTCCATTGGCTGCTCCTTCCACTTGACTAGATACTGGAAATATGTCTTCCCTCGAGTTTTCTTGGATATTCTTTGATCCAAGATAGCCTCAACTTATTTCTTGGATGCTTTTGGTACCTGTTCCTCCCAATCCACAGTTTTAACTTCATCACCTGTGGCTTCATTCTGTAACTCGGTCTCTGCCTCTTTGAATGGATATAAGTCTGCAACATTAAAAATGGGGGATATTCCGATCCCTTCCGGCAACTCGATCTCATATGCATTGGCTGAAAATTTCCTTTTAACTTTACAAGGTCCTATTTTCTTCAATTTCAGTTTGTTATAAGTTTTTTTAGGAAATATTTCTTTCCTCAAATATGCCATGACTAAATCTCCTACTTGAAACTCTTTTCCTCTTATTTTCAGATCTTCTCTCTGCTTGTACCTATTTCTGCTTTCCTGCAATTTACCTTTGACTTCTTCTTTTAACTTCTGCATTTGTTCAACAAAATATTCAGCACTTGCACTCCTGGCTTCCTATTTTCCCAAGTCCCTAAGCTCATATACTCCTCTCGGATGCATTCCAAAGAAAATATGAAATGGACTCATTCCAGTGCTTCGGTTTGGTGTATCATTGTAAGCGAATTCAGCTTGAGCTAATGCCAAATCCCACTATTTGGGATTCTGATGTACCAAACTCCTTAGTATATTTCCCAAGCTCATGTTCACTACTTCAGTTTGTCCATCTGTCTGAGGATGGTACGCTGAACTAAAACTGAGTTTAGTCCCCAGTTTCTTCCAAAGTGTCCTCCAGAAATTCCCTACAAATTTAGTATCTCGATCTGATACAATACTTATAGGTAAACCATGCAATCTTACAATCTCTGAAAATAATAAATTTTCTATGTGTGTTGCATCACTAGTTTTCTTACAAGCAATAAAATGTGCCATTTTAGAAAATATATCTACTACAACATAAATAGAATCGTTTCCTCTCTGAGTTTTTGGTAAACCCAGAACAAAGTCCATACTAACTGCATCCCATGGTCGATCTAG
Organism: Pinus albicaulis; assembly: GCA_034641835.2. Taxonomy (NCBI): domain Eukaryota; kingdom Viridiplantae; phylum Streptophyta; class Pinopsida; order Pinales; family Pinaceae; genus Pinus; species Pinus albicaulis. The sequence continues at coordinate 968,196,336 of CM076582.1, read as the reverse complement.
TATGGGTAATGGTTGATATAAACCTGTATTCTGACTCCTTCCTTTGGCATACTGACATACCCTACATTTCTCAACAAAAATTTTAACATCATTTTGCATTTTAGGCTAGTAATAAAAAGAATTCACCTAAGTGAAGGTTTTATCTTGTCCAAAATGACCAGATAACCCTCCATTATGCTTCTCCTTAATTCTGTTCTCCCTCATGGAAAATTTAAGAATACATAACTTGTTTCTTTTAAATAACAACCCTCCTTGAGTAAGGTAGTCCATCCATTGACTTCTGTTATGGCTCACTAGATTCTGAATTGTTGTGTAGATGTCTCTAAAATCCCCATCATCCTTGTACATTTTCATCATTTCCTAAAAACCTACAACACCCAATTTAAACCCTTGCAAAAGAAAACTTACCCTGCTCAATGCATCTGCTACTTTATTAGACTTACCACTTTTATGCTTTATTACAAAGGTGAAACTTTGCAGAAATTCCACCCATTTAGCATGCTTCTGATTTAGTTTTGGCTGGTTATTAATAAACTGTGAAGCATGATTGTCTGAATATAAGATGAATTCCTTTGGCAGTAAGTAATGCCTCCATTTTTTCAATGCCTACACAATAGCATAAAACTCTTTATCATATGAAGAATATTTCCTTTTCACATCATTTAGTTTCTCGCTGAAATATTCTATCAGTCTTTGCTCTTGGCTCAGTACCGCACCAACTTCCACTCCACTTGCATCGGTTTCTACTTGAAAGACTTTCTCAAAATTAGGTAATGCTAGAATTGGATCTTCTGTTATCTTCTTTTCAGCAGATTAAAGTTCCTATCCGCTTCTTCTGTCCATCGAAATGGTTGGTTGACCTCCTTGATTGTCTCAAGGATTGGTGCACAAACTTGACTAAACCCTTTTATAAATTTTCGGTAAAAACTAGCAAGTCCATGAAAAATTCTTACCTCAAATACACTTCTGGGAGTAGGCCAGTTCCTGATTTCTTGTATCTTCTCTGGATCCATTTTCAAGCCTTCTTTGGAAATCACAAATCCTAGGTACACCAGCTCTTCTTTCATGAAACTACACTTCTTCAAATTGATTAGTAGTTTTTCCTTCTGTAGAGTTTTCAGAACTAACTTCAGATGTTCTAAATGCTCCTCTTTACTTTTGCTGAAAACCAGAATATCATCAAGGTAAACAATGACAAATTTACCTGCATACTCCTTCAAGACCTTGTTCATTAGTCTCATGAATGTACTGGGTGCATTAGTGAGCCCAAAAGGCATCACTAACCACTCATACAGTCCACTATTTGTTTTGAAAGACGTTTTCCATTCATCACCTTCCCGAATAATGATCTGATGATACCCGCTTTTTAAATCTATCTTAGTAAAGTACCTGGATCCACTTAAACAGTCCATTAAATCATCCATTCTGGGCAAAGGAAATACGTACCTGACTGTTATTTTGTTGATAGCTCTGGAATCGGTGCACATGCGCCATTCTCCTCCCTTCTTTGGACTAAGTACCGTTGGCATAGCACACGGGCTCAAACTCTCACGAATCAGCCCCTTGTTCATCAGTTCCTATACTTGCCTTGCAATCTCTGCGTTTTCCTGGGGAGTTAGTCTATATGAAGCTTTATTAGGTAGACTTGCTCCTGGTATTAAGTCGATATGGTGGCTAACAATTCTAATCGGTGGTAATTCATTCGATAATTCATCCATGATGATATCCATAAAATTATTTAACACAGCTTGAATTTCTTCAGGAAAATCGTTTAAATTCGTAGAGGTTAAGATTACCTGGGGCCTCCCTACGATTGCGAAATGCAACTCCTCGCTTTTATCGACCTCCTGTAGCAGTTCTTTACCACTTATCAACATAATACTATTTTCAGGCAGTCCTTTATCAACATCATTCTTTATTGGCAACAGCGTGTGTTTAATTCCATCCTTCTCTATGGTATATGTGTTCCTTCTCCCATCGTGAATCACTTTCTGATCAAATTTCCATGGTCTCCCCAATAATACATGACACACATCCATGGGCATTATGTCACATAGGATCACGTCTTTGTATGTGCCGATCTGCATTTCCACATTACATTGCTCTATCACAATAACTTGATGGCCCTTCTGTAGCCAAGATACTTTGTAAGGTGCAGGATGTGTCTTCCTTGCTAACCGAAGCTTTTCCACCATCTCTATGGACACAATATTGTCAGTAATCCCACTGTCAATTATAACCTTACACCACTTACCCTTTGATTTACATGTAGTTCTGAACAAATTTTTCCTTTGCGCAGGTTCTCCAGCCTCCTTTTCGGATCTAAGAAAAGTTCTTCTAAGCAGCAGTGATTCACCTTCTTCAGGTGGTTCCTCTTTCTCCACAAGTCAAGGTGGTTCTGGCTCCGCCTCAGTCACATTTGCACCCCTCTGGCTTGTTGATTTGTTATGAGGACAGTCCCACGACATGTGTCCCCATTCTCCACAGGTATAACACCTAACATATCTTCCTCGCCCTCTTCCTCTGGGCGCGAATCTTCCTCTACTAGATTCACCCCTCTGTGGTGATCTGCCACTTGAACTTCTTGTTTCATGCTGATGTTGTGTTCCTCTAGATCTGGCAGCTCATCTTCCTCTTGCTGAGCTTTTTACTCTGTTCCTTTGACTCTGTCTCCTCAATATTTTCTCTTCTTCCTTCAGACTTGCTTGATAGGCATCCTCAACAGTTTTCAGACTTAACAAGTTAATATCATCTTGTATTTCATACCTTAACCCGTTTACATATCTGGCTGTTTTTTCCAAATCATCTTCTACATGCACTGTTTTGATACTTAATCTATAGAATTCTTCTGTATACTCCTTAACAGACATTCCTTTCTACTTCAGATTTTGCATTTGCTTAAAAATATTCAAATGATAGTCTTTAGGCAAAAACTTGGCTTTCAGTTTACTTACCATTTTGTCCCATTGCTTGATCTTAGATTTCCCTTTCCTCGTTCTTGATGTCTGTACCTCGTCCCACCAGATGGCTGCATGACCCTTCAATCTAGTGACTGCAAACTTCACCCTCTTATTCTCCTCAAACTCTTCATAGTCAAAGTACTAATCTATGTATCTGATCCAATCCATAAGCTCCTCCACATTCAAACTCCCTTCATACATAGGAATATCCATCTTGGGGTTGCTTCCAACTTTTGCCAGCATCTTAAGGAATTTGGCAGTTTCATTATCTTCTTCTACTTCATCCACATCTGCATCAGATTCTTCTGAAGAAATCTTGGCACCATCATCAAGAACTCTTCTTTGGGCTGTCTCCATTGTCTCCATTCATGCACGCAAATTCTACACTTCTTCTAACAGAATTGCATTTGGTTTTGGTCTTCCTCGACCAATTCCTCTTCTTGGTGGCATCTTCGCTGCAAAAACCTCTTCCTTCTGCTCCGATACCAAAAATTGATGCAGCGGCAGCAATGGATTCAATTAAATACCCACAATGGATCTACATCAATCCACTAATCACCTTTGTGCTTATCGGAACCAAAGCCTTTGAATTTATTTAAAATGTTCCTTTATCTTTCCCATCCGATATACTCTTTTATATCTATTCAAAAATAGTATTAAACGCCTTTTATAACCAAATATTTATGTGTATTTTACGCCATAGATCTGGTTGATCGAACAACTCAAAACATTTCGCAAATCGGTGATTTACAATGTGCTACAAGGTTTGGCATTCACCACGACTCCGATGTGATATCAATTTATCTTTCACAACTCTAATGCAGTAAAAATCGGTGATCGCAAATCGCTATGGTTCGATGTCACCTCTCTAACCATCGACAGCTCCCACAGTTCCAAAGTGATATTAATCGAAAATTGGAAATCACTATGTCGCAATGGTTGAACAACGCCCCTTCCCGTAGCGTCGCGATATTTTCCGGACCTGATCTCACATCAAACAAGTTTATAACATTTTGCGCCCGGGGTCCATTTTTATATGATGTGATATGGACTGAGTCTCCAGTTCGATGCGATGGATTACACGTACCTGACGGCTCCCAAAATCAATCTTTATATTACTTCAGATCCGTTCAAAGGTTCCGCTACATGTTTTTACATCAATTCTCTGTGTTAAGGACTTTTCCACTCGCAGTATCAAGCTATTGCCCAATTTGAATTAACACGAAATTTCTTACAATTGAAATTAAAAAAAAAAAAAACAGGCCCGCAACCATTTTGATCAATTACACAGAAAAACAATGCTTAAGCCTCCACAATTCGTCATTCGATTATGCACACAACATAATTTTTAATCCATAATATTCAGAAAAAAAAAAACAGAGTCTCACCATGGCCAAATTGCCAAGAAAATGACCAGAGTTACACACACACAATTTCCTTACACTCTGAGCTCTCACTCCACTCCAAGCCCCTCTCTAAAAAAAAAATCCCTCACTCATCACATTTTTCCTCCTTTTATTATTCAATAATTCCTCTAAAAAATCTAACAACAATCTCCTATTTTTTTTAAAGATTTAACAACAATATCCTATTTCGTAGCTTCTCATGCACACCTAGACTAACAACTCTTATCCCTAAATCTAAAATAAGACAGTCTCTCACTTATTACAATAATAAATTATAACAAATTATTTGAGAAGTCCAACCTCCTCAGTAAAACTCATTTTGACCAACAGTTAATGAATTTTACTCTGTTTAGCCACAACATGTGAGCAAGTCTTCACATTGCTCGCTAATCCCAATGCTCCTGCATCAACGATGGAAGTTTATTTCATCCTGAAACAAGAAACCATGCCTGAACCTAAACTGAAGAAACACTCTAAAGTGCTTCTCCTATCACTAGCACTACCTTCCCAATAAAAATATTTATAATAAAACTTGCAACAACACCTCACTTTTATGCCCATTTTGGTAAGTTTCATGAACACCATCTCCCTTTATAGCACTCTCACCATTTTTCATTCTACCGTTGGTAGAGATTTTTGTTCCCATTATTAAATTTTCCTCACCATTACCACCCAGAGTTTGTTGTTTCACATTAGTTCTTTCAATTTCGTCTCTAGCACTGCCATCACTCTCCCCTATTATACTTGTTGCACTACCTTTTGCAACATATTTCTTCACATTCCCTACCTCCTCTATGTCCTCTACAATATGAGGTCATGGAGGGGAACCATGAGCTATATTTGGCATCATCATCATGAAAATCACTAGCTTGAGAAGCATTATCACTATCCTTAGTCGATATTTGAGGACTCTCTTCCCCCTCATCATCTGCATCAACATCATGTTCTCCTCCTATCTCAACACCACACTCAACCTATTCATCTTCACGTCTATTCCTATACTTATTTTTTGCACCATTATCCTCCCCTCTGGGCACAACATCTATACTAGACACTACATTGGTCGCATTGGCATACAATGTGTTTGGTCAATCCTCAGTATTTAGTGTAGGTGACAACTCACCTTCTTCTCTTTCAACTTTCAAGCTTCTATGTACAACTCCTTCTTCAAGATATCTCAAATCCATGGTCCTACCTTCCATTCTTCAGCCAATATGTTGTCTCTCAGTTTTATGTCCAGCATTGTGTGACAAAGACTAGTTACACAAGTGCATACACATATAAAAGTTTTAATAAGGGTTCACATGCAGAACAAATTTTTAAGCTCATAGGAAAGAAAAAAAAAAGTTAACAGATAAAAAATATAGTGACTTGCGAGAAATATCTCTCTTGGTATTTCCCATTTCATCTCTCAAACCAAATAAATTATAGAGAACCACAAAATTGCAAGAAAAAAATTATGTATTTCACTCCACATCAAACCATAAATATGTTGTGGCATACTAAAGACATATAAATGGTAATAAATTCAACTATCATGCATTTTAAATTTATAAAAATCAAGAGATAATAAATCATTCCCACCACTAAGAGATGTATGAAATCAACATAGAAAGAGAATACCTCATAAATTAGTTTTGCCATGAATCATCATAATTTATATAGCATGTCAAGTGAATGAAACCTAATATGGGAGGATGGAGGTATTTCACCAAAAATCAGTTGTGTTTCAGTTAAAACTAATGCAATGATTATATTTGAGTTTTTTTAAGCTTCTGAGTACTGTATTTTAATCAATGATGTATTGTGTCCAATGTCCTATGTGTATTTATAAATTTTAAAACAACAATGTAGACAATTCTAAAACCATACCTCTACTAAAGGCCCCACCCTATATTTTATGGAAGGCTCAGGCCCACTCTTGCCAACCTATTTCCTAGGCTTTGAATGCAGTGCACCACTCACTACCAACAAGACCACAATAATCTCACAATGAGAGATATAAACAACATAATATGTAAAAAAAAACTAAAATTCTCTATATTTCAATTCTTGTTAAAGCCAAATTATTCTAATAATTTTTAAGTCTCTTGAAGCTGTGAGTGTGTCCCATACATGGGATAATTATTCAAAACTAACACATGGTACAAAGCCAATCGTCCTAAACTTGACTATGTTGCAACTACAATCACACCATTTGAGTCATCTAAATTTTCAATGCAACTAACCTGCATGGTCATACCAAGAATCTCATCAGTAGAAGGTGCAACTGAATGCAATTTTCCACCCTCATTTTTATGCCATTTTGGTCAGTTTCATGAACACCATCTCCATTGATGGCACTCTCATCATTTTCCATTCTACGCCTGGTAGAGATTGATGTTCCCATTATTAAATTTTCCTCACCATTACCACCTAGATTTTGTTGTTTCACATTATTATTTGCAATATTAGCTCTACCACTACCATCACTCTCCCCTATTATACTTGCTGCACTACCTTTTGCAACAGATTTCCTCACTTTCACTGCCTCCTCTATATCCTCTGCACCATGCGGTCGCGAAGGGGCACCATGAAATGGATTTTGAATCATCATCATGAAAATCACCAACTTCAGAAGCATTCTCACTATCCTCAGTCGATATTTGAGTACTCTCTTCCTCCTCATCATCTGAACAACTAGAAAGGGTAAAATTTGATAAGCGTTGAGACCTGGAAATTTGGTGTAGGAGGGAATCAAAGAAATGATGAGGAGAACATAAAGAAAATAGGGAATATTGAGTGAAATTTTCATCCAAGGAAAAGGTGCCAAAGCGAAGGAAGGAGATCTCAGTAGATTTGCTCTCTATTTTGTTCTTAACGAGTATTACCAGCCTCTCTTGTAAGCCAATTCTCATGGTTCAAAACTAAGAATCGTAGTTTGAAACTAATATATCCTAGCTTGAAACATTTGGACTTATATATTGATGATGAACCTAAGTATCTATGTTTGAATAATTGATATACATATTAGTATTGCAGATATTTTTTTTAATAACAAGATATTTTGAATTGGAAAAATGGCGTTGAACCACAATGAAGGTACATCCATAGCATTTTGTAGCACAATGTAGCATAATATTTTGTAACTAAACATGTTCGATCATGTTGATTGTCTCTATCCTACTGCAAGGCTCAAGAGTAAAAAAAAATCCATAAGGATACAGTTTATGGAAGAGGCGTATATGTGATAGAAATTGAAAGGAATTAAAAAAAATAAAAACCAAGGTGGATTCTTAGTCATCTATGATAATCAAATTATCTATCAACGATACCTGGTTGAGGTCCATCAACCAATCCAATTGAAGCAGCTTGGACTAAATTTACTGAAGACACCTAACGATCTCTTCCCCATGCTTCTCCCTATTCCATAGCCTGTGAATTTTTCATTTGGAGCCGGAGATGCTAGATTTCCATTCTCACATATTGAATCTGTTGGTAGTGAGCGGAGATACTATTAGTTATCACATCCACTTAAGCCAAAAAAAATCAATCTTTCTGCTTAACACCACTATCTCCATTCTAATATCCTCATCTATGACCGGCTCTTTCTTTCATGCATTGCATTTCTTTCCTTTTTTGAACTCCATGCCTCCCAGAATATGTACAGAGTTTATGAGCTTCCAGCCCCTATCCAAATTGCCTTTGAAATTCTTGTTAATGATTGTGCCAATTAATTTTATAACCTTTCTTTCCTTCGAGTTCTTTGGAACAAAAAATAACAAAATATAATAAAGAGGTCCCTTAAGCAAGTTACCTCCCTGAGTGCCTTCAATTCCCAACTGATTGATGTGCAAGGCAAGGGATTAATATAAAAATTAACTGATATAATCCTCCATGACCTTGCCTTTGTAGTCCCGCTTTTTACTAAAGATTTCCCACTTCCAGCTTGCATGGGGTGACTGCTTCTAGAGATGGGACAAAATTGCCTATACCATGCCATTCACACAAGGAAATTCATCTCTTCACCTATTAAGGTATTCTATTTCATACATGATTTTTTTATACCTCTCATGGACTCCCAATACTTAGAAACATTTTCCTCTGACTTACTTATCACAATATGGCAGTACAACTTAACTTTGTCACTATTTTCATGAGACAGTGTGTGATTAAGAACTACTAACATGATTTTTAATTGAGTATACATATCCTTTGAATTATGGTATCATTTTCAGCACCATTGTTCCTTTAATATGCATGGTTTCAGGTGCTATTGATAAGGTTTGGTTGGACATCCTATCAGCTATAACGTTGAGGTCTTTCAGAACATAATTTACTTGTTTGATTCGAAATATGGATAGATTTCCCATGATTCTTGTGTGGAGATGTCGCAAATAAGAGTCTAAAGAAAAATTTCTCAACACAACATGACATATGGCATTATTTGAGTCTCCTATTATAATGAAGGACTTGATTGGAGAAGAAGCAACAAAAATAAGGCCTTAAAGGATTAGAGGCTTTTCCTAGATTCCAAGAGTAGCCTAATTAAATCTGTCCATTGGGGCCGAAAATAACCTTCCCCCCTCACCTGCCACCCCTATAAGAAGTGCAGATATTATTGAATATGGTGTCATAAAGAATGGCTTCTGCAAAATTTTGTAATCTGAAACCACAATTTTGTTTGAGGGAGGTTTATAGTTTATGAATTTCAAAGTATTGTATGAGAGATGATCTAGTTAATCTAAAAAAGATACTTTGTTTGGGAATAGTATTTAACAGTTTCTGTGTTTATGTTGTGGTAAAACACAACCCCCCCATTTTTGACTTGTTCACTTCAAATAATGGGGACCCTTTCTATAAATTTTTGGCTAAATGCCTTTTAGGATTTTTATTTATTTGATTATCCTACGCGATTGTTAATTTTTCATTTTCTTTGTATTCTTGTTTTGATCGCTTTGTTAAAATTGATTTTTAATAAGCTTCCCATTGATGCTTGTTTTACCTCATTTGGTCAACTAGTTTGAAAATGGTACTCCTTTGAAGTCCCATCATTTATCTACTCTGGGTTAAAAATGCTATTTTTATTCTTTTTATTTATTTTCGGAGTGGTTATAGTTTAGAAAATTTCATAACGAAACTAAACATCATTAAAATAAAACCAAAATAAAAAAACTGATATTTAACATTAAATTTTAAGATTAATTAAATTAATTATTATAATAAAATATAATTAATTTAATTAAAATTAAAACTTAATATTAAAATATATATATATATAAAATAAAAATAAAAAATTTACATCGCATATCGCAATATCGGATCCATCGCAATTTTTATAACATGCACATTTGAAAAACCCCGATCCAAGGTTCTTGCGATATGCGATGGCTAAAAGGCTTAAGGCATTAACCAAGGTTTTATAAGCTTTGATTTTTGTTTTGAGTTTCAAAACTCAAAACATGCGTGAGTGAAATAATATAGTGTAGGTAGGTTAGTTGATTTTATATTAGTTTAAAATATTTAATATTAAATTTAAAAAAATTAATTTAATTAAAATATAAAATTTAATTAATTTAATTTAAATAAAATTTAAATATTATTTAGATTATTGTTAATTAGGTATAACTAGTTTATTATTAATTAGTTTAGTTCATAATTAACAATTAAATTAAAATTAATTATTAGTTAATTAGAGTTCTAATTTAGGATTACATTTCTAATAAAAATTCTAATTTTATAGCCCCCGAGATCCAGAACACGAAAAAACTTATTAAAAAAAACATTTCTTGCAAAAAAAAAAATTCTCGCAAAGTCTTATCGCAAATTCTTAAAAACCTTAACATTTTACAACTCAAAATGCGATACGCGATAAGGCCAAATGTGATGGATACAAAAAATTTAACATAAAGTTTTTTGTTTCACCCCTTATGCCTCCCGTACCTCCACCTCACTCACCCTCACGTCACACTCACCTCACATTCTAGTCACCATATCCCTCCACAAACTCACATGGATGAATTAATGAGTTTGGATTGATATCAATGGTTTTTTTTATGGATTTTGGGTTTGGGTTGATTCCAATGGTTTGTAAATTAATTTTTATATTTTTTATATTATAATAATTATATTATAATTATAATATTTATTAAAATTTTAATATAATTTGAATTATAATATTAATCATATTTAAATTAACTTTTTCAAATCATTTGTATATTAATTTAATTTTGTAACTTAATCAATTTTTAATTAGATGAAAATTAATTAGAATTAATTGAATATATTAATTAGTTAATAATTAATTTAGAATTAATTATTAGATAATTAGAATTCTAATTTAGGATTAGATTTTTAATTAAAATTCTGATTTTTAACCCAGTAACAGAATTTCCAGATTTATGCCAGATTTGACTCATCAACTTTGGAAGCTCATAGAATGAGTTTTACTTGGCCAAATGAGACCCAGGACGGCTCATTGGAAAGATAAAATCAAGGAGAAAATTTCTGAGAAGGTTCCATTAATAGATTTGGTCATTAATTGAGTCGAAAATCATGCAGAAAATCAAGCTCCGAATTTCTAAAACAAAATCAATTTTCTGATTTATTTTCTGCATTTTCATTTGTCCAAGCCTCTTCTAATTGCAGATTCATTCGTCAATAATATCCTTGGCCAATTAAACCATCCCAGGCATCAATAGAGAGCTTATATTTTATTTTCAATTATTTATTTAAATTAAATTTGATTGGGTTTGTTTTAATGCCAGAAATGGTATTTTGATTTTATTCGTTGCATCTTAATTTATTTTGATTTCTTTTTGCAGGAAAACAGTAGAAGAGATAAGGAGAAAAGATCTCAATCAATAAGAATGCTCCAGCAATTAAAGATTGGAATTCTAAGCAAATAAAATTGGATTGGGCAGATTTCTCTTCAACAAACTTTCCTCTCAAGAATTCCTTTGCAAATATTATAAATAACAGATTGCAGAATGTAATAGGGGCTGCTCTCCTCTGCAATTCTGGAATTCTAAAAGCACTTTTGTAATAGGGATTTAGAGTTGTAGGTGGGAGGAGTGGAATCTCAGATCTGGGGATTATTGAGGTTTTTCTTTTATATCCTGAGTTATGTATAATGAACAGAGTTTGCACTATTGTAGCTCTGATTTTGAAAGCAGAAGCTTAGGCATTGTAAAGGACTATTAGAGACCGGAGCTGGAGAAATGGATTCAACAAATTGGCATTTCGAATACTATTATTTTAAATGCTAGTTTTATTTTATGATAACAGGAATGGTGTCAATTTACTTACATATTTGTGCACTTTTGTCGGTATGGGTAATTTGCTTCTATTTTATGTTGTTATTTATCTCTGCTCTTATGGGCTGAATTTTGATTTCTGAGTAACTATTTACTCATAAATCTGTCTTTTAATATTGGATGAATAAATAGTGATATGTTGTGAACTTCTTCCGCATATTATTGTTTAATAATTCAAGTTACTGATTAAATGATCAATACCATTTTTTGAACTACTTCCTGAGTGTTTTTGATTGATTATTTCAGTTAAAAGGTCTCAATAGGATGTGTTTTTCTATCCATAATGTCAGTTAATTGAACTATTCCATTAACTTGATATTCATTATAAACAATACATATTTCAATCCCAATATTTTAAATACCTTCTCTTGGTTGGGTTAGATCTATATCTGCCTAATTGAGATAGGATTAAGATAGTTCATTTTGCTTGTATCTTAGAATAAGTTTGCATTTAGAATAATTTCTACATTCTCTCAAGTCCTCTTCCCAAAGAGGCAAACTTTAGTAATGGATTGGTTGAGCCCTAAATCAGCTTAAGGATCACTTTCTTGCCTGATCAACAAGAAGAATAATCTGATGTCTCTTTTCCATTGGTAAATGAAAGTCATATTTTAAATCCATTAGAGATTGAGAGAAGGTAACTGGACCTAGTTGAACCAGTCGGAACCACCATTAGAAATGGAAAAGGAGCTGCTTTAAGGTCCGGATCGGGTGGTCATCCCCCATGTTGTTGCAGCGATTTTCGAGGCTTCAATAGTTTCATAGAATTAATAGAGACCATTTTATTGTAGTAAAATATCTAAAGATCATCTAATCCATGTAGCAGACAAGTTGCAATTGAGATGAGTTTTGTTTGCAAACGAAATGGGGTTGGTGGCATCAACTAACAAACTAATTGTAAGAAAAATAAGTATCAGTTAAATTCAAACTAGTATCTTGGTATTTTTGAATGTCTATATATGTTATGGATAATTATGGATTGTTGAAATTATAGAATATGAATAATATTCTATGTTTGAAAATTGGACTACTATGGCAGAAATGTTTGTACAACTGACTATTTACAGTCTCAAATTGAATGCTAACTAGCTAAACTATGACTTATATCATTTGACATAAAAAAAATTAGACTCTGAAATATATGACGACCTTTTAGTGAATTTCCATTATATATTTTACAAATATATCTAAGAAAGAATCATTGTAACTCCCTATCACTGTAGATCACACTTTTGGATTAAATAAAATTTGAACACAGTAAGTGAAATTCCCTTCCCAAAGTTTGGAATAGTTTAGAAGATAAAATTGGCATTTGTAACCTACAAATGTTACACGATTCTCGATTTTTCAACTCTCATATATTATTCCTAGCTTAGGGAAATATATATGCACAAACATGACCACACATACATATGGCATGTGTGAAAAAACTAGATCTGGATTAGTGGGCATCAACGATTTTGGTTTGCCTGAGTACACAGTGGTGCAACATTTTTCCTGTACATGAAACTTCAACAAACTAGATATTACAAATGTCCCCAATTCCACATGGCTAATATCCCTCGTCCCATAAGAGGTGAACCAAAAATCAGCCTACTTATGTATCCAAACTGGCCCGCGACGCTTGGGCATATGCTCTCGAGAGATTGGGATTGAGTGGGAAACTAGAAAATTTACTCGCTTCACTACTAAACTAAAAACCTATGGGAAGCTATGAAATTTTCAAAGGAAGTCTTAACAGTGAGAAAATAATAAAATCAAATTGGAAATTCAAGAGTGAAAATACATGGGAAAGGGAGACTTGTGTACCAGATACTGTGCTCTGAATAGAAGCTTACGAAGCACATTATAAGCTTTTATCACTTGAGTAGAATATTGAGCGGAATTATCCTTCCCTTGCTGGTCCCAAATAGATGAGAACATGAAAAAAAAAATTACTCAAAGTCCCATAGTGAAAACACGAGATTAGTGCAAAAGTCACAGAAAGTTGCAATGCACCAATGTATTACAACGATAGGAATATAAAAAAGGAATAATAGAACTGAACTTAGAGTTGCACTAAAATAATTTAGGATGTAATTTATTTTGCCAATATTTGTACTTTCTTTCCAGATAATTTCTGTGTACATTATACTCTCGATGCTTGTAGAGAACCATGCCCACATTATCAATTTCATTCCTTCTTGCAATAAAATTTTACCCAGAATAGATAGAAAACTTATCCAATGGATTAGTAATATGTTAATAAATATTTATATATTTGTGCACGTGTGGTTCCCCATAAAAAAAAATTTCATATTCATTTCATTTGAGTTTCAGCGTCCAAATATTTACATACTGAATATTTGAAAATAGTTCACTCGAGAATTTAGAGGTTGAACACTCTTGCATGATGGACACACTAGAAATGGCCCAGCAGCTCCCTATGTGACACATGCCAAAAATTTATTGATGGCACCTTGAGCGTTTTCCAGGGAGGAAAATCTCCGAATTTTGGTTGGGTGATGAAGAAGTCCACTGTGGAAATTGGGCATGCAATTTTTTTTGTAAAAAACATATGAGAATCTAGAAAGGGTCAAATTAGATAAGCACTGAGACCTAGACATTTGGTGCAGAAGGGCATCGAAGGAATGACAAGGAGAACATAAAGAGAATAAGCCATCTTAAGTGAAAGTTGCAGCGAAGGAAAAGGCGCCGAAGTAGAGGAAGGAGATCCCAGCAGCTTCACTCTCTATTTTGTTGTTAACAAATGTTATCCGCCTAGTTTGCAAACCAATTCTCATGGTTCAAAACTAAGAATCGTAGTTTGGAACTAATATATCCTGGTTTGAAACTTTTGGAATTTTGTCTAGATGATGAACCTAAATATCTAGGCTTGAATCATTGATATAAATATAACTATTGTAGATATATATATTTTTTTAAATAACAAGGTAGTTTGAATTAGAAAAATGGTGTTGAATCATAGAGAAGGTACATCCATATATTTTTTTAGCAAAATGTAGCATAATATTTTGTAAATAAATTGATTCGATCATGTTGATCATCTCTATCCTACTGCAAGGCTCTAGAGTCCAAAAAAGTCCATGAGGATACAATTTATGGAATAGGCGTAATATGTGATAGAAATTGACTGGCATTCCAAAAAAATTAAATCAAGGTGGATTATTAATCATCTATGATAATAAAATTATCTATTAAGGATACCTACTTGAGGTCTGTGAGGAAATCCAATTGAAGCATCTTGGACTAAATTTACTGAAGACACCTGATGATATCTTCCTTGTGCTTCTCCATATTGCATAGCATGTAAATTTCTCATTCAGAGCTAGAGATGTCGGATTTCCATACTCACATCTTGAATCTACTTGAAGTGAGTGGAGATAATATTAGTTAGAGCATCCACCTAACCTAACAAATAATCAAGCTTCCTACTAAACACCACTATCCCTATTCTAATATCCTCATCTACCACCTGCTCTTTCTTTCCTGCATTGCATTTATTTCCATTTTGTCGTCCATGCCACCCAAAATATGTATAGAGTTTATGATCTTCTATCCACTGTCCAAATTTCCTCAAACATTCGTGTTAATGATTGTGCCTATTACCTTGATGAACCTACTTTCCATAGAGTGTTTTGGAAGCAAATCCAACAAAATATAACAAAGAGGTCCCCTGAGAAAGTAACCTCCCTAAGTGCCTTCAATTCCCAACTGATTGATGTGGAAGGAGACGGGGTAATACAAAAATTAACAACTCTAATCCTCCACGACCTTTCCTTTGTATTCCCTCTTTGTGTTGAATATTTCCCACTACCAGCTTGCATGGGATGAATACTTCTAGGGATGGGCCAGACATGGCTATACCATGCCATTCACACAAGGAAAATCCTCTCTTCACATTTTAAGATATTTCAATTGCATACATGATTTTTTGGTACCTCTCATGGATTCCCAAGACTTGGAAACATTTTACTCTGACTTACTTATCAAAATATGGAAATTCAACTTAGCTCTATCAATGTAATCATAAGAAAGTGTGTGATTTCCATGTTCCATGCATGAAAACATCAATACTTCCATCCTTTTTAATTGAGTAGACCTATCCGTTGAATTATGATATCATTTCCTTCCTCATTTTTCCTCCAATATGAAATATTTCAGGTGCTAGTGATAAGGCTTGGTTGGCCATCCTATCAGCTATAGCGTTGAGGTATCTTAGAACATCATTTACTTGTGTGATTGGAAACATGGATAGATTTCCCATTATTCTTGTGTGGAGATGTCACAGCTAAGAGTCTAAATAAAAATTTCTCAACACACGATGACATATGGTGTTATTGGAGTCTCCTATTATAATGAGGGACCTGATTGGAGAAGAAGCAGCCAGAATAAGGCCTTGAAGGATTACAAGTTTTTCCTAGATTCCAAGAGTAGTCTAATTAAATCTATCCTACAGGGCTGAAAACAACCTTGCCCCTCACTTTCCACCCCTATAAGAATTACAGATATTCTTGAAGACGGTGTCACAAAGAATGGCTTCTGCAAAATCTTGTAATTTGAAAGCACAATTTTGTTTGAGGGAGGTATAAATATTATGTATTTTAGAGTATTTCATAAGAGATGATCTAGTTAATATAAAAATGATACTTCGTTTGGGAATAGTATTTAATAGTTTATATGTTTCATATAATGCATATAGACTAATTGGTTGTAGTAAAACATGTAAATATCATCTAATCCTTCTAACATATAGGTTGCAATTGAGATGAGTTTTGTTTACAAGAAAAACGAGGTTGGTAGCATCAACTAACAAGCTAATTGTAAGAAAAATAAGTATCAGTTGAATTCAAACTAGTCCCTTCGTATTTTTGAATGTTTTTCTAGCTTATGAATCAGTTTATGGATTGTTGCAATGGTAGAATATGTATAATATTCTATGTTTGAAAATTGGACTACTATGGCACAAATGTATGTACAACTAATTGTTTACAGTCTCAAATAGAATGCTAACTGGTCAAACTATGATTTATATCATTTAACCTGAAAATTTTTGGGCTTTGAAATATATGAGAAACTTTCATTAATTTCCCATTCTATATTTTACAAATATATATAACAAAGAAGCACTGTAATGCCTTATCAAGTAGATCACACTTTTGGATTAAATAAAATGTCAACACAATAAATGAAATTCCCTTCTCAAAGTTTGAAATAGTTTAGAAAAAAATTTCTATATGTAACCGACAAGTGTTAGACAATTCTCAAATTGTCAACTCTCATATGTGATATTCAGCTTAGAGAAATATATGTTCAAACATTCCCACGCACACATGTGGCACGCATAAAAAAATTAGATCTGGCTTAATGGGCATCAATGATTTTGGTTTGCTTGAGTACACAGTTGTGCAAAATTTTTCCTTGTGCATGATGCTTCAACAAGCTAGATATTACATATGGCCGCACTTCCACATGGATAATAGCCCTTGGCCCATAAGGGGTGAACCAAAAATCAGCCTACTTATTTAGTAAAATTGGTCCACGACGCTTGGGCATATCCTCTCAGGAGATTGGAATGCAGTGGGAAACTAGGAAAGGGACTGCCTTCACTACTGAAATAAAACCCTGTGGGAAGTACAGAATTTTTCAAAGGAATTCTAAACTGTGAGAAAATAATAAAATCAAATTTGAAATTCAAGAGAGAGAAGACATTGGATAGGTATACATGTGTACCAGATACCGTGCTCTGGATAGAGTCTTAAGAATAACATTATAAGCTTTTATCACTTGAGTAGATTGTTGAGCTGAATACTCCTTCTCTTGTTGGTCCCAAATACATGAGAAAATCAAAGAAATTTTACTCAAAGTCCCATAATGAAAACACGAGATTAGTGCAAAAGTCACATAAATTTTCAACCCACTAAGGTATTACAACAATAGGAATATGCAAAGGAACAATAGAAGTGACCTCAAAGTTGCACTGAAATAAATTAGGATGCAAATTCTTTTGCCAGTCTTTGTACCTTTTTCACAAATTTTTTGTTCATACATCATACTCTTGCTACCTGTAGAGAAGCAAGCCCACATAATTAATTTCACTCATGCTTGCAATACAATTTTACCCAAACTAAATAAAAAAATTATCCAATGGGATTAGTAATATATTAATAAATATTTATATATCTGTGCGTGTGGGGTTCCTCACAAAAACAAATTGTCATATTTGTTTCATGTGAGTTTGAGTGTCCAAAGATTTATAGAATGAATATATGAAAATATTTCATTGAAGAATCGAGAGGTTGACCACTGTTGCATGATGGACACACCAGGAATGGCCCAACAACTTTCTCTATGCCACATGCCCAAAATTTAAAAAAGACACCTTGAGATTTTTCTGAGGAGGAAAAGCTCCCAAATTCGTTTGAGTGATGAAGAATGCCACTAGGGAAGTTGGGCATACAATTTTTTTTTTTTAACATATGATCATCTAGAAAGTGTCAAATTAGATAAGCATTGAGACCCAAAAGTTTGGCGCAAAAGGGAATCAAAGGCATGACAAGGAGAACAAAAAGAGGAAAGGGAATCTTGAGTGAAAGTTGCAGCCAAGGTGAAGGCGTCGAAGTATAGGAAGGAGATCCCAACAGCTCTCTATTTTGTTGGTAACGAATGTTATCTGCCCATTTTGCAAGCCAATTCTCAGTAGAACTCTATTTCGCTATTAAAATAATGTTATCCACATGGTTTTCTAGTGAGTCCTCCTTCGCCATAGCCCATCAATCCTCTTTGGTCATACCCTCTAAAATTTGATTGGGAAAATGAAATTTGAATTGGATCTACCCGGCCAATCCTTTTTGGAAACACCCTCTTAAAAAATTTAAGTGGGAAAATGAAATTCCAAATGAGAACCCCAAAACTTAAAAAAATATTACTTGAAATTAATATTATCATTCTAGTTTGCTAGCCAATATTGTTTGGGAATACCCTCTTAAATTTGAGTGGGAAAATGAAATTCCAAATGAGAATCCCAAAACTAATTTTACCATACTGTAAAAAAAATTTATTGTAATATAATAAATATATATATATATATATATATATATATTTGAAAGTTGTCCAAGGTTATAAATGTTTTAATATTTTTCAAAAATAAAGGTAGTTGAATTTGAAAGCTATTTTGTTTTTTCAATCTTTTTTATTTTTTCACTTTTCAACCGCTGAAAATGTCTTTGAACATAAAATTACTTTCAGCCTAGACAGATAGAAGTTATTTATGGATCTATGTCGGTTTTAATTATTATATATATATATATATATATATATATATATATATATATATATATATATATATATATATATATATATATATATATATATATATATATATATATATTTTACAGAGTCAAAATGTTAAAGAGGATATCCAAGCATCTCTACCATGGGAGATAAATTCAATAATTATGGAGAAACCCTATAGGCCCATGGAAAAATTGTAGGTAATGAAAGGGGTGTGGAGTTTCTAACTAAAGAGAAGCGCAATTTTGAATAAGAGTGAATGAACTTTGGACAATGTCAGGCTCTGATATCCTCGTCAAAATGAAAAATAATATTAAATGATAAACATGAGATTTTTATTCACATGATGTATATTTTTTAAGTACAAATATCATTGTCGTGATAAACCCTTTGAAGAGATAGAACTACTGATCAAATATATTTTTGAGATGAGATGTTGGTCTCTTACTATCATAACAACATGAAGAAGGAGGAGTTGGTGGATTATTCATTGGAGGAGGGGGTTTTCAAAAAATTTGGGCTAGATAAAGGATTTTATCCATTCACATTTGGAAGTTAGATCGCAAGGTCACCATGCCTTGGTCTTCAAGCCTACCAGGTATTTATAAAGGAATTTTAAGAATTTGATAGGGCAACCATCTAGCAATTCAGAGGCCCTAACCCCTGCTCCAATTGCGCACTATTTGGGCCCTCTAGTTTCGGCCAGCCCAGGGATTGAGGCCATTTTTTAGGGGTTGAAAAAATATTCTTGGGATTATCTAGCTTTGAGTTTGGTTTCCCACTCATCCTAGAGATTGGAAAAAGACATGTAATAAATTATTTCTTTCTTAGGGTTTTCATAAGTTTCAGAAGTTATGACTTTCTTCAGTTTTTTTTCTTTTCTTGTCCTTCATCTAAAGTGCCATTGGTCTTTTCCTCCTTGGACGAACTGGTGAAGGAGAGCCTTGCCCAGATGACAAAGGAAGGTCAAACTGATGTTGAGAATATTTGAATCCATCTACAGTGTTAAAATTTAGATACAAATGAGTATTTATAATTTTAACATTGTAGATGGATTCAAAGACACCTTTGTCTATAAATTTTAACACTACAGATGAATTCAGAGACCCCTATAGTGAAATGAAACACTTTAGTATCAAAATTTAAATTTTCCATTTGAGAGTGACACAATTAAAAATTACCAAAATAAATGGCTAATTCAGATACTTGTTGTACTTATTATTTGGTCATATTTTTATTCTTGGACTATAGTAGTAATTTACATTAATCATTATTAATTTTGTCACTTTTTATCTAGTCATATATTTTAGTCTTGGACTAAATTTTTCATTTTAGTTAGTCTTTTTTAGTTTGGTCACTTATTTTCTAGTCATATATTTTATCCCTAGACTAAATTATTCGTTTAAGTTAGTCATTTTTAGTTTTCTCACTTAAATTTGCTCAAATTTAGTAGTAATTCACTTCAAATAATTGCAGTCACTAACTTTTTTAGTCACCTAGTTACTAATTTCATCATTTTCTACTAGTGAGAGATCATAGGTTTCATACTTCAAATAAATGTGTTCATGCATCACCATTGAACCTAGAAACATGTCTCATCTATTATTAAAAGCCCATGAACCATTTATTGATAAACTAGCTGCAATTTCCCTATAAATTGAGCAGTCATCTAAGTGGAAGGGAGGAAGAAATTTGTGTAGTGTTACGCTATTGGATTATCAATTCTTGGAGAGCTGAAGAACTATGATGTTGCTAGAATGATGCTTTGTGTGATGAGGACGAGATGAAGTTAAAGCTGGTTGACAATAAATTGATTGACTTTTTGTAATCTATTCCTCTCAACACTGCAATAAAGATATTTGTTCTTTCTCTCATATATGCGATTATATTTTGTGAATGTATTCTCAATATATGCACGTATTCTCAGATTTATTCATTTCAATTTGGTTATGATAAATAGATATTAAATATTTGTATTGTCGTTTGTTGTCTTCGAGTTTTGATTACAGGTATTGATCTGGCGAGTTTAGTTGGATCGAGAGTGACAAAAGCGACAAAAGAATAAGAATGAGAGCGAAGCATCACAATTAAGTCTCTTACTCTTTTGTTTATCTATCTATATTAGAGAGAAAATAATTTACCTTTCCTCTATTTTTCTGAGTGAACAAACACCACACTCAAGGAAGAATAATTTATCCGTAGATTATAATTCCTCATAACAAATTGGCGACTTCACTAGGGAGAAATCCATCATTCTTGGTGTTTCTATCCTTTTTAACCATCATCAGTAGATTTTTATTCATATATTCAGTCATTTGAATGTACTTTTTGCCTTATAAGTCTATTTGGCCTACCTGATCTTGAAGCTTCACTGCGCCCAAGGCATTGTTCGTCAGGGTACAATGCTCTGCATAACACTGTCTCCCATTTAAAGGTGCTTTGCAATGCACTGTCTACCCTTCAGGGGTGTGTTTCCCCTTAGCCATACAAATTATATCATAATTTGGTTGTTGCATTCAATTTCATCCTATTTCTTGTTGTATTCTAAGATTCCTATTTGACCTTAGAGACCAGTAAACATTGCTAGTTCTTCCTCCTTTGGATAGTTGTTTGTTCAATGTTTCATTATTTGTTTTCTTTATCATTGTCAAATTAAATCAAAAGAAGTAAATTTTGCATTAGATCAATTCTCTTTTTTCGAAAGGAAAATTGTCATTTCAATCTTCATTTCTTAAATGAAAATTGTTGTTTCATTCGTCATTTCTCAAAAAATAAAACATTGTTTGATTGATTTGTGATTTAATTTATTTTTAATCATTCACTTTAAAGGAAATTGAAAATAAAAACACACATATGCATTTAGAGATTGTGACTGATTCATAGGAATAGATTAGGGAAATTTTCATTTACTTTATTCTCTTTGATCTACGCTCAAAAAACTTATTTCTCTATCCCTTTAGTAGCTAAGTTTTCATTGAAAAACTGAATTGAAAAGATTTATTCTCATTTAGTTTTCATTTTAGGAATTTCCCATTACATCTCGCAGTGAACCTGAAAGATAAAATATTAAGAAATATCAACATAAAAATCACCTCAATCAACCTAAGAAAGCATTGTAACATTAATGATAACACTTAGAAGGTCTAGGCTAGAGACATGTTCCGACATTGTTAAGAATAGCAGTTGTTGCTAACTTGTCTGTGATACATTCTAAGTGTGAAATCCCAGTCCATGTACATAAGTATATCGAAGCTCGTCCGCGTACCTTCGAGTATATAGGGTGGTGTGTTAGCATGAAAAGTATGAGCGAGTGCTCTCACAGTGTGGTTTTTCAATAGACAATGTTATTACAGACTTGGGCCTCCATGTAACTTCGAGTATATTTGGGAGGACAACTTTAGGTTCCTTACCATCCATAGGTAAATGAGTCAACCACCTTGTAACTTGTGATACGCCGAACACAACATTTGGGGATATTTCCTTCTCGTACTTTTTGGTTCGCGAGGAGGTATTCTATAGTTCACAATTACTTCGTAATCCTTTTTCCTAGTATCACCATTTTATTTGTTTATTTATTTTTGGAATAAAATCAATCATTCATCGTGGAATAAGAACAACCCTTTCCTTGTCGTTCAGGTAGAATAGTGCACAAACCACCTTTACCATTAGAATTCATTTTTGTTCAGCGAAGGTTACCCCATTCTACCAAATCTATTACCATTACTATCTATGATGCATCATCTTCATCACATCTACCAGAGTCATCTTGATTCATTTATACACATCCTGGTTTATCTGTTGTCGTTGAAAAAGAGTTCTCATCACTACCTATGGACACTGAAATTCCAGTCAGTACGAATATACATCTAGCACACGACGTTTTTGAATAAGAAGTTGATCTGGATCCCATCGTTCTTTTACCAGAACATCAAGATCCCGAAGTCAAATGACAAGCATTTGTTCTTATATCAATCATTCCTTAGTCATCTCTATCCATTGAGTCTTCCCTTCTATCACACAATCAATGCCTTGAAATATATCTCGGACCCGATGACAAAATTCTTCCACTTGGTTTGATTTTGATTGAGGAAGAACCTCAAGAAGAAATAACCTCAACTCCAATTTATTTTGGGTCAGTGATTTATCTTTACGAATATTTTTCTCGATTAAATTACACTAATTTAGTTGATCATATTTCAATACAAGTTCCCGTATATCCTATAGGGTATTCATTGGGTCATTTAACCATGACTGAGTCAACATTTCCAACTATACCATCTATTATAGTTGCGACAACATCTACTGTTGCTACTCCATCAATGTTTACCATGCCACCTAAGTCACATCTTTATGGTGTTCTGTCTATCCCACTGGGTTACCAATAATTATATAGAACTTACTCTGGTGCCTCCTCAAACCCATGGAATTCACCCATGTCATCTTCCGGTATCTTACCTCGTACATCTCTAATGATTACTGAATGTCTTAATCCTTTATACACATCTTTAGTTCAACATCAAGCTAGTCCATCTAGGTATCCTCCATCCCTTTTAATCTCAACTAGATTCCCAACATCTGGCGATCAATATATTCCATCATATTAGAATCTTCATGTTGGGGGTAAACTTATGGTCACCCATTTTGATAGTACTCTGTCGTTTTATGGTCACCCAAATGTTAAAATGACTATTTTTCGGTGGAAGACTATCTTTTCCATTCAACCACAAACAGTTGTGCCTTCATACCAACTGGTTCAAACTATTTTCCCTACATCTACCCCACTTGTTAATACTTCATTACCCCATTTATAGGCTCATTTGGTTGTACCTCAACTATCTCAGGCGAGTCCTTCAACCCATTACCCTCAAGTTTTGGGCCTCCATACTCCACCTCCTTTGGTTGGCCTACAACAATCACCTGTATCTAGAATCTTACAACTATAGGTCGGATTACCCTTTTATGGAATATAACAGGATCCTATCGGTCTTACCTAGTCACAATTGGGTCCAATCTATTCTGGTTTGGGCTATAATCTTGACGATCAATCACCTTGGCAACCACAGCCTCTAATGCCACAACAACAAGATTATATAGGTATTGGTCAATAGATCCCTCAAGCATTTGGTCATCAAAATAGCCCCTATTTGGGTTACTGGCATTCAATGTCTTATTCTAGTGAACAAAGGCTTGTTTCCCAATCAATTCCATCCTATTCTGGTTATGCTCAACCTCAATTGAATCGACACTTTCCCTTTATCGCAACATTAGAATTACCTGATTTAAACTGGCTTACCAATGATTCCATCAACTATTCTCCTTGGTGGTTGGTGATACCACATAAGTTACCCTCCAAAATTCCTAAATTCAATGGAAACCCTAGAGAAGACCTGTCAACGCATATTATGACTTATTATTTTTGGTGCTCATCAAACTCCTTAAATGATTACTCTGTTAGAATATGTCTTTTCCAGCGTGTGCTTACTGGTCCAGTTCCAAAGTGGTACATTGAATTACCACGAGCTTCATTTGATAACTTCACTGCCTTAGACACTACATGTTTAACCCACTTCTAGTTACGCATATGATATGAAACTGGAATGAAATTGTAGACCAACTTTAAACAGACAACTGGTAGTAACTCACATTTCTGATCATATTCATGAGTGGTTTCATCGTCGTTGAATGGTAAAAACATTTGTTCCTCATCAGGTCTTGGCTGAGTGGTTTATTGAGTCCTTTCTGCCATTTATCACTGAGGATGTACCTAAAGGAGGCATCGCCACTGAAGAGCAAGTCATTTCTCATGCCCAGTACTTAGATTTGATTTATACTCAATCTGGCATGCTCTATGAGAAAATTCCAAACGCGTCGTGATCAAATTTTATTGTTCCTCTTCCATCTGGTAAGGAATCTCATGCCGATGATGGTATGATTTGTTCTGCCAACACTCACACCTCTACGGTATATAATCCTGCACCTTATTCTGAAATACATGTTGCGTTATCTGACAAAGGAAAAGGTGACAAGAAATTTGGAAGCAAGAAAATTGGGAAAGCAAAGAAATAGAAAAATTCACCCCAGTAGGAACGATCATCTGATCAATAATCTAGAAATTCTCAGAAACCTCGTTACCCTTGCTTGATATGTAATGAGGATCAATTTACGTAAGAATTTCCTCCTCGCTCTAAAGCCTTAAAGATCCTTAAGAATTCACTTGCATTTGCTATGTTGACAGATCCTTTTCATAATCCAGACACAAACATGGTTGCTATGGATCCCGCTTCTAGTTCCCAAGTTCTTATGCTATCTATCACCAAGATAAAAACTCATGTTTTGGTTTCTATGCAAAATAAATATTACTGTAGTGAGGCTACTGATCAAACTACTGCCAGAGCACGAATCCATCCACTGAATCAATTCTGCCACCTGCTATTCCAAATTTAACAATAAAGCCACCAAAGGGAGTCATCTAAAAATTGATATTCAATCCTGGAGCTTGTGCAACTCAAAATTACAATATAGTTGAAGATTTTTCTCAATCTCCTTCAGCTATGTCAACGCTTGAGGTACTTCAAAATTGTCCCTCCCAGAAGAAAGCTTTATTGTCGGCATTTGCTGGAATTGACCCGATAAATTCTAATCTTGTAGTCTTTAATCACACATGACATGTTTCATAATTACTAGCCAAATTAGCATTTTCAATCTAAGTAAATGTTCTAAATCACCTCGTTCACCGCACTATTATTTAGGATGCATCATCGACTTGCATTATTTCTATAAATTACTGGAAGTCACTTGGCTCACCTCGCTTATCTCAATGGCCAACAACTTTGAAAGCTTTTGATGGTCATACATATAAGTCGTGTGGTATTATCAATAACCTGCATATCAAACTAGGGGGAGAAATTGTAAGTGTTGACGTTGAGGTCATTGACAGACCCCTTGACAACAACATATTACTTGGAAGGCCATGGGTTTATGCTATGACTGCAATCATTTCTACTTAATTTTGAATGATTTCCTTCCCTCATAAAGGTGTTATCATAGTTATTAATCAAATCTCCTTATTTTATTCTAGTTCCTAGGTATCTGGAAGCATTCCGTTAGTTCACGCACCTGAGCTAGCACTTCAAAACATTGGTGTTGGTATCTTTAAGGATTCTTCCCTAATGGGCACCTTTTCATTACCACTGCCCACGACGTCGGCGGAAATTGAAAATATAGACACTTGTTGCTTGATATCTTCCACTTCATTTGACTTAAGAAATATTATCAATAATTTTGAAGTAGATACACTGGGTGAATTTCTTCCGCCAAGCCCAATTGAGCTTGCGTAGCAACCAATTTTCTTGGCTTGGGCGGCGCATCTTGATCCATCATCGCTGATCATTTAGGTCGATCATTAATTATATTTTGATACTCCTTCTGATCCTTTTTCATCTACATTCTTGACTGATGAGAGCATTGTGGAAGCCATGATGACGAACAGAGAACCATGGGATGATTATCATCATCGTTCTCATCTTCTAGATTACAACGAATATAATCTTATTGAACTATATTGCCCTATGATCTCTGATTTCATTTTGAATTTTATTCCAATTAATTCCATCGAATCTGAGTGAAACTTCTCAAATATTAAAGAAACAATTTCTATCCATATTTCGACCAAACTTGACATTGTAGAAAACATTCATGTTGGTGTGTCTTGTTTTGCATCTGAACTCAACACTTATTGCTCTTTTTTTCATGAATTTTGAGTTGTATTTTCTTGGTCTTATGAGGAAATGCAGGGAATATATTATAGTATTATTTAAAATACAACTAAAATGTACCCTGATTTCAAACTGATATGTCAACGCCTTCATCTTGTTCATCTGAAAAAGCCTGCTTCCATTAAAGCAGAAGTTGAAATTTTTTTTGCGTGCTTGTTTCATTTACCCTATACTTATCATAACTCCAATTTTGTTTAAAGAATGTCGGGGAAACATTTTAGAGAGAAATGGATTATGGGCACATTTTTCAACCTTATCTAGACGATTTACTCGTGCATTCATGAAAATGGACTGATCACCCGGTGCATCTCAAAGATATATTTTTACGCTGCCAACACTACA
Source organism: Pinus albicaulis (assembly GCA_034641835.2). NCBI lineage: Eukaryota > Viridiplantae > Streptophyta > Pinopsida > Pinales > Pinaceae > Pinus > Pinus albicaulis. Next base: position 968,169,265 of record CM076582.1, on the reverse strand, counting down.
AGATATGCCTCAATCCACACAAATGTGTGTTTTGTGTTGGTTTTGGTCGTTTTCTTTGATTCATCATCTCAAAATATGGAATTCGAATTAACCCACTGAAGGTCCAAGCCATTCTCAATTTTCCTGCGCCGTAAAAATTACTTTAGTTACAAAGACTTCAAGGAAAGGCTAACTTTCTAGGGAGGTTCATATCAAAATACACTAAAATGGCTAAAGGATTTACTCATCTCTTGAAAAAGTGGATTTCCTTTGATTGGGATAAGGTTGCGCAAGATTATTTTGATGCTTTTAAAGATACCCTGATCCGAGCGTCATTAATGTATCCCCCTAATTATCAGAGTGATTATTTCTTGTATCTCATCGCTGAAGATACAAACATTTCTACAGTTTTAGTCAAAGAAGATGATGGGATAGAACATCTGATATATTAATTGAGTTATAATATAAATGATATGGAATTTAGGTACTCATACGTTGAAACTATCACCTTGGCAGCCGTTCAAGATGTCCAAAGATTTTTCCATTATATCCTTCTCCGGAATACCATTTTCATTTTGGATTGCAACCCTATGACATAAATTCTGTCATGTCAATTTATAGGGGGGGGGGGTATATTCAAAATAGATCATCATTTTGCAGGAATTTGATTTGGAATTCATCAAATCCAAGTCAAAGAAGTCTTTGGTTTTTGTTGAGCTTCTATGCAACCTTCCCTCTGATAGTACTGAAACTACATCATCTGACCCATGGTATGGGGATTTTATCATTTATCTCCAAACCGAAACTTTCTTGCTCGATACCTCTCGCTCACAATAATGACGTATCTGATACCAAGCCAAATATTATATTATCGCCAACGATACTCTTTATCGTCGTGGTGTCGATACTATTTTAAGGAGGTGCCTCACTCATGAGGAAGACGAAAATGTTTTGAATGATTGTCATGCTGGTGCTTTTGGTGGACATTTTTCTGGGTACACTACCATGCAAAATATTCTCTGCACTGGTTACTTATGGCCAAGAATATTTCGAGACTGATTTCTCACGGTCAGAAGTTGTGATGCGTGCCAGATATTTGATTGTAAAATTTTCA
>CM076582.1:967374911-967568072 GCA_034641835.2 Pinus albicaulis | reverse complement strand
TTTGTACTTTCCTTCACCTCATTTTACCTCATTTTTCCCTTGTCCTTTTCTATTTTAAACCCAATTGATCAATAAAAATAGTTAAAATTACTTCTAGAATGGTTTACATGACTGACTTGTTGAATTTTGTGATTGTTTCCATTGTTAAGCATTTTGACCGGAACTAGCTGCAGAATGCATGCATTCCGTAGCTAACCGGCGATTCTGCAGCTACCTTTATGTTTGAGCATGTTCCAGGTGGCCTCTTGAGGAAAAACGCATATGGGCATGATCCACGTCGTGCCTACATGGTGTGTTGCTCGTCATGGAAGAGAAAATGAATTCTGGGTACGGTTATGCATGTGGGAACACATTTGTGAAGGAAGACTCCTACTAGGACTGTCTCAGTCCAGGTGTCTTTTCTCTTTCACGCAGCCACCTCAAGGACTCCTAGAATGATTTGGATAAGGAAAGACATCATTCCTAAATTATTGTAATTATTGTTACTTGCATTTACTTTATAAACTCTTGAGTAGGCCGAGAGCTTAGTTAGAAATTTTGTATTAGATTTGCTGCTATATTTTGTGAAAACTCTGTGTTACGTCTTTGAAGACACAGAGCATTATGTTCAAACTATTGCATCGTTAATGGAGTAGACAAAATTATCTTGAAGGCGTGATTTAATTTTGAAGTTGAATGCCGTCAAGTGGTAGAGGGCCCCTGCCCCTTGAACGGATTTCTTTTGCGTAAACTAGATAAGTTTTTCCTAGCTGTCTTTACGTTCTGCATATTGAATTAGTAGTTTTTTTGTTTTATATACTGTAGTCGTACTCATTCTAGTTCTTCCATAAGAAGACACTCTTCCAACAGACTAAAATGATGAATGTTTAAATGACTATGGTATTGTAGAATAGGAGTTAAATTTGTATTTGTTTTTAACTAGCTACTGTAGTCATATTCGTTCCAGTTCTTCCACAAGAAGACACTTTGCCAATAAATTAAAACGATGAATGTTTAATGACTATGGTACTGTAGGATAGGATTTGTATTTGTTTTTAACTAGATACTGTAGTTATATTCATTCCAGTTCTTTCACAAGAAGACATTCTTCCAACAGATCATAACAATGAATGATGAATAGCTATAGTATCATAGGAATTAGTTGTAGTTTTTAGTCTTCACTATCATAGTTGCACTTGTCCTAACCACTCTTCCACAAGAAGAAATTCTTCCAAGACATCCTTAAGAAGTTCAAGATATAACTGTGATGTGACAACTTAGTTTCATTTGCTTTCAGTTCATTTGCTTTCAATTGCATACAAGTCCATAGTCAAAATTGTTCTACTCTTCCACAAGAAGGAACTCTTCCAAAATATCACTCATGATGAACAAACCGATTGTGTAACTTCATAGGATAGTGCATGTTAATTAGAATTCTCCGGAGTTTCATTTTGCATTTAATTCATGTCCAGCTACTTCATTTCAAAGTTTGATGATGGCTTATGGTTTAACATTGTTCTAGTTTAGAAGCATCTTAAGCTCATGTTTAAATCAATTCATTGCACTTACATCTCATAGTCACATTGTCACCCTTTGCACAGTAAATCACTTTAGTTGATAGGATTCATAAGACAGCCTTCATTATTTACAAATATCTTTTTGTTCTGAAAACCATCAATGATCCATAACCTTAGGAACAGAAGATAACATCATTACAAGGTCTGAAATATCTTTGCAAATTCCTCACCATAAACAGAGCTCTTCCTCAACAGAACTACCTTGAAAAGAAACCAATAACTCTTTGAGTATAGGCTCTGTGACATTCAATTGAAATTGCAGAATAGAACTAGGAACTAGTCATGGAATAGATGAGCTTAGAATAGAATGTTGCATCATGATTAGTGTCTAACTATCTAGTTAGAAAACTTGCATATTTAGTGATCATTTCTCAAAGTCTAGTTTGTGTCATTTGTTTAAGAAGTCATCATTAAGCTTTTGTTTCTATTCAGTCATAGTTTAGATGTTGCTTCAGTATTTTTGATTACATTTGCCATTCCATACATTAGGCTCAACTGTGTTTTTGACCACCAATTTCTTTTCATTATTTTCCTAGGCACTTTCATTGTAAACACAAAACTTCAAAAGACCAAAAACATCATAAATCAACATAAAAGACCAAAACATCACAAAACACTACACACAACGCACTAGGAAACAAGCACCTAGGTACATATGGTACATTTCACTTCAGCAGTTTACAAATCCTAGTTGACAATTAAATGAACTCAGTTTAGGAGACTAGATTGAGACACAACATTTTGGCGCCGTTGCCGGGGAAGTGAAAACTAGGTAATCTTTGTTTCTTAGCATCCAAAAACAATTTTATGCGTAGGGAGAGAGATTCAAGGGGAAGATTTATAAGCAGCAGAGGCAGAAGTTTGACATCTAGAACACCACTTGTTTCATCTAGATCCAGAACTAGTACACCTTCAACTCAAACCCATCTTCCATCCTTTACTGATCCTGGACTTATAGAAGATCTAAGGTCACCTATTCCATTAGAGAAACCTTCCACTTCATCCATTGAACCTGCCATAGAAGAGGATCCAAAAACTTTTGTTGAGGATACAAACTTTTCTACTTCCACAGGAGAGTCAACCATGGCAGAAGAAGGAGGAGGAGGAGTTGTTAATGGAGAACACACATTATTTGGAGGAAGAGGAGGTAGAGGTAGAGGAGAAGGAGGAAGAGGAGGTAGAGGTGCAGATGGAGGAAGAGGTAGAATAGGAAGCTCTTTTGGGTTCCCTATACTTGATGGAGAAAACAATACAACCATGAAAAACATTTCACCTTCTGTCCTTCCGAACTTCTATGGACTTAAAACTGAGGATCCTGAAACTTTCTTATTCGAATTTGAAGTACTGTGTAGGACTTATGACTACCTTCAAGATGCCCAAAAATTGAAATTATTTCCTTCAACTCTGAAAGGAGCAGCATTGAAGTGGTTTATGAGCTTAAGCAGTAGTTCCATTAGGACATGGGAAGACATGAAACAAGCATTTCTAGAGAGGTACTTGGATTATTGTATGCCGGTTAATCATAAGGAAGAAGTGTTCAAGATGTTACAAAAAGAAGATGAAAACTTAGAAGATTTGTTGGAAAGATTTAAATACAACATAAAAATGGCACAAATGGAAAACCTAGATCAAGACACTTTAAAATCTCTTTTGTTGAAAACCATTAGGGATGAATGGTTGGATATCCTTAACATGATGGGAAAAGGGGATATATCACGACTCACATTACCTGAAATATCTGAGTTATGTATCAACCTTTCCAGAGGGAAATCCAAAACTGTCAAAGGTCCAAGAGATCCTGCTCTTGCAAGAGCAAGTAAATCTGCTTCTGGGACAGTAAGTAGATCAGAAATAGGACACATGCTTGATGATTTTAAATATGACATCTTAGGGAGTCTTAGTGAAAAAATAGACACCCTCAAGATACAAAACAAGCAAAAGGCTGAATCTGATGCCTTGGCAATCTTTTGTCCCAAATGTAGGAAGAAACATGCCTTGAGAGAGTGCCCTTTGGATGTAAAAGTTGTAGAAACCTGTGTTATTTGTTCTGAGAAACATGAGACCAAGAATTGTCCTTTTCTTCCTGGTCTCAAGGCTGTTTTTCAAGAAGAAACTCCTACAGATTCCACAGAATCTCTTAACTTTGTATCTAGAAGACCTTGGCAGGGATCTCAGACACAGGGATTTCATGATCAAATGTATAATCAACCTCCACCTTGGAATTCTTGGCAGAAACCTTGGCCCCAATTTCAAAATCAATCTCAAGCTTGGGCACAAGGATCACAAGGTCCCTATGGAAGATACTCTCCATATTATCGGTATCCACCATCCTATCCACCATATCCACATTTTTATCCTCAAAATCCTCAACAAAATTTTCCTCAAAATCTTCAACAAAATCCTCAACAACATCATCCGAACCAACCTCATCAAAATCAACCACTTCCATTACCATTCCCTCAAAAATCCAATCAATTACCAGCTCAGCCTATACCAAACCCCAATAATAAGAACCCTCAGAATACATACATGATAGAAGGACAACAATTTCCAACTTATTTAATTACTCCTCTAGACCTTAGTGATGTTCGACTTAGGTCTGGAAGGATACTTGAGAAGAGGAAACCTTCTGTGATCATACAAGAACAAGATAATTCTGAGGAAGACTCCCTACGGGTTAATAAAAGTCTTGAGGAAGAAACATCCTTTCAAGGCCAAAACATTGAAAAACTGAAACAAAAACATCCAATAAGCCCAACTCCAGTATTAGAGCAACCATCCACATCTACTTCTATACCTCCCTTTCCGGAAAGATTACAAATTGACAAAGGTGTAGAAAAACAAATAATGGTGCCTAATTATGATTTCTTGGATGAATTGAGAAATGTTTGCATTAAAATTCCATTATTGCAAGCCATCCAGGAAATCCCAATTTTAGCCAAAACAATAAAGGAGTTGAGTATGAAGACAACAAAGAAAAGAATAAGAGAAACCAAGAAAATTCAACTGGTAGGACAACTAGCAGATATTATGATGGGTAAGATTACTATTCCAAAGTACCTTGACCCAGGAAATCCAGTTGTCAAAATTCACATCAATGGAATTGAAATTCAAAACACACTCATTGACTTAGGAGCGGCAATAAATATCATGAGTAGACAAATCATGGACAAACTGAAACTTCCTAATCTTCTCTTTACACCCACACTATTACAATTAGCAGATAGATCTGTGATCAGACCAGATGGGGTAATAGAAGACATTCCAGTGTTCCTAGACTCTTGGGAGTACCCTGTGGATTTCATGATCCTGACACCCAAGAATAATCTAGGAGGCCATCCTGTCATACTAGGAAGACCTTGGTTGGCTACAGCTGATGCTTTTATTAGTTGTAGGTCCGGTGATATGTATATTTCTGATGGAAGTTCAACAAGAAATTCACTTTATATCCTCCAGCTAGGACAATTACAGATCTAGATGACACTCAATGGATAGAGGATGAAGAATATTTGCAACCACTCTTCACAATTTCAGAAATTAGTGAAGATAATCAAATTCTGAATACTCTAGAAAATTTTGAATCTTCTCCAGAGCAAAAACAAGAATCATTTCAAGAGAAATCCAATATTGATTTCTTGTCATCTAGACAGATGTCTCTTCATTCTATGGACAAATTTGGCAGTTCTACAAGTGAAATTTTTCCAGGCAAGACCTTGAATATAAACAAAAACCTGGAAAAATCTCAACAAGAAGAGCTAGTCAAAGTATTACGGAGACATTCTTCTGCATATGCATGGGAATACACTGACATGAAAGGGATAAGTCCCAAGACTTGTACTCATCACATCTATATAGAGGCAAATTGCAAACCAATTAGACAACCTCAAAGACGGATGAATCCAAATCTTAGGGAAATTGTCAAGGAAGAACTACAAAAATTGTTAAATGTTAACTTCATTTATCCTATTTCAGATAGTCAGTGGGTTTCCCCTTTAGTAATTGTACCTAAGAAAAATGGAAAATGGAGGTGTGTGTTGACTACCGAGAACTGAATAAAGCTACTCTTAAAGACCATTTTCCCTTACCTTTCATAGATCAAGTATTAGATACATTAGCAGGTAAAAAGTACTTTTCATTCCTGGATGGATTTAGTGGTTACAATCAAATCCAAGTAGCACTCGAAGACCAAGATAAAACCACATTTACTTGTCCTTGGGGTACCTATGCCTACCGAGTATTGCCATTTGGATTGTGCAATGCACCTGCAACATTCCAAAGGGCAGTATTATGAATTTTTTCTGATCTGATACATGACTGTGTAGAGGTGTACATGGATGATTTTACAGTTTATGGGGATACATTTGAAGAGGCTTTAGAAAATTTGGAAAAGGTCTTAAAAATATGTCAAGAAGCAAACCTTTCTCTTAGTCATGAAAAATGTTTTATGATGTTCACTGAAGGTATTGTTTTAGGGCACCACATTTCAGGGGATGGGATTAGAGTTGATGAAGCGAAATTTGAAGTTATTTCTAACCTATCCATTCCAAGTTGTCAAAGAGATGTAAGAAGTTTTCTAGGATTTACGGGGTACTATCGGAGATTTATAGAAAACTTCACCAAAATAGCATCTTCTCTCTTCAAATTACTCACCAAAGATTGTGAATTTAAGTGGACTTCTGATTGCCAGTTAGCTTTTGAAACCCTGAAAACCAAAATTTCTGAAGCACCTATATTAAGGGGACCTAACTGGAAGTTACCTTTTCATATCTTGACAGATGCTTCCGATACAGCTCTGGGAGCAGTATTGGGACAGAAAGATTTAATTCCCTATGCCATCTATTATATCAGTAAAAATTTGACTCCTGCAGAGTTAAACTATACTGTAACTGAAAAAGAGTATTTAGCTGTTGTTCATGCCATTAACAAATTTAGACACTATATAACAGGCTATGAAACTTTTATTCACACTGATCATTCTGCCATTAGATATTTAATGAATAAATCAATCACTAATGGTAGAGTTATAAGATAGTTGTTATTATTGCAAGAATTCAACATTACTATTCTAGATAGGCCTGGAAAACAAAACACTGTGGCTGACTTCCTGTCTAGAATTCAAAATATCAAAGATGACACTCCGGTTGAAGATCAATTTCCTGATGAATATCTTTTTGCAGTTTCTACTCAAACTCCATGGTTTGCCGATATTGCTAATTATTTAGTTTCAGGAAAGTTTCCTTCAATTATGAATGCAAGGGATAAAAGAAAAATCATTAATGATAGTGCAAGATATTCATGGGTCGCTAATGAGTTGTACGAGACAGGTTCAGATTTGATCATTAGAAGGTGTGTTCGTGAAGATGAGATGCCTGAAATTCTCAAGGCATGTCATGATGAACCTTGTGGCGGACACTTTGCAGACAAGAGGACAGCCTATAAGATCCTTAATTTAGGATATTATTGGCCATCTTTATTTAAAGATGCAAGGGAGTATGTAAAAAGGTGTGACAGTTGCCAAAGGGTAGGGAAACCTTCTCCTTCGGGTGAGATGCCATTACAACCTCAGGTACACATTGAACCTTTTGAAAAATGGGCCTTAGATTTTGTAGGACCTATTAGTCCTCCATCAAGACAAAAGAAATATATATTAGTTTGCACTGATTATGTTACTAAGTGGGTAGAAGCTAAACCATTACTTGTTGCTAATGAATCATCTGTAGTTACTTTTCTTTTTGAGGATATTTTTACTCGTTTTGGTGTCCCAAGGGAAATTGTTACGGATCAAGGAGCTCAATTTACATCAAGGCTAGTGGAGAAAATGATGGAGAAGTACAAAATCAGACATAGAACATCTACTCCTTATCATCCACAAGCAAATGGTCAAGTGGAATCCACTAATAAAGTTATTGAAGGAATCCTAACAAAGATTGTTCATCTACATAGAAGAGATTGGGTAGATAGGCTTCCTGAAGCCTTGTGGGCCTATAGAACTACATGGAGAAACACAACAGGCCATACTCCTTATGAGCTTGTTTATGGAAAGCAAGTTTTGTTTCCTTTAGAGTTCCAAATCCAAACATTCAAGATGGCAGTTCAGCTAGGACTTGATCTAACGGAGGCACAAAAGCATAGACTGGAGCAAATTAATGAATTGGATGAGATCAGACAAGATGCAGTTCAGAAAACAAGTCTAGTCCAACAGTAAAGGGCTAGATGGCATGACAAGTACATCAAAGAGAAGAAATTTAAAGAGGGTGATTGGGCTCTCTTGTTTGATTCAAAATTCAAGGATTTTCAAGGGAAATTTCAGACACATTGGCTTGGGCCAAATGAAATTGTTCGAATTTTTGATAATGGGGCAGTAAAAATCAGAACTATAGATGAAGAGGAGGTCACTTTTCTTGTGAATGGCCATAGAATGAAGCTATACCACAAGCCACTCTCAAGAGAAGAGTTTGTCAAGAAGTTCCAAGGAGACAATGATGTGAAGTTAATGAAGAAGAGTCTCTCTTCTTCATCAACTTGATTAAATTTTCTGAAGCATTTCTCTTTTGAAAAAATAAAAAATAAAAAATAAAAATAAAAAATAAAAAATAAAGGTATAAACATGAAAACCAATCACTGATTGGCATGTTTATACAGAAAAGATAGGGTGAAAATCAGAGTCTCTCTGACACTCTAACTTTTCCCATTTTTTTTTTCTAAGCAGCTGTTATAAAAATCATAAGTTCAGTGCCATAGTACTTATGATTCATTTCATCTCACTCCATTCACTATCCATCCATACTTCATCTCATCCATCATTCACATTTCACTCCATTCCATTCCATTCATTTCACTCCATCTTCCATTCACTTCATTTTCATGTCAAAACATAGAATTTGATATCTTGCTTCAAGTGAATAAAAATATGCCATGAATTGCAGTACAGCCCTTATGTTCCTTCATTCCATGAACTGAATCCATTCTTATTCCATTATCCACTTCATAATCCATCATCCATTTCATCCATTTTCATAAACATTTCACCCATCTTCCAGAAAAATTTCATTTTCATGATTAAAGTATTCTACAGGAACATTCTGCAGCTCAGTGGACATTCTGCAGCTGATCACCTTTTCTGCAGCCCGACAGTCTTTTTGCAGCTATAAACCCTGAAGGCATCAACCAGCAGACATCAGAATTACAACAAAGTGATCCAGTGAATTCATGAATCAAAAATATCAAGAAAATTGTGAAAGATTCCTCCAAAGATGAGCAGAGAAGACAAAGGCTACACAAACATCAAATAAAGGGCAGAGGTAACAAATTTAAATTACGATGGAAATTCATAAAAATTTAGCATAGTTTAGTTGTGGATTATTCGAAAGGTTGTTTTAATTATTTTATTGATCAAACACCAAACAAAACCCTCTACAGACTTTGTATTAAATCTTCCAATTCAAATTTTCTATCCGATAGCATTTGAGCGGTGAAACGGCCAAAGCATTTGAAATTCCCACGACTCTTAACCAAGTTCTTTAATGATGAAGATTTTTCCTGCTGTCGTAAATCCTCCGCCGTCTCCTCAAATCATTAATGCAATCCTCCACCTCACTCCACCACTCTATGCCGTGACCATTTGCCATAACGTCATTCCGTAGCCAGTATTCCATTCCAAAGGCAGAAGCATTATTATCATCAGGAGCAGAACAGAAGAGGTAAGTTTGGAAGTATAATAGTGTGAGAACTCAAAACCACTTGATCCCGTGAACAGAGAGCATATCACTGTGAAAAAAGTTTGGAGCATTTTCACTGTCAACACAGAGTTGTGGCCGTGTAGAGTTTAAAGCCTGTTGCTACCAAAAGACAGAGGTGCTAAAATTGAAGAATTTTTGCTACCAAAGACAGAGGTGTGGTAGTGATTGAGTTTAAAGTCTGTTATTACCAAAGACAGAGGTGTGGTAGTGATTGAAGTTTGTTGTTACCCGAGACAGAGAGGCTGTAGTGTTGAATTTGAAGCATACCATTTGCTATCAGAGACAGAGGTTGAGTTTGAAGTCTGTTGTTACTAGAAACAGAAGTGTTTTTCAGTGATTGAGTTTGAAGTCTTCTGTTACCAAAGACAGAGGTATTGCACAAAAAGAAACTTGAAACCATCTACCATTGTCTATCAGAGACATATTAGCTCGAAAATTGAAATTGCTTTCATATCACTCCAAAGTTCAACAGAAGTACATCAGTCCGAGGTTTCGAAGGCATTCTTCATTATCAAACAGAGGCATACCAGCCAGAGATTTTGAAGCTGTTGCTATTAATCAAAGGTATGTCATTCCAAAATTGAAGCCATTTTAATTAGAGCTTGAAGCCATTTTAATCCGAAAGTAAAATACATTGTTTTGTGGGTAGAGAAGAGTGTTAATTTGATATTGAAAAAACATCATGGGTTTCATCGTAAGGACTGAGCCTGTGGGATCAAAATATTTAGAAGGTTACCCACAATGCAAGGAGATGTTACAACAAATAGGATGGCTTAAATTCTTGGAAAAATTTAATGGCTTCCATAAGGAAGTAACCAAAACATTTGCCAGATCATTCCAAGGTACTGAAGTTGAGATAGGGGATGTCAAGTTTGCTATTACTGAAGTTTTTATAGCAGAGGCTATAGGATTGTCCAGAACTGGGGAAAGATGGTTTAAAAATAGGGAATTCCACAATGACTCATGGAAACAAATTTTAAAATCACCAAATATGGATGTTAGTGTGTTCAAGAAAGGAATTCCCAGTACAGCCTTGAAAAGCAAATGGAGAAACATACTACTTCTTTTACAAAAGTTTGTTACATGTGAGGGTAGATATGGGACATTCTATGTCTACCATATTAGACTAATGTTGCATTTTCTAGGAGAAGATTTGAATCTACCATATTTCTTGTATCAAAGTCTGAAGAAAATGGCTTCCTGTGTTTAGAGAAGAGTTCAGTTTTTGGAGACAACCCTGTATCATCATGGGTTAGTCAAAATTTTAATTGAGCATCATCTATCTAAATCAAATGATACATGGGATGATTTATTAATAAGAAATCATTTTGAAGAAGCAAAAGAACTATCACCTGAACCACAGCCCACAAAAAGAAGTAGGAAATGGAGGACTCCAGAAGGTAAAAGTGACAAACTGGTTCAAGAAAGCAGTGAGGAAGTCATTTTGGAGAAGTTGACTCGAATCAAGAGCCAAATAAAGGAAAAGAAGATAATCAAGGAATCTGTTATAGAGAAAGGAGAGGGGTCCTCTCAACTTAGGAGAAGCCACAGATTAAAAGGAAAACTGAAGAAAACATCAATCAAACAAACAAGGGTAATCAATATTGAAGATGAAGAAACATCCATGGAAGAGTATGATGATGAAGATTTTTATGAAGGCACCCCTGAGATTGATCCTGCTCAACAGGAAATCTATGATTATGTGGAAACTTTAGAAGAGGACAGCTTCAGAAAGAGAAGAGAGAACCCCCAGTCCTCCACTGACTGAAATTGATATATTAAGGAGGGATAGGTATGAGTTGGAATTGTTGAATAGACACATCAAAAATGAGAATGAAATTCTCAAAGATCAAATCAAGCTCAAGACTGACATGAACTCAACCTTATCCCTGCATATAGACGAAGTGGAGAGGACCAATGAGAAGATGAAGACAAGGAACAAAAAGTTGATCAGGGCACTCACAAACCTCAGGTTCAAACTTGTGATCAGGAAACCCAGAAGGCCTCTAGCTTTCAGACAAAGGAGAAGAAGGGGATTAGATGTCCTTGCAGAAGCCTCAGAATTCATAGGATAATTTGCATGAGGACATGCAAAGAGACAGCATTGGGGGTATGTTGAGCCTCAAATTTGTACTTTCCTTCACCTCATTTTACCTCATTTTCCCTTGTCCTTTTCTATTTTAAACCCAATTGATCAATAAAAATAGTTAAAATTACTTCTAGAATGGTTTACATGACTGACTTGTTGAATTTTGTGATTGTTGCCATTGTTAAGCATTTTGATCGGAACTAGCTGCAGAATGCAGGCATTCCGTAGCTAACCGGCGATTCTGCAGCTACCTTTATGTTTGAGTATGTTCCAGGTGGCCTCTTGAGGAAAAATGCATATGGGCATGATCCACGTCGTGCCTACATGGTGTGTTTCTCGTCATGGAAGAGGAAATGAATTCTGGGTACGGTTATGCACGTGGGAACACATTTGTGAAGGAAGACTCCTACTAGGACTGTCTCAGTCCAGGTGTCTTTTCTCTTTCACGCAACCACCTCAAGGACTCCTAGAATGATTTGGATAAGGAAATACATCATTCCTAAATTATTGTAATTATTGTTACTTGCATTTACTTTATAAACTCTTGAGTAGGCCGAGAGCTTAGTTAGAAATTTTGTATTAGATTTGTTGCTAGATTTTGTGAAAACTCTGTGTTACGTCTTTGAAGACACAGAGCATTGTGTTCAAACTATTGCATCGTTAATGGAGCAGACAAAATTATCTTGAAGGCGTGATTTAATTTTGAAGTTGAATGCCGTCAAGTGGTAGAGGGCCCCTGCCCCTTGAACGGATTTCTTTTGCGTAAACTAGATAAGTTTGTCCTAGCTGTCTTTACGTTCTGCATATTGAATTAGTAGTTGTTTTGTTTTATATACTGTAGTCGTACTCATTCTAGTTCTTCCATAAGAAGACACTCTTCCAACAGATTAAAATGATGAATGTTTAATGACTATGGTATTGTAGGATAAGAGTTAAATTTGTATTTGTTTTTAACTAGCTACTGTAGTCATATTCGTTCCAGTTCTTCCACAAGAAGACACTTTGCCAATAAATTAAAATGATGAATGTTTAATGACTATGGTACTGTAGGATAGGAGTTGTATTTGTTTTTAACTAGATACTGTAGTTATATTCATTCCAGTTCTTTCACAAGAAGACATTCTTCCAACAGATCATAACAATTAATGATGAATAGCTATAGTATCATAGGAATTAGTTGTAGTTTTTAGTCTTCACTATCACAGTTGCACTTGTCCTAATCACTCTTCCACAAGAAGAAATTCTTCCAAGACATCCTTAAGAAGTTCAAGATATGACTGTGATGTGACAACTTAGTTTCATTTGCTTTCAGTTCATTTTCTTTCAATTGCATACAAGTCCACAGTCAAAATTTTTCTACCTCTTCCACAAGAAGGAACTCTTCCAAAATATCACTCATGATGAACAAACCAATTGTGTAACTTCATAGAATAATACATGTTAGTTAGAACACTCCGGAGTTTCATTTTGCATTTAATTCATGTCCAGCTACTTCGTTTCAAAGTTTGATGATGGCTTGTGGTTTAACATTGTTCTAGTTTAGAAGCATCTTAAGCTCATGTTTAAATCAATTCATTGCATTTATATCTCATAGTCACATTGTAACCCTTTGCACAGTAAATCATTTTAGTTGATAGGACTCATAAGACAACCCTCATTATCTACAAATATCTTTTTGTTCTGAAAACCACCAATGATCCATAACCTTAGGAACAGAAGATAACATCATTACAAGGTCTGAAATACATCTGCAAATTCCTCACCATAAACAGAGCTCTTCCTCAACAGAACTACCTTGAAAAGAAACCAATAACTCTTTGAGTATAGGCTCTGTGACATTCAATTGAAATTGCAGAATAGAACTAGGAATTATTCATGGAATAGATGAGCTTAGAATAGAATGTTGCATCATGATTAGTGTCTAACTATTTAGTTAGAAAACTTGCATATTTAAGTGATCATTTCTCAAAGTCTAGTTTGTGTCATTTGTTTAAGAAGTCATCATTAAGCTTTTGTTTCTATTCAATCATAGTTTAGATGTTGCTTCAGTATTTTTGATTACATTTTCCATTCCATACATTAGGCTCAACTGTGTTTTTGACCACCAATTTCTTTTCATTAGTTTCCTAGGCACTTTCATTGTAAACACAAAACTTCAAAAGACCAAAAACATCATAAATCAACATAAAAGATCAAAACGTCACAAAACACTACACACAACGCACTAGGAAACAAGCACCTAGGTACATATGGTACATTTCACTTCAGCAGTTTACAAATCCTGGTTGACAATTAAATGAACTCAGTTTAGGAGACTAGATTGAGACACAACAAACACAAAACTTCAAAAGACCAAAAACATCATAAATCAACATAAAAGACAAAAACATCACAAAACACTACACACAACGCACTAGGAAACAAGCACCTAGGTACATATGGTACATTTCACTTCAGCAGTTTACAAATCCTGGTTGACAATTAAATGAACTCAGTTTAGGAGACTAGATTGAGACACAACAAGGCCAAGCCACCTCCTTCAGCTACAGTGTTATTTCTGTAGAAGTATAACATTGTGTTGCAGGGTGTTGCAGTGGACGTTTCACAACACCACTTTTGGAGCTTGTTTTTCAGAGGAGGAAGCTTCCCTTCGTTTGGGATATCGGTGAGGAGGACTCTTGAGATGATTTCAGATCTTGGCACTTGGCCAATACATTTTATATCTCCTACAGTGCAGTCCCTCTCCTTGACTGCGTTATTTTCAGCGTGCATTTGCAATAAGGGTTTGCAGATTGTTTGAAGGGTGAGATCTTCAGTGTTAGGATCAACCTTTCACTTGGAAGATCCATTGGAGGAAATTTTTTTAGCTTGTACATCATCTTCATCCATCTCCATATAGTTCTTGGGTTGCAGCTACTACTCAGTCATAGGACTGCAACTCCGACATTTTCTCCATTTTACATATTTCAGGAAATCCTCCTAGGATTGTCTTGAAATAGTGTTTGGGAGCTTAGATATTCACTCCCAACATTGTATGAGCCATATATTTGCAGGCGTATGTTATTTTACATTCCAATGTAGCAGTTTACAATCTATGACTATGTTGTACATGTTCATGAACACTCTGCAATATAGCAACATTTCACTTTTTAGCATATGTATTGATGGGAGGCTTGTTTTCCTTGATTATTTGAGTTGTATTGCACTTATTTTCTGCTGATTTACATAATAAAATCACTCCATGGTTTCCATACATTTTGATATGATGTTATTCATTTCTATTTCCAGTATTGTGTTAATATATTGTTGCATCCCCATTTTGTGTAATATTCCAAATCTGGAATAGCACAACAAGCCTGCTGAAATAATGCACTCCTGGGAGATTGATGTATAGAAATGAGTTTACAACCCTTGAATCCCTTATATCATCATATCTAGAGTCTATATCCAAAAGGGGAGAAAAAACAAATCAAACTAGGTGTGGTAAACAAATCTCCCACCACCTAGTCTAGCTGAAAAACACCCTACAAGAGGGGCTGCAGCTATGCACAACAAACTGCTTCAGAAATAATGCAGTATTGCATAGTATGAGTAGGAGTCCATCAAATATGATAAACTAATTAATATACAATATCAAATCAGAACTACAATGAAGCTCTTTCAATATACAGTAGAATGCATGAGACAATAGAGTAAGAAATCTTCATAAAAGAAGGCTGCAACACATATATAAATGAAGAAATGGCTCAACAGCGTTATTTTGAGGAGCTGCAGTAGCTAAATATTACAACTCAGATCTAGGATATATCTGTGGAAAAAACATCAGATCTATTTCAAATCTAGAAACTAGATAGTCTTATTTACAAGATCCCCTTGGGGTTTTGACCAAATCATGCATAAACAAGAGTAGATATGAGTTTTAAGTTGCAGATCTGTAAAATGATGCAGTAATTTCTAAATATAAATTTACATTACAATAGAATATATCTAAACAGAACATGGATCAAAACACCCGGAAGAATCTCATATCAAAATAACGCCCGGAAGAATCTCATCGAAACTAGGATCAAAACACCCAGAAGAATCTTGTATCAAAATAACGTCGTTCCTCAATGGAAACAACGTTGTAGCTTAAATGACATAGATGGCCAACTACCAAGATACAGATCTGAAGTGGAAACAGGAGAGGCACTCTTCCAGGAGGTTAAAAGACACACTCCATGAGAAGAGGCTCCCAGAACAAGCTAGATCTTTGCAGATCTATAATCCCACTTGCTGCAGCTTGCGAAATCAAGCAAACCCTGACTGGATCTATGCTGCAATTGGAAGTAGAGCTTGGCCTCAAGCTTGATAGTGGATCAAATCAGCAAATACTCCTCCAATAATCCTCAAAGGAAGAGGTGAATCCATACATAAGAACTCCAAGTGCTAAGCAGCACAATCCTCCACTAAACAACAAAGAATATTATTTGTCTAAATAGACAAGATACTCAGAAATATAATCAATCAATAACCTTCTCTTGCTGCCTTCCCTTTCCTTTTATAAGATGAAAGCCTTTGCAAACCCTAAACCACCTTGATGAGTTAGCTCCTTTCACATGAGGGGCCTCCTTCTAGAACTGTGCTATCCCTTCATGAGATACACTGAACCTAGACAGTGTTGTAGATTTGGTCAAGGTTGACCTAGTCTCATAGCTCAAACCCCTTTCACACCTCCAAGTGATTTATTTATGTGGCCCTAATTTATCTGTGTTCACATGGGCATTGATTTATTCATCCCTTTCAGGAGTTTTACATGTCCTCCTTTATTCATTTATTCATGCAACAGAAAGTAAAAAAAAAATGAATATTCCTCTTAGCTTATGCTAAGTAGGAATATTACAGTCCTCCCCTTCAAAATGTTGCTTGTCCTCAAGCAACTGATAGGGTAAGAGCTGTAGTACTTCTCCTCCTCCATTGATGGCATCATCAAGGATCAAGTCCTCATCATAATCTAAGTGCTCAACAAGCCAATAAATCATGAATTTTTCCTCGAAAGCCAACATAATATGTGCATATTCCATCCCTTCACGAGTGAAAAACTCAACAGAAATAAACATGGTTGAAGCAATGCTACATCTAAAACATGTATCATGAAGTAAAGGTAGAAGTTCCAAGGCATGTGGTACATACAAGCTGCCCATCTTCTGTCCATACAATCCCAAAAACAATACAACTATATCATCCAAGTATGGAAGCAAGACTACATATGTGCAAACTGAAATCTGAACTTGAGGAGGTGGGTCAAAATCCCACATGTGATGCCAGCGCAGTGCACATATTTTCTTCATTAGAGCCAGGTGTGGCAAGTGTCATTCCCACCACACATTTTCTGCATGATTCACCTTAACATGGCTGAAGATGTTACATAATTTTGGTGCCTTTGGGAAGCACCCATCATGAAAAGGAATCTCCCTTTGCACAACAAGGGAGTGGCCAAGCTCACAATTTCTATTGCCCCCCAACAAGCTATGAGATCCACATGATCTCTCACTCCCTTTAGGATTAATATCCTACAAAAACATGGCAAAGGAATGTAATAAATCAGAAAATACAACTTTCTTGGCATGATCAAATCCTTTGCCATCATAGTCCTTCATACCCATGGAGTTGTGCATGAGCATTCCCTTCCTCTCAAGCAAAGGGAGAGCTGGCTGGGATGAATCTTGCAAAGAGTACATTGGCTGCCCCAATCCTACATAGCTATTGCACTCTTGAAAGTGCTTATGTAAGTCCTCTCTCAAGCCTTCCCAATCAAAACTCTTCATGATCAAGGTATAGATCTTCATGGAATACATATGGCTCAGGAAGGATTCTTCATATGCTCCTTGTAGGATCTTCTGCTTGAGCTTGGAATCTCTAGCCAAGAAGACCTTAGCATGATAATAGATGACTCCCCCTTGGACTAAGTAGCCCTCTTCTTGCTGCATGTCATCTAGTATCATACTTGTGTGGAGATCTTTGGAATACTCTACGAACAGTTGAGATTTCCAATAAAGATCCACACTGCTCAATAATGACAGCACTACTGATACATCCATGGAAGTGCTTGTCATGTTGCTGATTTCCCTTTTGAAATTACACATGAAAAAATTGTTTGTGGGAAGGTTGATCCTCCCATTCCTCTCCTCCCACAGCGCAGATTCAGAAAAGAGAGAGGGAGATATTGATGCAGGAAGAGGATCTCCCTCATACTTGGGTTGTCCCAAGCCCTCTAATGATGTGAATTGGTCTCTCATTGCTCCAATCCTTCCTTGATCTAGATTTGGAGCAGTACTTTGTGGAGCCTTCCCCACAAGATCTAAATCTGATGGCATTCCAGGTGGCTTGCCATTAGATAAGAATGTCCCTTGTAGCATCCTCATGAACATGAGAGAAGGAACTGTGAGATACCTGCTTCCACTATGCAAATCCATCTCTACTATTTGTGTGGAAGTACTAGGTGAAGGATAAGTGTGCATGCCTTGAATAATTTGTGGTTTCCCACTCTTCAAGTCCACCCACTCCATTTTTGAAGCTTTCCAATGAGTGGTAACCTTCCCCAAGGTAATCAACCATTGGAGACCCAAAATGATGTTGGTGTCTAGTATGTCAACTACAAAGAAGTGATCTACCACAGTGTAGAATCCCATAGTGACAGAGAGTGATGGAACATATTGCATGCATTGCATGGTCCTATCTCCTACGACCAAAACAGAAAATCCCTCAAAAGTGTCAGTGGGTATTTCTCTCCTTTGCACAAGATGAGCATCAATAAAGTTTTGGGTTGCCCCTCTGTCAATCAGGACAGATACTCTTTGATTCATGACTGAACCTTGTACTCTTAGGGTCAAGTAATTAGGAACTCCTCTCAAAGATGCAAGAGTTCCACTCATTGGAGCAAAGTGTTAGGTCCCTATATTACTAGTATAGTCCCTTATTATTGTTAGTGTAACCCCCTTATTGTTATTATTGTACCCTTGTAACCCCCATTTTTTTATTATTTTTCCCTTAAATTATTATTGTTAGGTCGGCTAGGATTACATTGTGGCCCACTAGGATTACATTATGGCCCCATGGACTCCTATATATAGAAAGGAGGTTTTGTAAATTGTATCATCCAATAATTGTTCATTTATGTAAGGTATTGGAGGTTGCCCCCTCGAAGTGGCTTATTTCTAAGGCATTGATATCTTTTTTCTTCTATTTTTGGAGCTGGTTACACAACATTTGGTATCAGAGGTTTGGATTCTAGGGTTTCGCTGCTCCAAACAGGTCATCGTGTAATTTTATCTATAACTTCTTTTCTACGAACTTTCAGAAGCTGAAATGTTTAGGGTGCAAAGCTGAAATCCTGAGGAAGATTGTCGAAAAATTTCAGATCTTGGTTCAAAATATTTTCGGAGATATCATCTATGTAAGTTAGGTCTTTTTTCAAGCTCCTAAACAGGTCATCGTGGAATTTTCACTATAAATGTTTTTATACGAAGGTTAAAAATCTAAAATTCGTATGGTGCGAAGCTGAAATCTGGAGGAAATTTTTCAAAAAATTTCAGAACTTGGTTCGTAATATTTTTGGAGATATGATCTGTGGAAGGTAGTGCTTTTTCAGGCTCCTGAATTTCATCTCAAAGAGGTGATCGTGGGAAAAGTTCAATAACTCTCTCTCTGGGAAGTGGATTTGAGTGCCGTAAAAATTGGTCACAAGTACATGGACTGTAATTTCTTGGCTATCAATTTTAGAGACAAAGGATGAAACAGTGACACGTGGCAAGTCCTACAGGTTTTCTCTACTGAACTAGTCCAGAATTAGGTCATTGTGGGAGATTGGACACAACTTTGTTTTGGGGAATCCAAATTAGATCAGACCTGTGGCATTTGAAAGAAGATTCAGAGGGATACTACAGGGCTGAATTTCAGATATTAAAGATTTTTAATTACAGAGGTAATTCAATTTCAATATCGAGCTCCTCAAAGCAAGTAAAAGGTGTGTATTTTTTTTTCGAATTGCATAAGTCTTGTTTGAAGAATCAAGTTGAATTGATTCCAAGGGAATATTGTAGAATAGGTATCAATATTGGATTCTAAAATGTCACCTAAAAATAATTCAACACCCATTAAGCCTTCAGAAGGCTCTACCATGACTCATGAATATGAAGAATTGCAACATGATCTATCAAAATTACAAGAGCAAGTGCAACAAATTTCACTCTCGCAAAGAGAAACAAAAAATGAAATGGAAGTTTTGAAGAAAGGCATGGAAGCTAATATGGATGGTGTGGAAGTGAAAATGGACGGTTTGAAGAAAGGTGTGGAATCTAATATGGATGGCGTGGAAGCTAATATGGATGGCATGGAAGCTGGCATGGAAGCTAAGATGGATGATCTAAAATCAAACATCGAAGATTTGACAAAGTTGATACAAGAAATGTTTCCTAATGGTGAAAAGATAGTAGAAGAACCTCATGATGAGAAAAAAATAAATGTTAATCGCGATTTCATAAACTCTAATGTTGGCGGGAAGAACCACCATATTCCAAAAATGGATATGAGGAAGTTTGATGGGAAGAATCCTGTAACATGGATACTACAGATGGAGCAATATTTTGATCTCCATAATGTGCAAAACACACAAAAGGTACGCATTGCAACTTTACATTTAGAACAAAATACATTTGTATGGTATCAATGGCTTTGCTCCCGTAAAAAAGTTGTCACTTGGTCAATTTTTACGGAGGAAATGATAGCACATTATGAGGATACAAAGAGCAACACCTTCTTTAGCCAATTGATAAATCTCAAACAAAGGGTTTAGTGGGGCAGCACATTGAGGACTTCCAAAAATTGAATATAAGGGTAACTGATATTCCAGAGGAACACAGGATTGATCTCTTCATAGGCACTTTAAAGGATAACATTCAACATGAAGTTTGCGTTCTGGAACCTGATTCATTGGAGAAGGCATTCAGGTTGGCAAGAAAAGTTGAATGTAAAATTATGGCAACAAAGGAAGCCTACCACTCAATTCTATAAAGAAGGAAGTGTGGCTATGCCTAGATTTCCACAACCTACAAGGTTGAGACCACAAAAATTGGAAGAAAAAAGAGAAAGAGGGCTTTGCTACAGTTGTGATAGCAAATACACTAAAGGTCATAAGTGTGCTGAGAAGAAATTATTTTACATAGATTGTGAAGAGGAAGAAGAAAATGAACAAGAAGAGGATATACACCAGGAACCAACCCCAAAAGAGGAAGAAATGAATCCAACCATATCGTGTAATGCACTGGCAGGAATTACCACTCCTCAAACTCTCAAGATAAAAGGACAAATCAAGAAGAGAAAGGTAATAGTGTTGATTGATTCAGGTAGCACCCATAATTTTCTTCATTGTAAGGTAGCCAAGGAATTAAATTGTTTCCTATACCCAGCACCAGAATGTCAAGTGATGGTTGCAAATGGAGGAACTATAAATTGCTCTGGAAAATGCCATAACATCAAGCTAACCATGGGGGAATATGTGTTGACTAGTCCAATTCTTTCCATTCCTATGGGAGGTGCTGATGTTGTACTAGGAGTACAATGGTTACAATCTTTGGGGACGGTAGCTTTTAATTTTCAAGAACTTTTCTTGAAATTTTTTTCAGAAGGAAAGGAAGTCGAATTATTGGGTATTGAAGGGAATCCGGGAAGGATAATAAGCTCTAATGGCATGACAAAGCTTCTAAAGAAATAACAACGAGGCGTAATTGCACAATTATGCTCACTAGAAGTTCCAACATCAAAATCATCTATTTCTGCAGATCTCCAACAAGTCTTGGACAATCATTCCAAGGTGTTTGAAACTCCCAAAGGACTCCCACCTATTCGTGATCATGATCATGCTATTCATTTGATTCCAGAAGTGTTCCTCCAAACATCAGGCCTTATATATATCCTTACTTCCAAAAGAGCGAAATTGAACGTATGATTGCAGAAATGTTAGAGGCGGGTATAATTCAACCTAGTCAAAGTTCTTTCTCTGCTCCTGTAGTATTGGTACACAAGAAGGATGGATCATGGTGAATGTGTTCGGATTATAGGGAGCTTAATAAGCTCACCATTAAAGATAAATTTCCCATTCCTGTGATTGATGAATTATTGGATGAATTACATGGAGCAATTTATTTTACCAAGTTGGATCTTCATTCAGGATATCATCAAATTAGAATGAAGACTGAAGATATTCCAAAAACAACATTTCGAACTCATGAGGGTCATTATGAATTTTTGGTCATGCCTTTTGGCCTTACCAATGCACCTTCTACATTTCAAGGGCTGATGAATTCCATTTTCAAACCCTTCCTTAGAAAATTTGTGCTAGTATTTTTTGATGATATACTAATCTACAACAGGTCTTGGAAGGATCATGCTGAACATGTTGACAGGGTGCTCAAACTATTGCAGGAGAAACAATTATATGCAAAAACATCCAAATGTTTCTTTGGAGTACAAGAGGTGGAATATCTGGGTCATATTATATCTCACGAGGGTGTTAAAGTAGACCCTAACAAAATTAAAGCCATTAAGGAATGGAAAGTTCCCAAGACAATAAAGCAGTTGCGAGGATTTCTTGGGTTAACAGGCTATTATCGCAAGTTTGTTAAGAATTATGGGAGAATAGCAGCACCTCTGACAACATTATTGAAGAAAGATGCATTTTCATGGACTCCTGAAGCAACTAAGGCCTTTGAACGTCTTAAAGAGGCAATGTGCATAGCACCGGTCTTAGCTACACCAGACTTCACAAAAACCTTTATTGTGGAATTTGATGCCTCAGGAAATGGAATTGGTGCAGTTTTAATGCAGGAAGGAAGACCCATTGCTTTTGAAAGTCGTCCAATCAAAGGAAAGTATTTACAGAAACCTATTTATGAGAAGGAAATGTTAGCAATACCACATGCACTAAAGAAATGGCGAACTTACCTAATGGGAAGACACTTCAAGGTAAAAACTGATCATGATAGTCTTAAACACTTTTTGGAACAAACACTATCATCAGAAGAGCAGCAAAAATGGGTCACAAAGATGTTGGGTTATGACTTTGAAATAATCTACAAAAAAGGAAAGCTTAATGTTGTTGCAGATGCACTCTCAAGAAAGAATGAAGAGGTGGAAGCATTGCTTTGTGCCACTTCTATTATCCAACCAGATTGGATAACCGAAGCAAGAGATGAATGGAAGAAGGACAAAGATGTATGGACACTCATTCAAAAGTTGCAGCAAGATCCTAGTACATCCGATACATTTAGTTGGAAAAATGATTCCTTATGGTACAAAGATCGCTTATATCTTTGTAATAATTCCCAACTAAAACAAAAGATTCTTCTGGAATTGCACACTTCTCCTTTAGGAGGACACTAAGGATTTTTAAAAACTTACCACAGGGTGAAGAAATATTTTTTTTGGGATGGCCTTAAATCTAATATTCAAACTTTTGTGGCAGAATGTTTGGTTTGCCAGCAGAATAAAGTGGAGACAATTAAGATCCCGGGACTTCTACAACCTTTATCCATTCCAATTCAACGTTGGGAGGATATTTCAATGGATTTTATCACAGGTTTACCTAAGTCCGAAGGAAAGAGTGTCATCATGGTGGTAGTTGATAGACTTACCAAGTAGGCACACTTTTGTGCATTATCTCATCCATTTAAAGCAAGTACAGTTGCTACTACATTTATGGACAGAATTCAAAAGCTACATGGAAGCCCAAGGGTTATTGTGAGCGACAGAGATCCCATTTTTACTGGAAATTTTTGGGCGGAGTTATTTTCTTGTTTGGGTACTCAATTAGCTCATAGCTCATCTTATCATCCTCAATCTGATGGTCAAACTGAGATAGTAAATAAATGTTTGGAAGGATATCTTCGATGTTTTGTATCTGATAAACAAACACAATGGGTCAAGTGGTTACCTCTTGCTGAATGGTGGTATAACACTTCCTTCCATACTGCAGCAAAAATGACCCCATTTATGGCACTATATGGATATCATCCACCATCCATCACATCATCTTTAAGGGAAAATTCGAAGGTTCAAGCAGTGGAAGATCACATCGAGCATCAGCAAGAAGTTCTCCAACTCTTAAAGGATAACCTGAATTTGGCACAAATCGAATGAAACAACAGGCAGATCAACATCGCAGCGAGAGAAGTTTTGATGTAGGAGATTGGGTATTTTTACGGCTACAACCATACAAACAAATGTCCCTCAAACAAGCTAAGAAGGATAATAAATTATCACCAAAGTACTATGGTCCTTACAAGGTGTTGCAAAAGATTGGTACTATGGCATACAAATTAGAGCTTCCTGCTTCTTCGCGAGTACATCCAGTTTTCCATGTTTCATGCTTAAAGAAGGTTATAGGTGAAAATCTTCCGGTTCAAACAATATTTCCAGAACTTGATGAGGAAGGAAAAATCATATTGGAACCTGAAGCAGTCATGGAAACAAGAACTCGACAGCTATGGAATCGATCAATTTCAGAGTATCTCATCAAGTGGAAGAACTTACCCACTTAAGATTCTACATGGGAGGATGAGAATTTTATACAGAAGCACCCAGAGCTACTCAAGCGTTGAGGACAACACTTTTTTGAAGGAGAGGGGCATGTTAGGTCCCTATATTACTGGTATAGTCCCTTATTTTTGTTAGTGTAACCCCCTTATTGTTATTATTGTACCCTTGTAACCCCCATTTTGTTATTATTGTGCCCTTAAATTATTATTGTTAGGTCGGCTAGGATTACATTGTGGCCCACTAGTATTACATTATGGCCCCATGGACTCCTATATATAGAAAGGAGGTTTTGTAAATTGTATCATCCAAGAATTGTTCATTTCTGTAATGTATTGGAGGTTGCCCCCTCGAAGTGACTTATTTCTAAGGTGTTGATATCTTTTTTCTTCTATTTTTGGAGCTGGTTACACAAAACAAAGGCTCCCTTCCCATATATAGATGTTGTTTGATCTTCATCATCATCATTAGTGCTGTGACCCCTCCTAGGTTCATCCTCTTCATCTTCCTCCTCAAGATATGAGAAGACTCCTATGTAGTGTGCTTTCCCTATAGCACATCTATGTACCGGTGCTCATGACTCTTGGCAAGTGAAACACATTTTATTTTTCCTCAATTCCCTCCTGAAATAAATATCAATAGCCTTCTTCATAGATATCTCCTTGGGAGGAGCAGCTTTTCCATCCTTCCCCTTAGAAAAGTGAGGGGCCTTGCTTTGGAAAGTTTCCTTTGCTTTTGGAAAGGCATCTTGGAGGTCTCTAGCCCTCTCAATGGCATCATGCAAAGTGATGGGCTTGGTATATTTAACCAACCCATGCAAAGGTTCCTCCAGGCCATCGATGAACATGTAGACTCTCCTTGCTATAGATATATCAGGGACCATGACTGATAATCTCAGAAACTCAGAGATATAATTCTCTGCATCCCCTGATTGCTTCAACTTTGCAAGGCTTATGAAGGGTGCTTCAGGATCCTTCCTTTCAAACCTCTCCACCAGTCTTCTAGTAAACTCAGAATAGGTAGTCACATTGTTATGTCCCAATGTAGACAACCCATGGAACCACCAATTGTGTGCTTCACCTTCAAAGTGCAGCGCTGCAATATTGATGGCTTCAGTCTCAGGGACCTTGTTCAACTGGAAGTAAATATCCAATTTTCTACCCATGCCTTGGCAGAATTGGAGGATGATCCATCAAATTTGGGCAAAAAGAATCTTCCCATAGAGTGGTTTCTATCCTGATTATGAAAGAACCCACCATCTCTATACTGCTCCCTTGGTCTTCCTGTGTCCTTGATGTGAAAAAAGTCTTGGAAACTCAAGTTATCCTTGAATCTCTGACTCTGAGAATCATACTCCACAAAGTAATCTTCAAGGGAATCTTGTTCTTGTGGTTCTTCATTCTCCACAGCCAAGAAGGTAGGCATAGTGGAGCGTTGTGAAGCTTGTGGGGCTTGTGGCAGATTCACTAGTTGACCAGGCCCATGATGAGACATGTCAAAGATTTCTCCCGGATGAAATCTTCCAAGAGATTCCCTCATTTTTTCCACCCTCATATCCTTGATCTCTCTATAAAGATCTTGCATGGCCACCAAAAGAGTTCTTGCAAACTCTTCCCCTTCTTTTTCACTTACAGTCTCAAGGGCTTTACCATTTTCTTGATCTTCAGTAGTATAATAATACTTCTTATGAATTTTGTTCTGATACCTCTTCTCCCTCTTAGTAAGAGGCTCATATTCTTCTGAATGCAACATGGCTGTGATGCTCTAAGAAAATCATAGGTTATGCCAAGAAAGAAGCTCTGATACCATTGTAATATTCCAAACCTAGAATAGCACAACAAGCCTGCTGAAATAATGCACTCCTGGGAGATTGATGTAAAAAAATGATTTTATAATCCTTGGATCCCTTAGATCAATTGATCTAGAGTATAGATTCAAAATGGGACAAAAAAAATCAAACTATGTGTGGTAAACAGGTCTCCCACCACCTAGTCTAGCCGAAAAACACCCTACAAGAGGGGCTGCAGCTATGCACAACAAACTTCTTTACAAATAATGCAGTCTTGTACATTATGAGTAGGAGGCCATAAAATATTATCAACTGATGAATATACAACAAAAAATCAGAATTATAGTGAATCTCTTTCAATATACAGTAGAATGCATTAGACAATAGAGTAAGAAATCTTCAAAAAAGAAGGCTGCAACACATATATAAATGAAGAAATGGCTCAACAACGTTATTTTGAGGACTTGCAGCAGCTGAATATTACAACTTAGATCTAGGATAGATTTTTGGACAAAACATCAAATATATTTCAGATTTGGAAACTAGATAGTCTTATTTACAAGATCCCCTTGGGGTTTTGACCAAATCATGCATAAACAAGAGTCGATCTAAGTTTTAAGTTGCAGATCTATAAAATGCTGCAGTAATTTTTGAATATAAATTTACATTACAATAGATCAGATCTAAACAAAACATGGATCAGCAAGCTAATCTATGGATCACCAAAGTGAAAGGCAAAGCCCAGCACCAGAGATCTCTCATCGAAACTGGGATCAAAACACCCTGAAGAATCTCATATCAAAATAACGCGGTTCCTCAATGGAAACAACGTTGTAGATTGAATGACATATATGGACAATTGCCAAGATACAGATCTGAAGTAAAAACAGGAGAGGCACTCTTCTAGGAGATTAAAAGACACACTCTATGAGAAGAGGCTCCCAAAACAAGATAGATCTCTGCAGATCTAGAATCCCACTTGCTGCAGCTTGCAAAAGTAGACAAACCCTCACTACATCTGCGCTGCAATTGGAAGTAGAGCTTGGCCTCAAGCTTGATAGTGGATCAAATCAGAAAGTACTCCTACAAGAATCCTCAAAGGAAGAGGTGAAATCGCTGCATAGGAACTACAAGTGCTAAGCAGCACAATCCTCCACTAAACAATAGAGAATAGTATTTGTCTAAACAGACAATATTCTTAGAAATATAATCAATCAACAACCTTCTCTTGCCGCATTCCCTTTCCTTTTATAAGATGAAAGACTTTGCAAACCCTAAACCACCTTGATCAGTTATCTCCTTTCACATGAGGGGCCTCCTTCTAGAATTGCGATGTCCCTTCATGAGATAAACTGAACCTAGACAGCGCTGTAGATTTGGTCAAGGTTGACCCAGTCTCACAGCTCAAACCCCTTTCACACTTGCAAGTGATTTATTTACATGGCCCTAATTTATCTGTGTTCACATGGGCATTGATTTATTCAGCATTTTCAGGAGTTTTACATGTCCTCCTTTATTCATTTATTCATGCAACAAAAAGTAAAACAAAAAATAAATATTCCTCTTAGCTTAGGCTAAGTAGGAATATTACATTTTGGGATATTACAGGAGGGCTTCCAAACAATTAGTCTATGGGTGGGAAAAATCTAGTTAAAGCACACAAAATGGCCAATGGATCTAAAGTTGGGAGGGACATGGATCTAAAGGTAAGATCTACTAGAAATAGGTGCAGAAAAAAACAAAAATCCAGAGGGAAATTTATTTCAAATGAGGTGGCAAAAGGCTACAATCTAAAGGGAAACGGAGGGGACCCTAGAGGAGGACCAAAAAAAACTGAAAAGAGGTGTTTTGGATGGATGAATAACCAATATTAAATGGATCTAAAAGTACAGGATCATAAAATAAATAAATAAATAAATAAATAAAATAAAAATAAAAATAAAAAAAATTGAACACACTGAAATTTCAGACCACCTGCTTCAACTAAACTCCTCCTAAAAATGTGGAAGCGGATTCAAGCCCTAAGGGGCTTGGTTCCTACTTTGATGAGTAAAACAGAGCAAGTACAGGTCTAAGACGGGTGGAGAGGGAGGTCAGAAAACCATGAACAGTAGCTTAGACAAACCTAGAAAAATCACATAAAAACTCCTGCAAAAAGTTCAAGTCATAGTTTTTGACCTTTTCTTTGCATAGGTCACAGTTCTTTGGCAGTTCTTCGCTACCTAAAAGCTGAGGTCGCAGGATTTGGCCCAAAATGTATGACCTGCACTTTCGGCTATCTTGGGAGTAGTTTTTAGAAAAAATTGTCGTCTCAACTGCGGGTGATACCTGTCACCTACACAATATGCCTAGAAACAGACGGAAGTTAGATTTTCTATTGTTTTATAGTTTTAAAGGTTAAAAACAACATTAAGAAAAGAAAAAAAGAAACTGAAGAAAAACCCTAATGGTTGAAATGGCTGGTCATACAGGGATCTAAAAAACGACAACAATCATAATTATAAACTCTTGTGGAGTCGCCAGTTGTTAGTGTGAATTCTAATCGCAAGCGTACGAAAAAAGCTCACTTTAACCATGCATAAAAAGAAACCCTAACATCAAATATGGATGTCAATTTCCTTAGATCTGCAGTTATTTTATCGAAATAAATGCTAAAAAAACTAGATCTATGCAGTTAAAGACATTAAACAACAAATAAAAGCAAGAGTTGCTCCATGCATCCAATGGACAAGACATTAATAATTTTAAAGAATTCTATATTTATGACACATGGGAAGGAAACATAGAAATATGTTACTAGTCCCCCTCAATGGGATGGGTTCTTGTATGTCCTCAATGCTTCAGATCTAGGATCTCTCTCTCTTGATGGTGTAGAAAACCCAAACAAAAATGGAACTCAAAGGGAGCTCACAAGCTAAAAGGTAGAAAAATATGATAATGGTGAAGGATCAAAGTAAGACCAAAAGTATAGATATAGAGTGATCTTTAGGCAACAAAAGGTAGTGAATGAATGGAAAAACCATTCTATTTATAACAAAATATTGAGTTAGTCTCAATATTGGTGCATAATTAAAATATTATTAACCAAATCTAGATCCAACTTTTATGGAATATTTTATTATTTTTGTTGGAAGGAAAAATAACTTGAATTTTCTCAAATCCCTTTATTTGTAAATAATAAATAAATAAATGATTTATTTATTATTTAAAGAATGTGGTTGAGTAAAAATTAAATACATAGTGATTTATTCAATTATTTATAAATGATTTAGTCAAATTTAACAAGGAATATTATTTAAATAATGTTTTAAATAGTTATTCCTAGAAAATAATAGGATAATAGTGATTTATCTAATTAATTTTCCCCTTTTGGGTTAAATATGACCAGGAATATAAATTAAAATGTTGTTTAATTAATTATCCCTTGAGGAAAATCAAACAAATAGGGATTTATTCAATTATTCCTCATGGGGTTTCTTGTTTATACCATAAAAAACTTAATAAATTATGGATTACTAAGTTATTTTTCATAGTGAAAGCAATTTTACTATGGTAAAATTGGTCTTACATGGTGTACTTTGGTCCATCTAATAGTAACAGGTTAGATGACCAAAAATTGGTGTAACACAACAAAAATTTTCCCTTTGTCTAAAATTTCTTTGTCGAGCCCCTTATCACAATCATAGGCTTTCATCTTGCAAATACTATTATGAAATTATTCTAACACACTTCATCCTTGGCACACTTGAATACACTGAAACTCCCTCGAACACACTCTTATTTGTTCAGTAACATGAATTTTGAGCTAGTTATCCCTTGTGATGCCTCAACGCTCCTTATCACTCAGCATGCATTGACATTTTCCAACATGTGTTATTATGCCTTTTCATTCCTTGGTATTCCCTAACCCTCCCTAGCTATCAGGCCCTCACAACTACCCTTACTTAATTTGCAACTTGGGAACCCAACTAAGACCTTGCTTGACTACTAAAGGTTTACCAAGTTATGATAACTACAACTAGACTATGTTGTTTAATTTTGTAGCTTGGGAGGTACTCGACAAGCCTAGTGAGGTTGGTTTATGTGAGTTTGGTCACAAAAGGCTTTGTAATATTCCAAAATTAGCTTGTAGCTATTTCGAATACTATTTTTTTCTTTTTCCATTTAGATAGAAGAATAAGTGGGTAGGGAGACCCATAAATATCTTTAGTAAGAATAAAATCACTTCTCATGTGAATGTGGCTCATTATATTAGCCAAATCAATCACCCTTAGGTGTGAATAGGGGCTAGAGCATGTACAAAGGGTCACAATTGACTAGATCAACAATGTTGTTATGAAGATAATAGAGGATTAATGGAGGAAAACACAGTCATATAGGAGGAGTGTATGCATGATAATAACTCCTTTAATGACTGGGACCCAGGGTGAGGAAGCTCACCAAGTATAAGAGGAAGAGGATGGTAGCCATAGAAGACATGATTTTGGATTATTGATTCTGTATTGGACTTGTATGACTATTTTCACTCTTCATCTATTTAGCTAAGTTTGCTGTGTTTTTTAGGACCAAGGTGTTTCCGAGCGGAAATCTCACCCTCATCCTCGGGGGACTTTGAGTGCCTACTTAGGATAGGTATCTTGAGCATCATTTCCACTATCCGGCATTTGGCCAAGCTTCAGCCATCATCCATAGTGTAGTCTCTTTCACAGTTGTATTGTGTTCCAGGGTTGCAGTAGTGGAGGGTTGAGAAACCCAATTTCTGAGCTTTTTTTACATTGGAGGGATCAACCCTTCATCAAGGAGGCTGGAAAGGAAGGTATTTGTGCATCATTTCACTATCTAGTAGCATGCCAAGGTGTTACCACCCCCTACAACACAGTTTCCTTCAGAAACTGTGTTATTTTGATGAGCAGTTGTAGAGGAGGGGTTAAGGGCCCATTTTGTGATTCAGATTTCCAGTGAAGGGAGAAGCCCTTCATCTAGCGAATCTATTGGAGTATCGGTTATTTTCTGCATCATATCAGACACCTCCTATCAACTATAGAGGTGCAGTGATTATGCATCCCTAGGGCCATATTTTTCTATTCTTATATTTTGGGTATTTCCTGAAACCCTTTCTGGGTTGTCTTGGAAATTTTCTCAGGAGCCTAGATCTCTGATCCCGAAATTTTCTAAACACTATATCATAAGATCCATGTATCTAAATTTTCTAGCAGCAGTAAACCCATCAAAAATTGTGTTGTCTTAGCTTCTAGCATTATTTTATAGCAGTTTTTTCTTATATTTCATGTAGTTGGTCTATTGAGGCTTTTTTTGCCTAAATTGATTGTCTTTTCCCTCAATATCTTGTACACATTTTTCTGTTATAGTATTAATATGATGGCTATATGATCTGCTTACATTTTATGTGTTGATGTATCACTACTATTTCTAGTTTTATGTTCCATAATCCTGTCTTTTCTATTTTGGAATATTACAGTGGTGTCAGAGCATGATCTTTGGCTCATCTTGTGGGCAATACATCTTATGACACAAGAAGAAGAGATCTACAATGATGGAGGGAACTATTTTTTCTTCATATCTTTTCTGATCTATGAAGGACCTCTCCAAGGAGGTCAAGCAAATGAAAAGGGAGAGATTCAATGAGACCTCAAGAAGGTTTCAAGATGAGGAAGGTCCAAGCACTTCCTATCAACAACAAAAGAAATCGGTATAGCTTAGAGCTCCAAAGCAATCAACTATGTCCACTTTATTTGAAGAGGAAGGTGAAAGGCATGGATATGGAGTAAACTTAGATCAGGAGACTCTAAGTGACTATCTTGCAGAGTACAAATCTCAATCAAGGGATTTCAAGGATAATCCAAGTCTCTAGTAATTAATTCAGATCGAAGAAGAACAAAGACCTTGCAGCAATAGTAGAATAAAAAGACATAATATATTTCTATTGTCTAAATTTGATGGGTCATCCATAAGAAAAACAAGGGCTTGGAGGAAGAAGTTGGATGAATTATTCCTAATATATCTAGTACCAAAAAGAGAAGTTGTTGAGATTACAGTGCTGCACCTTGAGGGTGAAGCAAATATTTGGTGGTTCAACCATTTGAAACATGAAGAGTGACTGCTTATGCAGATTTTACTCAAGGATTGATCAAGAAGTTTGATAAGAGGAAACCAGAGGCATTTCCTATTGAGAAATTTCCTGACATAGATGAGAAATCACATGAGGAGCCAAGGGAAGATGTCATCATTATCATTCTAGAAGAAGAAAAACTTCCACCATCACTTGCTGCAGGAGCACTTGCATCATGAGAAGGAACTCTTGCATCTTTCCAATATGGTATTGATCTCTTAACATTAAGAGTCCCATGAATTATTTAAGAGATGAATGAGGAAGAGGAGACATACACCAGCGTTGATGCAGCAGTAGAGGAGCAACCATCATCATCACCAGCAGTTGGAGGAGTAATTAAACTGGTCAGAGGAACCCTTGAGGTTGTACAAGATGTTACCAAGGATCAAATTAACCAAGGTATAAAAACATTTCCACCCCATATTATTTCAACACATCAAA
The DNA here is from genome assembly GCA_034641835.2 of Pinus albicaulis. NCBI lineage: Eukaryota > Viridiplantae > Streptophyta > Pinopsida > Pinales > Pinaceae > Pinus > Pinus albicaulis. The sequence goes on along the minus strand of CM076582.1, from coordinate 967,535,758 downwards.
TGGAGTGTTGTGGGGACATGCCATCAGGAAAATTGCATGACCAAGGGTTAAAGCACATTCTTGATTTGGAGTAGAAAAATATCACTGCACAGAGGACCCTTGATTAGTTCAAGGAGGAGATATATAGCCATCCTGGTTTCTCATTGGTGAGCAACAGACAACACTTTGGGTTGGAGTGTATAGTCTTGGAGGATAGGATGAGCATAATCCTAATCAATCCAATGTTGAATTGTATATTCACCATTGTGTATGATCATGAGACAGCAGATGCACTATCATCGAGAGTAGCAGTGTTGTCACTGAGCAGCAGTGATTAGTTGGGGGGCCAACTATTATTGGAGCATTCCAATGACCATTCTACTTGTGTAGCATTGGATAGGCATATGGTTGATGAAATACATCTTATGATGGATAATGTCTCCAATTATTATGATAGATCCTTCTTGATGAGAACTTCACAGCTCAGTGAGAATATTTTGTCTACAACATATTTGGAACCTTATGGGTTCAACTTGGTCATTTATGAATGGTATTTTTGTAGAGATATCTAGGAGGTTGTGCTTCAAAATCTCATCAAGTGAAAGGATAGTGATCTCATTTTGGAGGATGGTATTCTCCAATGGATGGATACCAATTTGAAGCATGATAGGAGACATGCATATTTGGATGGATGGGTGAGGATGATGAGCAAGGGGTTGGTGAGCCACCTGCAGATCTATGACATGGGGCAACAAGAGGCATGGCTGTGATGGCTACCCTTGAAATATTTTGGCCATCATGTGACATGGGTGTGTTATTGGTTGGGACATGACATGACACTTACATCATGTGGCAGAAAGGATTTTGGTTGTATGGGGCTGATGTGATATTTTTCATGCCAATCATCATGTTTTTACTCCATGATCTGTATGATGATGATGTGAGGAGGCAACAAGAGTTATTGTTTCTTTGGGTACTCTTGGGAGAGTATGGGTTGATTTTCTCCCATACCTTGCATGATGTTTCATGAGTAGAGGGTGGCACAATCATGGTGCAAAGGTGCTACTCATTAGCTTTGGAGGATGAGGAGGTACTTCCACATAGGAAGGAGTCTTCGATATGTAGCAACATTATGGCATATGAATTTTTCATTTGGCATGTCAAAGAGTGGATTTATGAGATGACAGGAGCCTTATCACTAAGGCCAACAATGCTATCACTTGGGAGTATGTATCTATTGATGGAGTGTTCCAAGGATCACTTCACACATGAGGAACTTGATGGGAAAGTAGGAGATGAGAGATATAGAGAGGCGGATGAAGTCATCTATTACCAGGATATGATCTTCTTGACTTGGATCTCCAAGAACAAGAAGAAGGATCTACATGAAGCAAATGATTTATTCCTTTCCATTCACCAAGGTCTCATGGAGAAATTTTAGACCATTATGGAGAGATTCTCATTGGAGGGCTCATCCATGGACCTCATTATCATATTACTCACAGTACATGGTAAGAGTTGTGTTTTTTCACTTATTGATAATATAAGAAAGTATTTTCATTCTCTTGCCATTTATATACAATGCATTTCTTCACAAGAGGGCAAACCTGTATTTGGACTTCATGGTCTTTCTAAGACCAACATTAGTGATGGAGATAGCAATTTCTTGTATGGCTTTGGGAAAGTATTGTGATATTCTTGGTATGCTTAGTTGATATACAATTCCATTTACTACCTCCAAGTAGATGAGAAAACATTTACAACTAGAAAATGGTTGGGAGACAACTTTCCACATTATGATCAAAGATAGAAGGTAGAAAAATTGTGTCATAACCACTTGGAAAACTATTGGCACCATATAACATTTCACATAAAACTAAATATCATTCTCATATTGATGCCATGTTGTGATGATGTACTATTCACTATATATGGGATGCCTTGGGAAAGCAAGGTTTATAGAACCAAACAGTGGGTCTTTGAGGATTCAGTTGCCTTTTTTCCTCTTGAGGGAAACATTATTGTAGCCCAAAATCAACAGCAACTCTACACATATCATAAGTGGAGAGAGAGATGGCATGGGATAGAAAAAATTTTCTATCATGTTCAGTCGTACAACCCATCTACATTGTAGGAGCAAGATATGGATGAATTTTGCTATGAGTTACCACATTGGAGGGTGACCCATTTTGTTAGGATGATAGCTTGGCGATTGGGGCTTCTCATGGGGATTGAAATTGCCAATATTTTTTAGATCCCATGCCTCAAGAAGGCCTCTAGACAACATATAGTTTCCTCCATGGATATTCCACTTCTTCATGATGAGAGCCATTTGGATTTACCACCAAAGGCTAACTTTCACACTTGGGAGGAGCAACTAGGAGATAAATTGATGAGAGAGCATCTTGTTCAGTAGAGGAGCTTATCAGATGAGGATGCTATAGGAGGAGGAGAGGAGGCTTTGCAGTGTCTATCCTTCCAGTTTCTTGAGGAGAAGTAACATTTGGGAGGGGAGGATTATGATATTCCAAAATTAGCTTGCAAATAATTGGAATATTAATTTCTTCTTTTTCTATTTAGATAGAATAATAAGTGGATAGGGAGACCCATAAATCTCTTTAGTAGGAATAAAATCACTTCTCATGTGAATTTGGCTCGTTATAACAGCTAAATAAAGCACCCTTAGGTTTGAATAGGGGCTAGAGCATGTGGACAGGGTGAAAGTTGACCAGATCAACAACGTTGTTATGGAATAATGGAGGATTAATGGAGGAAAACACATTCATTTAGGAGGAGTGTATGCATGAGAGTAACTCCTTGAATGAGTGGGACATAGGGTGCGGAAGCTCACCAAGCATAAAAGGAAGATGATGGTAGCCATAGAAGACATGATCATGAATTATTTATTTTGTATTGGTCTTGTATGACTATTTGCATGCTTCAGTTGTTTAGCTAAGTCTGTTGTGTTGTTTAGCACCAGGGTGCTTCCGAGCAGAAATCCCACCCTCATACTTCGGGGAATTAGAGTGCCTAGTCAAGAGAGCTATCTTGAGAAATATTTCCACTATTCAAAAATTTTCCAAGCTTCAACCATCATCCACAGTGCAGTCTCTTCCAGGGTTGTGTCGTGTTGCAGGGTTGCAGTAGTGGAGGGTTGAGAAACCCAATTTATGAGCTTGTTTTCCAATGGAAGGATCATCCCTTCATCTGGGAGGCTAGAAAGGAAGGTCTTTGTGCCTCATTTTTTTATCTAGTAGAAGACCAAGTTGTTACCACCCCCTATAACATAGTTTCCTTTAGAAACTTCATTATTTTGATGAGAAGTTGTAGAGGAAGTGTTAAGAGCCTAGTTGGTGAGTCAAATCCAATGAAGGGAGCGGTCCTTCATCCAGGGAATCTATTAGAGGAGTATCAGATATTTTCTACATCAAATCATCCACGTCCTATCAGCTATCTATTTGAAGTGATTATTCAGCCCTAGGGCCATATTTTTTTTTTCTTGTGTTTTGGGTATTTCCGGAAACCCTTTCTGGGTTGTCTTGGAAATGTGTTTAGGAGCCTAGATCTTTGATCTCGAAATTTTCTAAATGCTATATTAGCATATCCATGTATCTACATTTTCCAGCAGCAGTAAACCCAGTTAAAACTATGATGTCTTAGCCTCTGGCATTATTATATAGCAGGTGTTCCTTATATTTCATGTACTTGGTCTATTGAGCTTGTTTTGCCTAACTTGACTGTCTTTTCCCTCAAGATCTTGTACACATTTTTCTGCTATAATATTAATATGATGGCTATATGATCTACTTACATTTTATGTGTTGATGTATCACTGCTATTTCCAGTTTTATGTTCCATATTCTTATCTTTTCCATTTTTGAATATTACACACTTTGTGGGAAAATAACCCAAGCGAAGGGGTTTTGGACAAAATATGGGGTCTAAAATCTAAAAGATAATTAAAAAGGAAAATTATAATTTCATAAGGTCTAGGTGGATAAAGTGTGTAAGATATAGAGTTTTATTAAGAGGCCTAGCTAAGAAAATCTATTTAAGGAGTCCTTAGTACAAAGGAAAGAAAATCAAGTGAGAAGTAACTCATTTGATCAAGGGTGCCAGGAAAGATGTAGTCCTAAAGTAGGTCGAGTTAAAGGATTGATTAAGGGTTGATAAAGGGAGGCTATGATCATCCACCAAGAGAAATATCATAATCTAAGGGTTCAAAAGAATATCACATACCTTAATGGGTTTGAGATAGGAAGTAGGATGGCATATTGTTAGTTCTCTTATGAAATATTGAGCTCAATAGAGGTGACTCATGAGAGTTTGGGAATGTGATTTCAGTGGTGTTTCTGTGTGAAGGCCACACCAAATTTTGAAATATTAGAGAGGGTTGAGACCCTATATTGTGGTGGTTAGAAGGGTTGCAAGTTTTTTGATAAATACCAACACAAATGGAGGAGGGTTTGAACTAGAATTTAGGGCCATAACAGAAGTAGTCGCAGGTGTAATATTGATTGAGGGAACCCTAGTTTGATGGTCATAGAGATTTAAAGTTCATGTCAATATTTAGTCAAAGAAATTTCCAGAATATATGCATCCATATAAGCTAGGCCGAGTCTCTTATGGAGGCAAGAGTTACTGTTTTTCTATGGGTGAATAGGTTTTTTTATATAGCAATTAGAATAGAAGTATAATTCCATAGTTAGGGAGGTTCCATAGCATGTTAAATCCATAAGGTATGGCCTTAAGGCTATAACAAATCCGTGTAGAGGAAGAGGGGACATGACACTTATAGAGAGGTTTATCTCTGCAATATATACCATAGAATTGGAATATGGTTTGCAGAAGTATGTGTGGAGATAACAAATCCAAAAGAAGGTGGAACCTGAGTAGAATATTAAGCAGAAGAAATGTGCCAAATGAGGAATGGATTGATATGAAAAGGAGTTTATTTTAGTGGAATTTCCATAAAGTTTTGAACATAGATATGAAGCGATCTATAAATAGTTAGTCAATGTATTGTTAGTGGAATATTTGAAACCCTATTTCAGTCATCTACAAATTGGTATAAGGATGATAAGAGGATTAGTTCAAGTTTTTTCATAGATTGGACAAAAAAGAAATTGGTACATGAGAATAGTGATCTTGAGAGGACTTAAATCACTATTAGACTCTAGATTTGAAGAGCCCTAGATGAGGGAAGTGTTGTGGCCACTAGATTAGTAAAAGAATTGATTGTGGTTGGGAAAATTGATGGCAATCCAAGTAAAATTGGATGATTGTTAGGTGACTGTCAAATAAGAGCCCTAAGTCCTGTACTTGCTAAGGAAAACAAGATTGGTATAAGGGTAGGTGTATTGGGTTTAAGGACGTGCAGACTTTGAAGGAATAAAGTAGTAGTCAAGTGTGCTAGCTAACTAGCCCTAGTTCACTATATTGTAGAGGATTGAGTCAGTGAGAAGAAGGGAAACCTCCATAACCCTAGACTTGTCATATTGGAGTAGAAGTATGGAAAAAGTGGGCAGACCAAAGAGTTGTTCACACAAGCATTTGTGAACAACTGATCGAAAAACCTAAGTGTTGTAGATCTTAAGGGAAAAAAGAGGTAGGTAGAGGGAATTTTTTTTTTAGCCAAGTTTAGTAACCTAAAGTAGTTGAGCTCATTAGTAGAGGAATATTGAGGATTTTCATAATGGGAGGCAAGAGGACTTTCCATATGTGTTCAGGACATGTGGACTGAAAGGATATGTGTGGCCACCATCAAAAAGTGGGTCAAGTTTTTTCTTGTTCAATGTATATTGGCTATCAAAGGAATAACACCAAGCCCTATTTTTATTCCTTGTATCAATGTGATTGTAAAGGGCCATGATCCCTAGTACGAGAGCTCTAGCCTATTATATTATAGTTTGTAATTTAACGAAGAAAGGTTTGAAAATGTTAAAAATTGTCATGTGAACTAGTTGATTCCTTGATGTGTGTAGATTAGATGTGTTGCGGCACTTGAGTGTGTAAAATTGACATATGCCTTGTTCACCGAAGAAATACCTGTAACTCATCTTAGTATACTCATGTCCAATCTCAAATCATCCCACTTAACAAGTTACCAAGACAAGGCTCATCACATCCAAATGTGGTCATAAAACAACTAAGAAACATCGTTTACATCTTGACATGCAGTAACACCTAGCATGATTTAAATGCCTTGGCACTATGTGTCATGTGTTAACATCCCCTACATTCCTTGGCGTGATTTTACACACCCTAAAAAAACCTAGCACTTCCTTACACGCCTTGGTATTTTTTCATACCTTGGCACTGCCTAACATATAACCTTGTCACTCCCTCCTTAACACACCTAGAACTCATTGACACGGGCCTATATCACACTCTTATTTGTTTATTTCCATGCATTTTTATATATTTCTTCCTTATGTTTCCCTAACACTCCCTAACGCTCCCTAGCACGCATTGACACACCTTAACACCTAACACATATTGGAATGCCACCCTAGAACTCTAGAATTCATTAGCACTACCTAGCACACCTTCTCACTCTCTCCTTAGCACACCTAGAGCTCATTGACACTCCCAGTCACAAAATTTTTCTCATTCATTTCCATGCATTTTTACCTAGTTATCCTTTGTGTTTCCATATAATTTCTTAACACTCCCTCGCATCTGTTGGTATACCCTATCACCTAGGACATCTTGGCATGTCGCCCTAGCCTCTAACATGCCTTAAGAGTACCTAGCATCTTGGCATGTCACCCCCTCCTTAGCACACCTATAACTCACTAACACTTCCAATCACAAACACTTATTTGTTTATTTCCATGCATTTTGACAGAGTGCTCCCTTATGTTTCCCTGGCACTCCTAGTTAACACTTCCTTGCATGTCTTGGCACATCTTGGCTACATGCCGCCCTAACACTCTAGCATTCCTTAGCATTGCCAAGAATTAATTGTCACTCCTCCTTAGCACACTTGGAACTCGTTAAAACTCTTTGTCACACCCTCTTATTCATTCATTTCCATGCATTATGACATATTTCTCCCTTGTGTTTCTCTAGAACTTCATAACAATCCTTGGCACACATTGGCACACCATGGAACTTGGCACATATTGGAATGATTTCCTAGAAATATATCATTCCTTGGCACTACCTATAATATCTTTTCACTCCCTCCTTATCACTCCTATAACTTGCTAATAATTCTTATCAAAAAGCCTTATTCATTCATTTCCATGTAATTGAAACTAGTCCTCCCTTTTGTTTCCCTGGAACTCCCTAGCATTGTGTTCTGGCACACCCTAGAACCTAGCACATATTGGAATTCCTAACATTTCTTGGAGCTTTCTAGCATGTGTTAGCACTTTCTGGGATTCCCTACATGCCTTGGCACTCCATAGTTTTCATTCCCTCAGAGATAACCTTAATCTTTTTGTGACTTTGGAACCCAAGAAAATCATTGAAAAAATAGTGTTGTGTCTAGCCTAAAGTATCCATTTGTTTGAAACAGCTTTATCCATCCCCTTATCATAATAATAGGCTTGCATCCGGAAATTCCTACTATGAAATTCTCCTAACACACTTCATCCATAGGACAACTGGAATTCACTGACACTCCCTGAGAGACACTCTTATTCATTTGTTTCCATGCACTTGGAACTAGTTTTCCTTTATGATGCCATTACACTCCTCAACACTCCTTGGGTACTAAAGGGATGCCATGATCATCCACCAAGAGCAAGATCATTATGTGAGGATTCAAAAGAGTGCCACATACCTTAATGGGTTCAATATAGGAAGTATGATGGAATATTGTTGGTTTTCTTCTGGCATATTGAGCTCAAGAGAAGTTTCTCATTAAAATTTGGGCATGTGATTTCATTGGTGTATCTATGTGAAGGCCACATCAAATTATGAAATAGAAGAGAGGTTTGAGACCTTGGATTGTTGTGGTTAGTAGGCAGCAAGGTCTATGACAAAGAACAACACAAATGGATGAGGGCCTGCACTGGAATTTAGGACCATAAAAGAAGTAGCCACATGCTTAATATTGATTGAGGTAGCCCTAGTTTGAGGGTCATAGATATCTGAAGTTCATGTCAAGATTTAGTCAAAGAAATGCCTAGAATCTATGGATCCATATGAGTTAGTCAGAGTCTCTTATGGAGGAAAGAGTTGTTGGTTTTTCTATGGGTGGATATGGTTTGTTCTAAAGAAATTAGAACATAAGTATAACACCTTAGTTATGGTGGTTTCCTATCATGTTTATTCTATAATGTATGCCCTTTATATTGTGACAAATCTGCATAGAAGAAGAGGGGTTGTGACTCTTAGAGCGAGGTTTATCTTTGTAATATAGACCACAGATCTAGAAGATGGTTTGTAGAAGTATGTGTGGGGATAACAGATCGAAAGGAGGGTGGAACCTCATCAGAATATTGAGCAAAAGAAATGTGCCATATGAGAATGGATTAACATCAAGAGGAGTTTATTTTGGTGGACTTTCCATATATTTTTACACAAATTTCTGAAGTAGCCTATAAACATTTATTCAATGAACTGTTAGTGGGTGACTTGTGACCCTAGTTCAATAATTTATAGATTTTTAGAAGGATTATAAGAGGAGTAATTGAGATATGTTCATATATTGGACAACAAATAAATTAGTACACAACAACAACAGTAGTCAAGTGGTACGCCAACTCACCCTAGTTCACTATATTTTCGAGGATTTATTCAACGAGAAGAAATGAAACCTCCATAGTAGAATAAAAGAGCTATTCACAAAGAGAGTTGTGAATAGCTGATAGAAGACACTAAGTGTTTCATGCCTTGAAGGACAAGGGAGGCAGCTAGAGGGGAGATTTTTTTGAGACGAGTTCAGTAACCTAAAGGAGTTGAGCTCATTTGTAGAGGCGGATTGAGGAGTTACAGAATGGGAGGCAAGATGATTAGCTAGATTTGTTCAGGACACATGGACTGAAAGGATTTTGTGTGTCCACCATCAAAAAGTAGGTCAAGTGTTGTCTTGTTCAAGATAAATTGGTTTTCATAGTAATAGCACCAAGCCCTAGTTTTATTCCTTGTATGAGTGTAATTATAAAGGACCAAGATCCCTGGTACGAGAACTATGGCATGTATTATTGTTTGTAATATAATGAGGAAGGGTTTATAAAAGTTAAAAATGATCATGTACACTATTTGATTCCCTAATGTGTGTATATTTAATTATGAATTGTTGGCTTGAGGGGGCTTGACCCAAGTTCAAAGTTTATCACACAACCAACAAACCCTCCAACTACTAGCCCTTTCGAAAATGACCTTCTTGTGCAGATAAAAGTCTCACCCGAAGAAGTATGGGGGGGTACTGGAACGAGGTTTCCACACCCTCAGGAAGAAAATAATGTAGTGGCCCTAAGTAGATTGATTGTAAACTTATATCGATCATAAACAGATTTGCACAATATAGAATAATACATTATCATATCACATCACATAATCACATATCACTTCGTCGCAAATGTATCTTAACAGAACCAGATCCAGATCTAAGTAATGCGGAATTACTTAAGCATATTCATTCATGTATCAACTATAAATATAGCTTCATGCATAAATAATAGATGTATTTACGCAGATACAAATAAGCATAATAGAGGTAAATCCAAGTTAAGGCAGAACAGTAAACAGATAACATAGAAATATAACACGATGTTTTCTGCCAAAACAAGTCCTTGTATAAGATTAGATCAATTCAATACATCAGACATTCCCTTAGACTTTACCTTTTCGCGCACACAACGAGTAGATTCTACACACAGCCAGTAGGATCCTTTGTAACCAACCTAGACTAAAATTCATACAAAATTATTACAAATGCATAAAAATTTAGATCATAACATCATATCCAGTTAAGTTACCCTTCACTTAGGATATATCTATTTATATCCAATCTAGCGCGCAGATACTATGGTCTCAAACCACTGTTTGAGGTCCACAATTTACCCTTAAAACCATTTTACATCAAAAGAGGGATTTTTTCCCACTCCAAAGCCCCTTGACCTATCCACGCAATGTGCATATTCAAAACTTATACAAAAAAAATACCAAAAAGTGTATCCCACAGGATCCACTGCAATAGGCCCCCAACAAAAACATGTGACTCATCCCAAGTCACTGTGGCGTCTTGTCCTTCAGCTTCTCTTGGGGTGCACTAACATAATATTTGAGAGGGAGAACCATTTCCAGAGTCTATGCAATAGCTCCCTGCACTTTCAGGACCAACTTCTCAGTGGTGAGCCCTTTCATGGCCAGCTTGATACTTCACTGCATCTATTGAATAACTTTCAATGTAGTGTCGAATGTCTACGATAGCTGAAGATCCTTATTAGCCCATGGTTTCATGCGTGCCTCCAACAACTTCTCTTTGTGATGCAGGTCCTCAATATCTGTTTGGATTATCTGGCCCTCCTGTAGGTGGGTGAGGAGATGTGGAAGAACATGGGTATGTACCATCATTCTGATCTCATAAAACTATTGCTCTTTTATGTGGAGCTCATTGCGCAACTACTGTACTACTGGGTCATTCTGAAATGACATCCAGACACCCATAGCCTCATCTAAAATCTTTTCACATTGCATGGCTCTGACAACAATTTTTTCAGTAGCTTGTTTAACTTCGGAAACTCACTTCATGTGGACTTCAGGCGGAGTTTCAGGCTGCAATTTTATTTGCAAATCAGTGATTTGGTGCTTGAACTCAACATGGACTATTTGGACTTCGGCGTGCGAAGCCTTCAATGTGGCAGCTAGTCCTTCTATTTTTTCTTATCAGGAAGATGTGGCCAGGATTGTTGGAAATTCACTGCATAGTTGGTGTATATTTTATTTGAGCACAACACACTTGGATTCAAGTGCGCAAAAGGCTTCCTCTACTACTTGTTGTTTCTGTTGGGTTTCTGCAGCGTCCTCATTTGACTCTATAGCATTTTTTTGGTCATGGGCTTCACGAAACTGAATTTCATTGGCAATCATGATGTGCATTATGTGCAACTTTCCTATAGGTAAAATAAACAAGTTAATACTAATATCACCTGCACCTCGAAACTCTGTGTGCCAGCTGGGGTCTACATCGATGGCAGACGCAGGGATCTGCACAAGCTGAACATATCTGGTCACTGGTAAGGCTATGGCTAGTGGATGCACATTTGTTACATGTGCAGTCATATGTATTTGGCCAACTTGGGAAATGCTCGCTTGAATCAGGCTCTCTTTTACTTTTAATTCTTGGATCCCAACCTATACCACCTCGAGCACAGTCTTATACTACACTTCCATATTTGTCCATCGATCCTCGGTCACAAATGTGATAGTGTTTTTAATTTCATTTAGGACATCCTTATTCAACGTTAGGACCTCCTCTCCAGAGTCCTTAGAACATTTTCTCTTCTTCCTCGAGCCTCAAGTGGTTTGAGAACTGCACTTTGTACCTTTGGAGGTATGCGCTTTGACTTCCTCCACTGTGTCTTTTTCCGTAGTACCATTTTTTTCGGCTCACTATCTTTCACCAAGTCAATATTTTTGTTGGTTGTTGTCAATGTCCTTTCCTTATCTTTCGTCTTTTCTAATGTTTTCTCGGTTTTTTTCTCTAGCTGTGTACCAGTGCATGGCTTCGTCGGCATTTTAGGAATGGATGTGGATGCAATAGGCTCTAACCATGCTAGTGGCTATTCTGTAGTGATGTGGATCAAATCATCTTCCGTGACTAAATATGGAAAATCATACCAAATTACCTACACGACACCTTTGCGTGGATGTGCATATTATGGAAAGTTGCTTTAAAGTCTTCTATGATTTTATACTAATCATAAAGTGTTGGAGACAACCTCGGCCTAGACTACACTTATTGATAGAGTGAGGCATCGAAAAGCACCCAAAAAATATTATTCTCCATAATGTGTGTGGGGTATGATGAATGCCAAAGTGTCGCATACTACGCGGCCTCACACATCTGTGGCTCTATCTCAGGAAACTAGTTTTCCTTAGGGGTATTCCACCCAATTAATGTAATCAATAACAACAACCAAGCATAATGAAATTTCTTTCTCTCTTCATGTGCTTCATGCACATTATCTAAAAACTCCTTGCACAAATAACATGACCAGTTCTAGATCACCCCGTTTTCACATTGGCGAATGAGACAAATCACCTGCACGGGCACCTCCTTCAGTCTACATTTACGCATGATATTACAGGCAAAGGTGAGTGTTCTAAACTGAAAAAAAATGTCATTTATCTCACTCATGGTGAATCCTCTACTCATGCAGAAGACATGGTATTTGGCTTTGATCTTCTCTGCAAAATATTTCACTTGCGCTTTTCCCCAAAATTCATCCATTGGATCTATGCCTTGATAAGGTAGTCTTGTGATACTATGGATTAGTGCAACATCAATGGGAATGCACTCTTAAAACCATAGTGCATCGTCGTGCACGAGCGTGATCAATTTTCGGATAGATATATCATTTATTGGGCTATGCCCAAAGTGATGGATCTGTAGTAAATTCAACAAATATGCCTTGTGCAGGCCCCACACCCATCTCTTTTTCTCTAGGTGCATGATTCCCCCTTCATACTGGACAGGGTCTAGGTAGAGTCCTGGTGCGAGTTCAGTAAATTTATCTGTCTTCGGTGTCCCAATCGTTGATTATGAGTTGTGGTACTTTTTCAAATATGTCTCCTTGCATCGGGATGTTTTTAGGGATCAAAGGCATTTAGATTGTCACTAAAACCTTGTGAATATCTTTGGGAACCCTTACCGTTGTTTTGTGTGGTGCGAAATAGGTCCGTAACCATGATAATGGGGCCACTTCAACCAAATCCTCCTCTTCCTACATAATTGTCTTAGGGAGCTCCATCATTGGTATTTTCAGGCATTCAACCACAGTGGAGTGTGACTTCGGAGTCTTTTCCCCTAGCGATTTCCTTGTTCCATATTTTTTTCCCTTCTTATACTTCGTGGGAACCAGTGTTTCAGCCATCAGTGCAACAGGGACCTCAGGCACAACAGGGTCATCTTTGGGTTGTGTAGCTGTCATACTAGGTGGAATTACATAACCCAACCCTCTAGGGTGCAAGTCTTCCTTGAATCCCATATCGAAACCACACATAGGCAATGAGTATGCAGCAAAAATCAAAGATCTCAAGGAAAATAATTCACTCAGAAAGAAAAGGGAACTATTGCGACCACACAGGTCATATTTATACTTGTGGCACATCTTCAAAAATTCCTTCTGCATTAATGTGTCTCCATAAATGACAAAAGTGTCCCAATTATGGAAAAATACCTTCATTAAATGCAACCTAGATGCTCCCACAAATGGTAATAATGTTTCCTTTTCCAGATTAACTATTCCAACGGCCAAATTTTGGCACCTCTCTGACCCAGTCAACCTTCTCACGCAGCTACTGCATGTGCATCACACCTTTCTGTGCATCCACCATCCCATATGTGTAGATCTGATCTAACCATATAGTCATTTGGTACGCACTAGGTCATCCTTTTACAACTTCAATCGACTTCCATTGACATACCTAGGAAGGGATTCTCTGCTCAATGTGACTAGGTGAACTACACCTCTATTAGTGATTTCCTTAGCAATATATGGCCTGAGCCAATGCATATTCAACTTCCTTGGGTGGCGCACAAACTTGCGGCCATACAACAAGACCAAATCATCTTCTTGGAAAAAATTTTGTCGGATGTGCCTATCATTCCATGCTTTTTCGCGTGTCTTATAAACTTGCTGGTCATAATTGGAAATAAAGTGATCTTCTTCTAATGTAACCAACTCTGACAAGTGTTCCTTCATGGCATCTTCTTCTTCCATATTTTTTAATGCTACAATGTGCAGACTAGGCATAATGAACTCCATTGTCAACACAAACTCCTGCCCATATACCATCCTGAAAGGTTTCCTACCCGTCAAATTTCTACATATGATCTAATATGCCCAAGGAAATATAGGTACGCTCTCATCCCAATCAGTATGGTTAGCATTGCACACCTTGGTAAGCACAGTATCCAATATCTTATTGAATACTTATATCACACCACTAGCCTGGGGATGATAAGGAGAGCTCTTATGATGATCCATCTGGAACTCCTTTGTCAATGCTTCAATGGTTTTATTCATAAAATTCATACCCCGGTCACTTATCAGAATATTAGGACATCCAAAGCAAGTCACAATATTCTTAAATATGAACTGTGCAGCGATATCTGTAGTACAATCCTTCACAATTTAGCTTCATCCCATCTGGTTACATAATTCGTCGCATAGATAATGTAACATGAAGAACTCTTCTTGCTTGGAGGATTGATAGGTACAACAAAGTCCATAGCCGATTTCTAAAATTCTTGTAGCACCATCTGTGGATGCAAGGTCATGTCGTCTCTCGACAATGACCTTCCAGTCCTCTGGCATACATCACATGCACGATAAAGCACATAGGCATCATTTTGTAGTGTGGGCCACCATAACCAGGCTCCCAAAATATTCTATGCAGTTTTATTAACTGCATAATGACCACTGGAAGCACCTTCGTGAGCTTCGTCTAATATTGCACATCTGTCATACTTCATAACATATCTTCGTAGAACTTCATCTGCACCCACTTTGTACAACTGTCAAGCAATAATAGTAAAGTCTGTTGCATGCGCCACAATATGTTTCTACTATTGAACTGTATATCCTTCAGGGGTGTTAGCTTACTATAATTAGCAAGATTGGCAAAGACCAACTACAGGGAGAACACTATTTCAACCACTTTTGGATTCTAGGATCTAGCCCTCTTGAATCCGGAGAGGGATCTCTCCAATAAGTGCAAAGATTGGATTTATATTTAAAGCTTTTACGGTAATGATATTAGGCTATTTATTAAGGCCAAGGGTTTTTGTTTGTTTGTATGGTTGAGCATGATTTATCAGTTGAGTGGAAAGTCCTAAATGGAAAGAGTTTCAAACATGTGAAGTTGCAAGCAATTAGAACAAGCTTTGGCCAAAAAGATAGATATAATGCTGGTTTTTAGTTCATTGGGCTATGGAGTCATAATAGGATTTAATTGAAATAACAAGGTTCAAGAGTGGTCCATGGGGCAAGTCATCTATGTCTAAGGATCTCTTTAAAGTTGATTTTATGGAATGAAATGAAACAATAAGAAGGGGAATTAACAAATGAAGAAGAAAGAGAAGCCTAATATCAGGTAAGTACTTTGAAACTATCCTGCTTTTGACATACACTCAAGAAAGACATAAAAGTAATCTAAGATCTAGTAAGTACTTTGAAACTATCTAGATTTTGATTCACTTTCAATAGAAAACATTTAAAACACAGAAACACATAAGATAACAAAGAATAGTCTAAGATCAGGTAAGGACTTTGAACCTATCCTGCTTTCAACATACCCTTAGGGAAACTTTCAGATAGTCTTTGGGGATAAAAATATAGGAAAGGGCTCACCATCACTTCCTTAGTTCATCTCTACTTAACAGAAACTGAAAATAGCGTTCAAGAACAACATTAAGCTCAGACAGCAGGATGAGGGAACGCCAGCATTCCTAACTGCTTAAATTGAATTAAATCATTCCTAAATAACACAATTTGGAAGAAAACATATAGATAAATCTTATCAGTCAGAGAAGGGTACTGATATACAGTAGATCCTAACTCTATGCTTGTTTTTTTTTATTAAAGAAGATGGAAAAAGTGAAAACAGAAATAAAATAACAATTTACAATAAGAAATAACATCACCGTTGACATAGACCAGGATCCCATAAATCAGCTAGTATTGATGCTTCAAACCAGTTACATCTTCACGTCCAATGTTTCAGTTCAACAATCATCTTCACTGCCCAACCTAAATTATGTGACTACAAACAGAGCTTTAAGAGCCTTTGAACACTATTTACAAGTAGAATTTTTGAGCACAAGTATATTTCAAAGTTCTGCAACCAACATTGTTTCATCTTCTATAGAGGTATTTATAGAATATACGAGGAGGTGGGATGAATAAAAGATCTCCCAGGTGCAATTAATACAGATTAGTACTTCTCGGCCTTTGAGGGGCTCGATGGAGAAGTTTACAGATATTTGTCTGTATTAATTTTTTTTTTACATTTAAGAGTTAAGCTCGGTGGGAGCTTTTGTTGACTTTAAGGCTCTGTTTTATGTTGTAATAACTCTGCTGATATTTTTGCATTAAGTTATCTTTGGCAGAATTTACTATTTGGCTGAGTTGAGGTAAATATATTCCTTCTTGATCATAACTCGGCCTTTGTTGGATGCTTTGAGGCTTCAGGTGGTAGTGAGTAGTTGAGAGGAATCAATTAGCCTCTGATGCGGCGGTGGAGGCTCTTTCTGACTGATAAATATTTTTGATTTGTCTTTAACTGTGCTTAATTTAGTGGATTAGGCTTTTGATTTCGATCTTAGCCATAATCCACTAAACTGTGGAAACTAGCTTTAATTATTCATTTCTGGTTTAGCCTGAGTCTTCATACTGATACTCTTTGTTTTAATTATGCTTTGCTATGTCTTGTTGATGTGAAGGTGTGACAGGGGCTTTATAGAGCTACTAGCGTTCATGAGACACCAGAAAATGTGGTGTCACAACCCCGTGGAACAATCCCTTTGATAAAAAAAGGCGCTGGGGATCGTCAAAATACACACAAATGTTATGACATCCTACGTTATTTGGTAAAACTGCTCTAGAAGTTGTGGGGAGGGGTGTGGCCATTGGATGGCAGCATCCAACGGTGAGATTCGTTTGCGGAGGTCAAAGAGGAAAGCGGGGAAGAATTAAGTCAGATTCGTCGATATGCAGAGATCGAAAGTCAAGGTCAATCAGGAGGAAACATAATGAAAATGGTCACATTATGTAAATTCGGAAGAGAAACAAAGGAAATAGGTGAAATTTCCTTCGGCGGAGGTAAAATGCATAAGAAATGAAAATGGGGTTTCGAGATGATCATGGGTCGTTAGATGAGAACAGGCCATGAGATCAACGACGGAGATCGCACACTGAAAACCCTTTAGAACAGGTAGAGGGCAATGGTATAATGAGAAATCAGATCTAAACCATTGATCTGTAGAGATCAATGGTGGGGAGCGCACACGATACACACAATGTAAATGGGAAAGGCGATTTTCAGAGGAGAAAACCACGAGTTTCGCGTGGTGAAAGGGCGGGGAGGCAGTTTTGCCTTTTTGAACGTGATATGCATTAGAGGCCACCCCGTGGATTTTAAATACATCTTTTATAACGTAATATCATTCATGCTGAAATTTATGCGAAACTATGCGTCAGCCATCAGATCTGGGCCTTCAGATCATACGGTGGAGAATGAACGCAAAATTGGCAAGGTGCGCGGACGGAAGTGAGAAGGGCGGTTTCAATCTGAGCCATTAGATCTAAGATGGACGACTGAGATCAAATTTGGAGGAAATTAGGACCCACAGGGGTCGGGCTTGTCATGGTTAATATGGGCCGTTAGATGTACAAGATCAATGGTTAGGATTGAATCTGGGTTTTAAAATGAAATTTAAATGGGGCGGATGGAAGGTTAATATGAGTTGTTGATCTGCAGAGATCAACGACCGAGATTAGTTCAAAAAACATTATAGAGTGGGGCTATATGTTTTTAACCAAGGTCGAGAGATGGAATCTGGGCCGTCGGATCTCGACACGTGGACGGCCCAGATTCAATCAGAGCTTTGCAATCAGCGGGTCAATGAACAAGAGGGATGTCGAAGTGATTAACTGTGGGTCGTCGATCTGCAGATCAGATCGACGGCAGAGAACTCATCGGGGATTTTCCGATCGGAGATCGCGAATAAAAAATGAAATGCGCCCAATGAAAACTGCCGATGCGAGATTGCGCAAGCCATTGGATTGGTCAGAGATCAATGGCGGAGATGGGTTTGGCCAATGAACGGGCGGGACCCCATTATAATATAAAAATAAAAAAATTTGAATGAAAAACAAAGGTTTTTGCTATTGGGGCGGGTTATATTATGAAATGGCTTTGGCTCTCGTATGTGGGGCCATTGGTTTCTATGAGAAGTAATAGGCCTGGGGATTTATACATAGAAAGGGCCATTCGGGATCAGACCTTCGAGCTTTTCAATCTACCCATTTTAAATTTCTCTGATGCAATTAGCGCTTCGGGACCTTTTAACTCTTGGTCCCGGGCGTAGGTTTATATGGAGTAAAGTGGAGGGTGGGGGTTTATATAATGGGACTCAATCGCATCGGAAAAAATGATGCGGGGGTTTTCAATCTACCCATTTTAAATTAAAAAACATTACTCCGACGGGTTTAGACCAATAACTTAGGAAAAGTGGGTTTAATGTTTTACAAAGGGAAAAATGCATCGGAGATGGTTTATTACAATGTTTAAGCACTGGATGAGGGCCCAAGGGTTATATGAAGCGGTGATTGGATTGGGGCTATGTAATAAGGGGCCAATCGCATCAGAGGTCTTAATAAAGCAAAAAGCCTTGCGCGTTGTGTTTTGTTCTGATGCAATAAGTGCTTGGGACCATTAGCGCTTGGTTTCGGCACCAAGGCATATGTGGGGAAGTGGTTTAGGCTTAGCCCAAAGGGGTTTAAGCCCATAGTCAAAAACACATATTTTTACGAAAATTTTCAAAACTTTTGATGGATTTGGGGGTTTCGGTATAGTTTAAAAATGAGTTTTAAAATTTGTGAAAATGATTTTGATGAATGGAAGAAGGGAAATCATGAAAATAGAGGAATTTCATGGGGGAAAAGGGGAATGAAATGAAGGTTAGATTTTGAGTGGAGGAGGGTTAAAATGAGGGAAAAATGGGGATTTTGCAACAGTTCTTTCTCATGAAATTAGCAGAATATCAAAGTTTTGAAGGGAAAATAGCAGTGAAGTTTTTACAAAGGGCATGATGTCTTCATGAGGCTTCAAGAGATAAAAATTTTAGCAATAAAATTGTTTCTTTAAGACTCCAAAAATGATTTAGCCACCTTTTGATATAACAAATTTTATAGGTGGCTAACAGTGGCTCCACTTGGGGATGGTGCCTTCTTGAAGGCATCAAGAAATTCAGACTGGCATTCTCTGGGGGATGATTAATGCCTTATCCATTGGGATGCAAGTTCTTGACTTAGATGGTCTTCCTTTGCTATGAAAAAATGTTAACAACCATAAAAATCAATGGATCCTCATCAACACAATCTTTCTACCTACCCAATCCTACATATCTAACATTTTTTATTCGTTAGAGTGCACTTGGATTGGAAAACTCTTATTAGAACATTTTATTCTTTTGAAAGAAAAAAATCTAATCTATTTCAACTTCTTATTTCTCCATGAACTTATATTAAACATTTGAGTTCATATTGCTTCTCTACCTAATCTAATATCTGTTAGGATTAAACATTCTAATAGATTTTTATTCACTAATTTCTAAAACAGAAAATTAAAAGCATACAAGTCAGGTTTGAACAGTCTAACTTGTAGCTGATCTATGCCATGAAAAAACAAGCTGCACATAGACATTATTTTGCAGAAACTTAAATCCAAATAGTGAAGTCATAAGATCTGAAAGTTTTAAGAACTTCCTTCATTCTTTTTCAGCTCTGTTTTTACTTCTGTTTGAGTTGTTTCTTCCTTGTTCTCTGGTTCAGATTTTGAGTTGTTTAGAACCAGTTTTAGCTCTGTTTTAACTCAAAAATTGAAACAGATTGGATTCATTCTTCTTTTGGACACACGGGTTCAGATTTTGAGCATGTTTGAACCTTTAATTTCTAACCTAATTTATCTAACTGATAAGCCAAGATTAAGCTTTTTGGCAATCAAATTCACTAACCTATCAGCAGTAAATTTAAAAATAATTAGTCAATATTTGGCTGTTTGACTAATTAGAAGTGTGTTTTCAGGAGTGGCATTTAAGCTCGCACACTTTCAGATTTATTTCTCTCTTTTCTTCTTTTTTTGGTACGGAGCTATACCTTTATTGTTTTTACAATCTACCCTCTTTTCTTCCTTTCATTTTTTTGCATTTTTTATTTTTCTAAATTTTAATGCAATGATGGATGAAATATTTATAATGGAAAAAAGATAAAAAGGCTTCAAAACAAGGCATGGATCAAGAGAAGTAATGTTTGAGCATCCTGCCATTGACAGGACACCCAAACAGTTCAGCTCCATTCAACTCCTGCAAGAAATAAGCATTGTTACTAGCAGCTGAATGAATGAGATAAGGGCCAAGCCATAAGTTGTCAAATTTCTCATGCTTGCCCTTGTCCTCTCTCCTTGAGTCCCACTTTAAAACTTTGTCCCCAACATTGAAATTGTTGGCCTTTGTTCTTCTATCAAAGGGTTTTTTGATGTTGTTCTGCTTTTGCAATGCTTTATTATAAACCTCCTCTCTGGTTTGCTGAAGGTGAATTGTCTGATTTATTCTTCTGATCATGTTATTATATTCAGTTTTCAACTCTTGAATTAACTTCATAACTGGTACACAAGCTATAAAGGTGACATTCCAATAGATTTCTTCAATGTCAATCTGTCAGCCCAAAGTGCATGAACAAGCTTTGTGTGCCAAGACTTCTTGTTGTCCTCCAACAACTTCTTAATTATGTTCACCAAATTCTTGTTTGAGGATTCTGCTAATCCATTACCTTGAGGGTAATAGGCCATGGAATGACCCAATGTTATTTGATATTTGTGACAGAAATCAACCATCTTCTTTGATGCAAATGCTGATGCATTATTAGTGATGATCTTGGTAGGAAAACCAAATCTAGAGAGAATATTAGTCTCTATGAATTTTATAATGACAGAATCATTGGCTTGCCTACAAGGGATGGCTTCTATCCATTTGGTTAAGTAGTCTGTTGTAGTGAGAATCCATTTATGTTGGGCAGATGATGGTGGATGGATTTCTCCTATGAAGTCAAGTCCCCACTGTTGAAAGGGGCTTCAATAGTGATTGGATGCAGAGATAAGGGTAGCAGCTTCCTTTTTCCTTCAAAAAGTTGGCATTTATGACAGGAAATTATCATTTTCTATACATCAAGAAAGAGATTATGCCAATAGAAACCAGCCCTTAGAATTTTGTTGGCTGTTGTCTTCCAGTAGAGATGACCTCCACACTCTCCTTCATCGAATTCATGCTTAATATTCTCTGCATATAACTCAGGAAAACATTTTAGAAATATACCACTTGCATTTTTCCAATAAAGACGTTTATCTATAATGCAGTAGTTTACAGCCTTTAACTTCAAAAACCTTGCCTTTGTTTTTGATAAACCGGGAGGTGTATTCAAATTAATCAAAACAAATAAAATATCAGCATACCAAGAAGAATTCATAAAATGGTCTTCAACAATGGGAGTTGAGAATTCTTCTTGGTCATCTAAAGCATTTATCATATTGATATCAAGAACTTCAAAATTTGATTCAGCCATTAATCTAGGTAGACCTTGGCCTTTGATGACTTTACTGGGCTTGATATCTAAATCATATTTAAGAATAACAGCTTTCCACTTACCTCTCTTACCATCTGGGTCCTGTGTTAGAATGTATTTGACAACTGAATTTGGGACAAAGGAAATGATGTGTGAGTGAAGGATGTATACTTTGAAGTCTTTCAAAGCTTTAACCAAAGCAAAAGCTTGATTTTCCATAATGTTATACTTAAAAGGAGCATCCCTCAATGCCTTGCTAAAGAATGCAATAGGTTGCTCTTGTCCTTGTGATTTTTTTTGTAAAAGGACAACAGCTATTGTATGTTCTGATGCAAATGAAAAAATATAAAAATCTTTTGAAAAATCAGGACTTATTAGGAGTGGTGTTTTGGTTAACGCTTGTTTCACCAGCTCAAAGGACTTCTTTGCTTCCAAGGTCCATTTCACCCCTTGCTCCTTTTTCAAGATGTTTTTTATATTCCTAAGGAGCTTAGCCAAGTTGGGTATGAACCTTCCCAAGAAATTAATCTTTCCAATGAAATATTGTAACTCCTTGATGTTTCAAGGATGAGAGATTTGCAATATGGCCTCAATCCTCTTTGGGTCTATATTAATACCCTCTTCTGAAATAATGTGCCCAAGAAGATTACCTTCTTGAAGCCCAAATAGTGTTTTCTTAGGGTCCAAAGACATTCCAAACTTTCTGCATTTCTTGAAAACTTATCTCAAGTGTTCTAAGTGCTCTTCATCTGTTTTTGAAAACATAGTGAAATCATCAAGATAAATAATGATGAATTAGCCTAATTCTTCCGAGAATGCTATGTCCATGGCTCTCTGAAAAGCTGCACCAGCATTCATTAGACCAAAGGGATTTTTAACATACATGAAAGTGCCCCAAGGTGTAGTAAAGGTTGTCTTTAATTGATCATCAGAGTGGACTAAAATCTGATTATACCCCGAATAGCCATCAAGCAAAGAAATTATTTTGGACCCAACTACCCTTTGTAAAATATGGTCCATCTTAGGTAAAGGGTAGTTGTCCTTGACTAAAGATTTGTTTAAGTCTCTAAAGTCTATACAAAGCCTAATCTCTCCTGTTTTCTTCCTGACTGACACCAGATTAGACACCCACTCAGAATATCTAATAGGGACAATAATACCAGCTTCATACATTTTCTTAATCTCCTTCTCAACCAAAGGCAACTGAATAGGGTTTATTCTGCGCATTTTTTGTTTGAATGGCTTTTGGTTTTCCTTGAAAGGAATTTTGTGCTGAATTATTTTAGTGTCATAGGATTTCGGATATTCGTAACTCCACGCAAAAACATCAAAAAATTCTTTAAAAAGCTCTATGTATTTGAGTTTAATATGAGCTTGTAAAGTCTTAGACAGTTTGATCATCATAGGTTTAAGTTCACTGCCTATATTACACTCTTCAACTTCAGTCTCTACAGGCTCCATTTTAGGCTTGTTGGCCACATCGTTAAAATCAAACAACTCTTCTAAAGGGGACAAACCCTTTGGAAAACTTTGATTTTTGGACCGAAGAGTCTCTAAATCCTTTGTTTCTAACTCTGCAATCATTTCTGTTTTTTTTTCAAGTTTGCTTGACAATGGATTTATATCAACAAGCTCAAGAGATGGCTCTTCTTCACTAAGAAAATTTTCTTCACTAGGGCAATCTGTTTCATAATATGAATCCGAACTTGGTAGTTCGAATTCATTTATAAACTGCATAAATTCTTCTATTTGTTTGTCTCCATCGAAAACTTGCCAATATTCATCGTTATTAGGGATAGCTAGTCTGAATTTAATCTGAGTTGCAAATTCTTTGGTTTGATATGGCTTTAAACATGTTCTAACATCAAAAGCTAAATTGTGGGCCATGATATTTTTTCTTCTTGGGACAAAAATAAATTGGGACTCCTCAAAAGTTTTAAATAGATCCACGACATCGTTTCGGTACGCCCTAAGTCTGGGATGATTAGCATTGTATTCCCCGTTGAATTGCCTAATGATTAATTATGAATCGCCATGCACTCTAATTCTTTTGGCTCCTATTTTTTTCAACAAACACAAGACTAAGAGAAGGGATTCATATTCCGCTATGTTATTTGAACACTGGAAGTTTAATCTACAGGAAAGGATTTTTGTGCGGTTGTTCTCAGTGTTGCGTATCCATACCCCTACACCAGCATTGCTCATAGTGCAGGACCCGTCAAAATCCATACTCCACAAAGGATTAGTTTCGGGTTCATTAGTTGGGTCACTATCCTCTTCAATAAGCATTATTTCGGTTTTTTTTTTTAAATAAACACTCTGTTGTATTTGTTTAAATTCCTCAATTTTTTTGTTAAGTTGAGGAATACTTTCTTGACCTTCAAGGCTAAAAAGCAATGGACTCATGATTTGTAGTTCAAAACTTGTGTGTCGTTCGTTGTCGTTCATGGGTTCAACAAACTACTTTGACACTTCTGTGGTGTTTACCTCCTCCTCTCTATCTACCATTAATTCTATCAGAGTTACTTGTTCATCCACTATTTCATCATTAAAAAGGATAAATGAATCAAGGCCTATGTTTACAAAATAAAGGGGAGAGTTTTGCGGTCTGTCTTGACTAGTAACCATGTACTGCATATGTGACTCCCTGTAAAGTCTTATTGATTAATTAAACACAGGGATGGTCGCATAGGTCATGTCCATCTGCATAGTCCCCTGTAACTTAGGCCCTCAAGACCTAGATAACAACATTCCATATTTTGGAGGCACATCAGCCACAACTATATCCATGACTAAACATTTGGCTAGAATCTAGGCTAATTTAACACAAAGGTCTTTGATTAAACCCAAAAATTTTACTCTGATTGAGTCAAAGGAGTAAAGGTCTTTATAAGGTATGGTGATTTCTCAACCCAGGCTCTCCATTATAGATTTTGGCATTAAAGTGTGAGAGGCCCCTAAGTCATGCATAGCATTATGCAAAATCTTATCATGAACGTTTAAACTTACATAAAAAGGAGTAACAGGTGCCTCTTGATATCTACCTTCAATCTTTGGACCAAAAATAAGCTCAGGCTGGTCATCGTTAATATTGACTGTGTCATTACTCTCCTCTATGTTTAAAGCCTTCAAAATTTGGGTTCTATATACATTATGGGCAGCTAGTTCAGAGAGAGGAATAGAGATTTTAATTCTTGAAATTTGCTGCTCCAGGCTGAAAGGAACTTGACGGTTTGAAGTGCTTGTCTCAGCCTTATTAACTACCATCATGTCAGCAAAATCTGTTTGCTGATTTGTTCTATTTACTTTTGACAAAAAAAAATTAACATGAGTACTAGCTGAGGTACTAGTACTACTAAGGTCTGCACTCTGTTTTTCATTGTTTTCAGTGCCTTTCTCTTTACCTTTATTAGAATTAACAGCCACTGTTTTGTCTTTTGGTTTTACAATTTTTGGTTTACTATAGTGTTGTTTTGTGAAGATTTTTCATAGGTTTTGTTGTTGGGGGTTTCTTGATTCTTCTTGCTTCTAAGGTCATACTCTTTTTGAGGCTCTATGATAACATTTTCCATGTCTTGATAATAACTTTCGTCATCATCTCTTTTGTCAACATAGGGTGTATAAAGACCTTGTTTTCTATCATAATGAACTTCAAAGTCATCATTATCTACTCCCAACATATTGATATCATCATCCTCTGTTTGCTCATATGTTTCTTCAACCTCACTCACATAGTTTTGATGAAAGGGAGGAGTGATTTGTTGATCATCTTCCCTTGGTCTATTTTGGGGTTGATTTCTTCTAAAATTCTGATTTGGGTTATGATTTCTATTTTGAGGAGCAGTTTGGTTTTGGCTTGCTTGTGCTCTCTTAATTATGCTCATCTCTTTCATCATCTCCTCCATCATTCTCTCCATCTTAGATTTGGATGAGGAAGGTCTAGATTCTTCTCTGAAGGACACTCTCTTCTCATTCTTCATTCTTGCTCTTTTCTCCATCAGGTTAACTTCCACAGCAAGAGCACCTTTTTGCATATCTTCAAGGGTTAAAGGATCTCTTTCTCTCAGTTGATAAGCCATCTCAGGGTCAAACCCTTCAGGAAACTTGTTCAATGCTGAACCTTGTGGAGGTTTTAGATCTGGGGGAAGTGCATTATACACACTGTTAAGTCTAGTGCAGTAAGCTTGTACACTTTCCCTGGTGTTTCTGTGGAGATTTTTGTAATCAGAAAGTATTTGAAGAGGGTTTTTTCTCACTTCCCATTTGTTTAGGAATGTTTGATGGAATCCTTGGAGATCATTTATATTGTGGGGGGTTAATCCTTTAAACCATTTTCTTACTTCTCCCCCCAAACTCTGAGAAAATAGTCTAAGTTTGACAGAGTCATCATCAATTTCATTTATGTCAAAGTAGTCATTCATTTTATCCACATGTTGTGATGCAGTTGTAGCATTGTTGGCATCATATAATGTAATTTTGGACTGATATTCATGTGGAAGATTGACCAGGGGTACAGGAAGGACTAAGGGAGCATACCATGCTACCATGATATGTGGTGGGGGTGGATTTACAAGAGGTGGATTAACAAGAGGCAAAGTGGGTTGGAGTGGAGTGGTTTGAATAGTGAATGTAGGATGAGCAGAAGTGGATGGAATAACGGTAGATTGTTGAGCTGATCTTGGATGAGAGACACCTATGTTGTGAAGGAAATGTAAATCAGGTGGTGTTGTCTCTCTACTATCAGGATGTTCACTTGTTTCCAAGGAAGATAGTGAAGACTCAAAATCTAGCTGATCTAAATCATCAAGAGACCTAGTTCTAAATGGATTTCTTAAGTCTACTTGTGATTGTTGTAGAGCTACAAGATTTTCAGGAACTGAATTAGCTCTCAAGGGTGATTTGAAAACAGTTGAAAATTTTATCTTAGGAGACTTCCTAAGGATTCTTTCAGGGTTATCAACTATCTCAGGTGGGTTTTGATTAGGGTAAGCTCTAGTATGAATCTTTATAGGAGCCACTATGCTATGTGTTTCAGACCCAAGTAAACAAGAAAATTTTAACCAGATATGACAAAATTTATGGGGTTAACTGATCTTAACATAAGAAAAATTTAATCCCAAAGTCCTCTTGTTGAGTTTAAATGTTGTTATAATGATTATGGGTCTTCCCAGTGGAGTCTTAAGGTCTATTTAGGATTTGTGGAGTTGACAAGTGGAATTTTTTAGCTCCTTTGGAGGTAAATTTTTTTATGGTCCACCACCATGTTTATTAAATACCAATCTAAAATATTTTTGGGTTTTCTGAGTTATTTTTCAGTCCTATTGGTTCTTAAGAGTGTCCTAAATCTGTTTCAAAACTTAGCTACGGTTATGAGAAGAAAACAGTCTACTTTTATGGCTAAGCTAGCTAATTCTTCAAGGTTTTATAAGATCTTATGAGAATCCTAGGGTTTACCTAGTTTGTCACTGATTCAAACAAGTTTTACCATGATTACGATTTTCTTGGTAGTGCTTGAAGAGGGCTGATTTTACTCACTGCATAATGTTCTTGAATCAAAGGTTTTCTTGAGTCCTAAAATGTACTTAAACTGTCATTTAACTCAGAATTCTCCAGCGGAGTCGCCAGAAAATGTTAGCTCCCTATAATTAGCAAGATTAGAAAAGTCCAACTGCGGGGAGAACACTATTTCAACCACTTTGGAATTCTAGGATCTAGCCCTCTTGAATCCGGAGAGGGATCTCTCCAATAAGTGAAAATATTGGATTTATCTTTAACGCTTTTAGGGTAATGATATTAGGCTAGTTATTAAGGCCGAGGGTTTTTGTTTGTTTGGATGGTAGAGCATGATTTATTAGTTGAGTGGAAAGTCCTAAATGGAAAGAGTTTCAAAGGTGTGAGGTTGCAAGCAATCAGAGCAAGATTTGGCCAAAAATATAGATATAACGCTGGTTTTTAGTTCATTGGGCTATGGAGTCATAATAGGATTTAATTGAAACAACAAGGTTCAAGAGTGGTCCATGGGGCAAGTCATATATGTCTAAGGATCTCTTTAAAGTTGATTTTATGGAATGAAATGAAACAATAAGAAGGGGAATTGACAAATGAAGAACAAAGAGAAGCCTAAGATCAGGTAAGTACTTTGAAACTATCCTACTTTTGACATACACTCAAGAAATACATAAAAGTAATCTAAGATCTGGTAAGTACTTTGAAACTATCCAGCTTTTGATGCTCTTACAATAGAAAACATTTAAAACACAGAAACACATAGGATAACAAAGAATAGTCTAAGATCAGGTAAGGACTTTGAACCTATCTTGCTTTCAACATACCCTTAGGGAAACTTTCAGATAGTCTTTGGGGATAAAACTATAGGACAGGGCTCACCACCACTTCCTTATTTCATCTCTACTGAACATAAACTGAAAATAACGTTCAAGAACAAAATTTAGCTCAGACAGTAGGATGAGGGAACGCCAGCATTCCTAACTACTTAAATTGAATTAAATCATTCCTAAACAACACAATTTGGAAGAAAAAATATAGATAAAGCTTATCAGTCAGAGAAGGGTACTGATATACAGTAGATCCTAACTCTATGCTTGCTTTTCTTTATCATAGAAGATGGACAAAGTGAAAATAGAAATAAAATAACAATTTACAATAAGAAATAACATCACCGTTGACATAGACCAGGATCCCATAAATCAACTCGTATTGATGCTTTAAACCAGTTA
This sequence comes from Pinus albicaulis, assembly GCA_034641835.2. Taxonomy (NCBI): domain Eukaryota; kingdom Viridiplantae; phylum Streptophyta; class Pinopsida; order Pinales; family Pinaceae; genus Pinus; species Pinus albicaulis. The sequence continues at coordinate 967,507,518 of CM076582.1, read as the reverse complement.
CAGCTTCAAGTCCAATGTTTCAGTTCAAAAATCATCTTCACTTCCCAGCCTAACTTATGTGACTACAAATAGAGCTTCAAGAGCCTTTGAACATTATTTACAAGTAGAAGTTTTGAGCAGAAGTATATTTCAAAGTTCTGCAACCAACATTGTTTCATCTTCTACAGAGGTATTTATAGAAGATATGAGGAGGTGGGATGAATAAAATATCTCCCAGGTGCAATTAATAGAGATTAGTACTTCTCGGCCTTTAAGGGGCTCAATGGAGAAGTTTACAGATATTTTTTTGTATTAATTGTTTTACATTTAAGAGTTAAGCTAAGTGGGAGCTTTTGTTGACTTTAAGGCTCTGTTTTATGTTGTAATAACTCTGTTGATATTTTTCCATTAAGTTCTCTTTGGAATAATTTACTATTTGGTTGAGTTGAGGTAAATATCTTCCTTCTTGATCATAACTCGGCTCTGTTGGATGCTTTGAGGCTACAGGTGGCAGTGAGTAGCTGAGAGGAATCAATTAGCCTCTGATGTGGCAGTGGAGGCTCTTTCTGATTGATAAATATTTTTGATTTGTCTTTAACTGTGCTTAATTTAGTGGATTAGGCTTTTGATTTCGATCTTAGCCGTAATCCATTAAACTATGGAAACTAGCTTTAATTCTTCATTTCTAGTTTAGCTTTAGTCTTCATAGTGATACTCTTTGTTTTAATTATGCTTTGTTGTGTCTTGTTGATGTGCAGGTGTGACAGGGGCTTTATAGAGCTTCCAACGTTCATGATACACCAGCAAATGTGGTGTGAGAACCCCGTGGAACAATCCCTTTGATAAACAAAGGCACGGGGGATCATCATCCCAGCCTTTGGATTTTTCTTCAATATAATTAACGAACCATTTAAACCTGCAAAATACAAAAAAATGTTATGAAATCCTGCGTTGTTTGGTAAAACTACTCAGAGGTTGTGGGGAGGGGCGTGGCCGTTGGATGGCAGCATCCAACGGTGGAGACTCGTTTACGGAGGTGAAAGAGGAAAGCGGGGAAGAAGTAAGTCAGATTCATCGATGTGCAGAGATCGACGGTCAGGGCTAATAGAGAGGAAACATAATGCAAATGGTCACATTATGGAAATTTAGAAGAGAAACAAAGGAAATAGGTGAATTTCCTTCAGCGGAGGTAAAATTCATAAGATATGAAAATGGGGTTTCGGGATGATCGTGGGCTGTCGGATGAGAACAGGCCATGAGATCAACGACAGAGATCGCACGTTGAAAACCCTTTGGAATAGGAAGAGGGTGATGGTATAATGAGAAATCAGATCTAAACCATTGATCTGTAGAGATCAATGGTGGGGAGCACACACGATACAAACAATGTAAATGGGAAAGGCAGGTTTCGGAGGAGAAAACCACGATTTTCGCGCGGTGAAAGGGCGGGGAGGCAGTTTTTCCTTTTTGAACACGATATGCATTAGAGGTCGCCACGTGGATTTTAAATACAGCTTGTATCACACAATTTTTGTGGATTACCATTCGTGCTGAAAGTTACGCGAAACTACGCGTCAGTCGTCATCTCTGGGCCTTCAGATCATATGGTGGAGAATGAACGCAAAATTGGCAAGGTGTGCAGATGGAAGTGGGAAGGGCGGTTTCAATCCAAGGCATTAGATCTAAGATGGACGACTGAGATCAAATTTGGAGGAAATCAGGACCCACAAGGGTCGGGCCTGTCAGGGTTAATATGGGTCATTGGATGTACAAGATCAACGGTTAGGATTGAATCTAGGTTTTAAAATGAAATTTAAATGGTGCGGAGCGAAGTTTAGTATGAGCCATTGATCTACAAAGATCAACAACCGAGATCAGTTTGAAAAACATTTTAGAGTGGGGTTGTATGTTTTTAACCAAGGTCAGGAGATGGAATCTAGGCCGTCGGATCTGGACACGTGGATGACCCAGATTCAATCGGAGCTTTATGATCGGTGGGTCAATGAACAAGAGGGACGCCGAAATGATTAACTATAGGCCGTCAATCTACATATTAGATCGACAGCGGAGAACTCATCAGGGATTCGCCGATTGGAGATCGCGAATAAAAAATGAAACACGCCCAATGAAAACTGCCAATGCGAGATTGCGCGGGCCATTGGATTGGTCAGAGATCAACGACGGAGATGGGTTCAGGCAATGAACGAGCGAGACCCCATTATAATATAAAAATAAAAAATTTTAAATGAAAAAAAAAGGTTTTTTCTGTTGGGCCGAGTTATATTATGAGATGGCTTTGGCGCCCGTCTGCGGGGCCATTGGTTTATATGAGAAGTAATAGGCCCGGGGCTTTATACATAGAAAGGGCCAATCGGGATCGGGCCTTCGGGCTTTTCAATCTACCCATTTTAAAATTCTCCTATGCGATTAGTGCTTCAGGACCTTTTAACTCTTGGTCCCGAGCATAGGTTTATATGGAGTAAAGAAGAGGGTGGGGGTTTATACAATGGGACTCAATCGCATCAGAAAAAATGATGCGGGGCATTTCAATCTACCCATTTTAAATTAGAAAACATTACTCCAGTGGGTTTAGACCAATAACTTAGAAAAAGTGTGTTTAATGTTTTACAAAGGGAAAAATTCATTGGGGATGGTTTATTACAATGTTTAAGCACCGAAAGCGGGCCCAAGGGTTATATGAAGTGGTGATTGGATCGAGGCTATGTAATAAGGGGCCAATCGCAACGGAGGTCTTAATAAAGAAAAAAGACTTGCGTGCTGTGTTTTGTTCCGATGCGATAAGTGCTTGGGACCATTAGTGCTTGGTTCCAACACCAACGCATATGTGGGGAAGTGGTTTAAGCTTAGCCCAAAGGGGCTTAAGCCCATAGTCAAAAACACATATTTTTATGAAAATTTTCAAAACTTTTGATGGATTTGAAGGTTTCGATATAGTTTAAAAATGAGTTTTAAACTCTATGAAAATTATGTTCATGAATGGAAGAAGGGAAATCATGAAAATAGAGGAATTTCATGGGGGAAAAGGGGAATGAAATGAAGGTTAAATTTTGAGTGGAGGAGGGTTAAAATGAGGGGAAAATGGGGATTTTGCAGTAGTTATTTCTCATGAAATTAGTAGAATTTCAAAGTTTTGAAGGGAAAACAGCAGTGAAGTTTTTACAAAGGTCATGATATCTTCATGAGGCTTCAAGAGATAAAAATTTTAGCAATAAACTTGCTTCTTTGAGACTCCAAAAATGATTTAGCCACCTTTTTATATAACAAATTTTATAGGTGGCTAACAAAGGGCATGTCCATTAGTAAGAAATTGAATAATATCAGGGAAATCCTCATCAACCACCTTAATCGCAAACAACTATACATCTGGTAGTCCATCCTCCAAGTTGATAGGTTCTTCACTAGTCTCAATGCACGACAGATGGTCTGGCCTAACATTCATTCTTCGAGGTTTTACAATAATCTCAAAGTCATATTCCTAGAATAACAACAACCAACTGCAGATATTCTCCCCCAACATAGGATTATTGACCGGGTAATTTAAAGCAAAATGATCAGTAAACATATTGAAATGGCCTCCTAATAGATAGTGGTAGAATTTCTGTAGTGTGTACACCATTGCTATTCCTTCTCTCACTGTGGTTGAGTAATTCCGTTCTACACTTGAGATTTTTCGGCTTGCATAGGAAATAGGGTGACAAATCTCTCCCACTCTTGGATGTGCTAAAATAGCTCCGAGCGCAATAAAAGAGACATCAACATGCATATGAAACAACTTTTACTAGTCTGGGAAGACAAGTATGGGCACACTGACCATCTTCTCCTTTAGAAATTCAAAATTCTTCTAACAATCCTCATCCCAGCAGAATGTCAAATCCTTCTTGAGAAACTTCTCCATGGACATATTTATTAGAGCATAACCCTGAATAAAATCTCGACAATACCTATTGTGTCCCAATATTTAGCACAGTTGCTTGACATTCTGAAGTATCTCCACATTAACTATTATTTCTATCTACGCAGGATCTACCATCAATCCTTGCCGGTAGAAAATGTGTCCCAAAATTATCCCAAATGTCACACAGAATATAAAATTCTTCAAATTTAGTGCGATATAGTACATCCTAAAGGTATCCAACATTAAGCGCAGGTTTGAAACATGCTTCTTCAACATCTCAAACACAGTCCAATATTGAAAGTATACCTCCAAGAAATTGTGGATAAATGATTTGAAAGAAGCTATTACTACACGTGAGAAGATGGTAGGCGCATTATTCAAGCCAAAGTGCATGAATATATATTGGAAATATCCCCATTCAATTGCAACGATGTTCTTACTATGATCTTTTGGCACAATCTGGATCTGATGATACCATTTGTTATCATAGTTCTATGCTTAGTCATGAGTGTGTTTTAAATCATTTTAATTTTAGGATAAAAAAAAGTTTAAAATAGTGCCAGAAGTTCTGGTAGCGTCTATTTTAACCTTGCCAAACAATCTGTTTTAACTCTGTTTTATGCATGTTTTTCCTTTACCCGATGCTATTGGAAGTTTTCGTAACTTCCCCTATTTTGAAAATAAATAAAAAGCACACCCACTTTTGAGTTAGCCACATGTTCCTGATATCAACTAAGGCTTAAATATTTTTAATCATTAGCCATATCACATGATAGGAAAGGTTATTCATTTGAATGATGTCTAGTTAGTACTGGTGATACGTGGAAGTGTTAGGTATCAATGTGCAGTCATGAAGACGAACCGTTGTTTTTTCTATCTGTCAGATCAAGTCATTGTTCCCACATGTCAAAGTTACATATTTATTTTCAATATTATTCATGGATATATGATATAATGTGGTGACCTATTGGTTAATCATGCATGAAAATTGGCAGAAATTTATTCCTACCATAAAAAATGTGATGGAGGGGACTTCCAACTCAAACATCGTTTAGCTTCAACCACCTATTGTAGTGAATATGAAACAAAGTAGGCCACTAAAATATAATTATGAATATCACGAGGCGTGGTATATGGTTATGGATACTTCCCATTATTAAAATATCTTTTACATGGAAAAATGAACCAGAATATCACTTAAAATCACCGAAATAAAAGGAAAGAAATCAGTTTTCAAATTTTCTTGTTGGTGAATAAGCAGTTCTCATGAGAAACTTGAAGAGGAGACTAAGTTTTCGGAAAATTTACATTGAGGATTTAGCAACACTTGTTAAGTAAGTGTTTCTAATATTGACACCTTTTTGATCTAGTAGACAACCTTCATTATTGATCAGATGACTAAAGGAGGAAAAATTAAGCGTATTGAGCCTCAAGGGGTTGATTAAAGATTTAATAGATGCCAAAGAGAATGTGAGGAGGTCTTTTTTACAGGCTGGGTGGTACCCATTTTTCTCAAGGTTAGGAAGCTCTCATCTAGGAGTATCCAAAAATTTTCTCCCTCTCATTCCATGGACAAGGAGAAAATGTTTATGGTTTCAAACTACAGGTATCAACATAATCCATTGCTAAATATTTCCACCTCCCACTGGGAGGAGAAAAGTGGTTCAAACCAAGTTAATACTGGAGGAGACCTGAATAGCTTCATCAAGGATGAATACATATACTATAAATGGGATAAAGGGATTCCTAGTATTTATCTCAAGGATGAATGGGCTGAAACTGTCATGCTCATTAAGATATATCTTACTTGTGAGAGGACATATACTATTGTATTTTTGTATCAAATGAGGTTTTTGTTTCTCCTTATAGGTATGAATACTCTCAACCTCCATTTCTTCCTGCTGAAAACCTTGACTAACATGTCAGGTAGAATAAAAACCCATGCAACAACTTCAGATTATAACATCTACCATCAAGCTATTATCAAGGTGCTAATTGTTGAAGAAATGAAAAGAAGAAACCAGTCTTGGGAGAATTTCCTATTTTATAGGGCATACCAACCTCTACCTACAAAAAAAATTCTTGCTCAGCAACCTCCAGCCTCACAGCAACATTCTGAAGTTGATGATTAGAAGGAAGAAAGTAGAAACCAACTACTTCATTAGTTGGTAAAAGGACTAAAGAAAAGAAAAGAAGGTAAATAGCTACAAGAAGGATAAGGAAAAAAAGGAAAAATATTCCCTGTTGACTTGAGGGGTCCTGACCTAGGTTCAGATTCAAGGTTAACCAACAAAAACCTCTTACTACTAGCCCTTTTGGTAGTTACCTACTTGCACAAGTCAAAGTCTCACCCGAAGCAGTATGGGGGGTGCTAAAACTAGATTTCCACACCCAGAGAGAGAATTAAATGATGTGGGTGTCTTCATATCTAAAACAACTGTGATATGACCTTTGCAATAGAACTCGTAACCAAAAACCATAACCAAGCATATTTAGGTCAATTTACATAGGTTTCCCTTCACGTGCACATATACAGATCCCACAATCCTTTCAATAGTCTTTAATCCATATGTAATATACCAAAAGGGAGAATGCAGTAATACTAAAACACAATATGATATTTGTAGAAAAGTAAACAATAAATCTATATACACATCAGAATGCATAGAAATAGCTGAGCCATTTTATTATTTTGGAGGTGAAAAAATCAAGTACAACAGTGCTTAAGATATGAGACACTCAAGCCACAAGAGTGGCCTAAAATAACCCTACAATGATGTCCCAAGAGGGACTGTGTAACTTCTACTCTACTAGAAGGTAAAATGTGCCACCCCTGCTACAACTATAGGGACTACAACTGCCTGTAAGATAGAAAGTCAGATCTAGGCATAATGGGAGCTCTGATGATGCTAAAATTGTAGATCTGTGCTCTATGGTGGATTCCCAAGATAACCCAGGAGGGGTTTCTCAGATCTGTAAGTCTAAGAAAAAATTCCTCTTAAGGCATCACATATATGCGACTGGGAATGTAGATCTAAAGCTAGATCTAATAATAAGTGCAATGTTCCCAAATTTTAGCCTCAAAGCTAAATGGAACATTAAAGTTAGCAGGGTCTATAGTAGGTGAATAAATGGGTAGAAAAGACCATAAGTCTCCTAAGGAGGAATAAAAAAACCTCAAGTGTGAAAAGAGACACTCCTTGCAGCTTAATAAAACACCTCCATGTGTGAACAGGGATAATATTAGGTTTATTCAATCCATTTTGACTAATTCAACAACGCAGTTGTGGAGGAGCAAGAATCAAGGGAAGAATAACGAAGTTTTGGAGGGAGATGAATCTTTTGATGGAGATGACCTAATTGAGTGGGGCCCAGGGCAAGAAAACTCATATTTTATTTAAGGAAGAGGTTGGAAACATTATTCTTCATGTTTTAGCTTATTATTTTGTCTGCTCAGACATTTTCTTCCTCTTGCTGTTTAGCAGGGTTGCTGTGTTGTTTAGCACCGGGTGTTCCCGCGCTGTAATCCCACCTCTTTCCTTGAGGAGCCTCTTGGAAGAGTTTGCATTCATTTTCCACATCAATTTTTCAGGCCAAGCTTCAACCTACTTCATTAGCACATTTTCTGCAGGTTATTGTGCAGTGTTGCTGCGTGCAGCAGTGGAAGGGATTGGAATCTCGATTTTCTGAGCTAGTTTCTCATTGGAGGAAGTTTTCCATCTATCGGGAGACATGTTTGGAGAGGTATTGAGATCATTTCAGATCTTTGGCATTAGGCCACACCTTTTCCTAACATTCCCAATGTTTTTCCAGCTAGGGAATGCATTATTTTTGGAGGTAGCTCCAGTGCATGGTCTAGTGGCTTTGTTGTAGTGTTTCCTTGTGATTGAGAGGTTCATCATTTCATGGGAGGAAGCCCTTGATGGATATACATCAGATAAGAATTTTTTCAGCCTTATAAACTCTTATGCTTCAGTGTTGCAATGATTATTCAACAAATTTCTGAAGATCACATTTGTATGCAGAGTGTTTGACAAGAAACCCTTGCCGGGTTCTCTTGTATTTCGTATAAGGAGACTAGATCTCAATTATTCAGCATTATTGACTAATATATGAGTATATCTACTAGTTCTCCTATTATATGAGTTAAAACCATCATAATACTATGTAGTCTCTTTTATGCATTATTTTTGAGTAGCAGCGTCTAGGGTTCTTGTTCATTTTCAGCTACACTAGTGTGGGAGGTTTGTTTACCTCACCTAGTTTATTTTGTTTCTGATCTCCTCTTGGACTTAGATTCTAGATGGATGTATATATGGGATCCAAGTGATTATTTTCATTTTTGTGGCTTATATTTCTGGAAATGATTTTTTCTGTGAATGCATTACTGAGGAGTCCATTTTTGGAATATCTTAAGATATTCCCGTTGCTGCTTATTTTTCCCTATTTTTGGATATTAAAATGGTATCAGAGCTTCAATATTGGCTCAGCCTATGGATCTTAGGCCATTAAATTTTTAGGAGAGATGGACAGAAAAGAGAAGGGTTTAGTATGTGAAGGGAGAAAGGAAGACAAGCTTACAAAGCTTCTTCCAAAATCTATGCAAAGCTTTCAAGTAGAGCTGAAGGGTATAAGAATGGAGATGGGATCTCCAAAGGAAGTTGGATCTAGAGCTAAATCTATATTTTCACATGGAGAGTGTGAGCATGTAGCTACAGACCATGATGCACAACGCAGTCGAGTGCCCAGATCTATCTTGACATGGATGAAAGGAGGAAGAATGCCTAAGAGGAGAAATCTTAGTGATTTTTTGCAGAAGTATGAATCTCAAACTGAGAGGTTTAGAGATCATACTGATTTCCAGGGGTTTTGCAAGATCCAAGTGGAGAAGAGCAAGCAACAGGATGCAGATAGATTTCTTCTATCTACTTTTGCAGTATCACCTACATGTTCAGATGGAGCTTGGGTGAGGGAGCTAGACTCCTATTTTCAGCAGCACCATATTTCTAAAGATGAGGCCATCAAATTTGCAGGGCTACATTTTAGAGGTAAGGCCCATGCATGGTGGATTTTTGAATCTTGTTCTTTGAAAAATCAAAACATTTCCTCTTATGCAAGATTCATTGAAACATTGGTGGGAAGGTTTGATGGGAAACTTCCTAAGACACATGAGAAAGAACAAATTGAGAGAAAAAAAACCTTGCATGTGATGGAGGAGACTCCACTTCAGGAAACCATTGAAGAAGTTTCCATATTGCATTACAAACTACTGGAGGCAAAACCTCTAGTCCATATTCCTAAACAAGAGGGCATGGGGATCACTTTTTCACAAGGGGATCCAATTGTTGAAATGTTGCCTATACACATTGATGAAGAAGAGGGCAACAACGTTGTCACATCTAGAGCACATCTAGTACCTCATGCAGAGGGGGGAGGAGAACATGCTCCAATAGGAGTGGTTCTTGTATCCTGGCAAGAAGTTCCCCAGAATCTCATACATGGAGGTCCAAGCACAATCAGTGAGCAACATGATTGTGCAACATTTCAGCTAGAAGGAGGAGGTAGGAAGGAAGGGCAACATCATTTGATGAGAGGCACACACCCTTCTCTATTTGAGAGAGCTAATGCAAAGATGAGGCAGACTGTACTGTGCTGTGAAGGCAAGGGCAAGGTTTCCCAACCATATGTACAGTTCACTCTTGAAATTGATGTCTCATTACATGGAGGCATTCCACCTGGGAGGCCACCAGATCTAGCATTGATGAAAGACATCTTGTCTTTGGATTCACCACTCTTGGATTTTGGAGAGGTGAATATTTTGGAGGAATAATTTGGCATGGGGGATGTCAAAGTAGCAGGAAACAACATGATGAGAGCTTCACATGCCAGATCACCAGCGCTGTCTCTTAGGAGGATTGATCCTTATTGGAGATCTCAGTTCTTAGTGGAGTACTCCAAGGATCTTGGTGCATGCATGATTCTCGATGACCCGGATAGAGATGATGAGTATATTTCAGATGATATGGTCATCTATTCACATGGCAGAGTCTTCTTGACTAGAGCTTCTAGTCTCAAGGAGAAGTTGCTACTTGCAGCACATGAGAAATTCCTTTCCATGCATTATGATGCATACCTTTCTTTGGCAGAGGATTTCACTTGGGAGGGCATCCAACATGACATATTTCAGCATATGGAGAGATGCATAGCCCAGATGGTGATATATAGGAGGTCAAAGCCACTTCCCTACTCATTGGAGGCGAGGGAAAGATTCCAGTTGAGCCATTTCAGCTCAAGATCTCAAGTACATGGTGGAGGAGGTATAATTTCACATTTTGTATTGTACTTCTTTTCCTTGTTTGAGTAGGATGATGTATCAATAATAATTATCTCTTCTTGCATATTGTATGATGATGTACTTGCAGCTACTTGTAGCATTGATTTTGGCTACCTTATTGGTGGTTTGTGGGGAAATCCACATGATTCTTGGTGTGCACCATTGACACCACATTGTATTTTCATGTTTCCATCTTATGATATGACTGTGGCAGAAAAAAAGTGGTTGGGTATGCACTTTTTAATTTATTTTTTGATGCAAGCCAAGGATGCACTACGCTGGTTCCATTGGTGGAACTATGAACCACTCTCTGGTTGTCATATGGCAGCTTCTTTTTATGGCATTTTGCTTCCATTTACTACTGATGATTTTATGTTCATGGGAATCATTTTTTGGAGAGTGTTGGAGGTATTAGAGATGCCCATTAGGAGAATGATTCTTCCCACTTTACATGTTTTTTATTTCAGGAGGAACCATGGGCAAAACCATGATTGCCACATCACTATTGTTTCCTTCTTGTGGGAGGAGTAACTTGAAGAATTTGAGGCACTTCATGGTTGAATTGTTTGATGGGGAGACTTGGGCCATTCTTGGAGGCCATGTAATTTCATCCCAAGGATAGAAATAACCCCATGTTTACCATAAATGGAGAGAGAAACAATTTGGATGGAAGAATCCAATCTCTCCTTGCAACCCCAACACATTGTATAAAACCGGGGTTGATGATTCTTTTGATGAGCTACCTAGGATGGCTCATTTCATTTGGATGATAGCATGGGTGAGGGAGTCATTCATTCACCATGTTTTTCATCATTCCTACTTTGATGAGGCCATGGGACAGAAAGAAGGTTTCCATTCACCCTTTCCACCTTTGACTGATGTGGACCATTTGGTTTTTCACACTTGGGAGGAAACATGGGATGACAGCTTTATTGTAGATTATCTTGATACAGTGATGGAGGCCATTGATCGGAGGCCACAAGAGTAGGAGGGGAGAAATTTTTCTCTCCCTATAAATTTTCTTGAGGAAAAGTAAATATTTTGGAGGGGAGGATTGTAATGTTCCCAAATTTTAGCCTTAAAGCTAAATGGAACATTAGAGTTAGCAGTATCTCTAGCCGGTGAATAAATGGGTAGAAAAGCACATAAGTCTCCTAAGGAGGAATAAAAACACCTCAATTGTGAAAAGAGACACTCCTTGCAGCTTAATAAAACACCTCCATGTGTGAACAAGGATAATATCAAGTTGATTCAGTCCATTTTGACTAAGTCAACAACGTAGTTGTGGAGGAGCAAGAATCAAAGGAGGAATAACGCAGTTTCGGAGGGAGATGAGTCTTTTGATGGAGATGACCTAATTGAGTGGGGCCAAGGGAAAGAAAAATCATATTTTATTTAAGGAAGAGGATGGAAACACTATTCTTCATGTTTTAGCTTATTATTTTTTCTACTCAAACTTTTGCTTCCTCTTGCTATTTAGCAAGGTTGCTGTGCTATTTAGCACTAGGTGTTCCAAAGCGGGAATCCCACCTCTTTCCTTGAGGAGCCTCTTGGAAGAGTTTTAATTAATTTTCCACAGCATATTTTCATGAAAAGCTTCAGCCTACTTCATTAGCATAGTTTCTGCAGGTTATTATGCAGTGTTGTTGGGTGGAGCAATGGAAGGGATTGGAATCCCACTTTTCTGAGCTAGTTTCTCATTGGAGGAAGTTTTCCTTATATCAGGAGACCTGTTTGGAGAGGTCTTGAGCCCACTTTATATCTGTGGCATCAGGCCACACCTTTCCCCAACATTCCTAGTGCTTTTCTAGCTAGGGAATGCGTTATTTTTGGAGGCAGATCCAGTGCATGGTCTAGTCGCTCCGTTGCAGTGTTTCCTTGTGATTGAGAGGTTCATCCTTTCGTGGGAGGAATAACTTGAGGGATATACATCAGATAAGACTTATTTCAGCCTTATACACTCTTATTCTTCAGTTTTGCAATGATTATTCAGTAAATTTCTGAAGATCACATTTGTATGTAGAGTCTTTGACAAGAAACCCTTACTGGGTTCTCTTGTATTTTGTATAAGGAGACTAGATCTCAATTCTTCAGAATTATTGACTAATATATGAGTATATCTAATATTTCTCCTATTTTATGAGTTAAAACCCTCATAATACTACGTATTCTCTTTTATGCATTATTTTTGAGTAGCAGCGTCTGGGGTTTTTGGTCATTTTCAGCTACACTAGTGTGGGAGGCCTCTTTACCTCACCTATTTTCTTTTGTTTCTGATATCCTCTTGGAATTAGATGCTATATGTATGTATATATGGGATCCAAGTGATGATTTTCATTTTTATGGCTTACATTTCTGGAAACGCATTTTTCTGTGAATACATTGCTAAGCAGTCCATTTTTGGAATATCTTAAGATATTCCCGTTGCTGCTTATTTTCCCTATTTTGGGATATTAAAATAAGATGGCTGTAATTATGTATAATCATATCTATTCAAGAAGGGTTGATCCCTTCACTAGATCCTTTGGCTAAAAGATCAAGCGCTAGCTCCTCCAATCTCCTCCACTGAAAATAGCTGTTGAATTAACAAAAACTTCAGAAAACTACAATGTTAGAGAGGGAGGCTCTTTAGCTTGATACTAGATATGGAAAATCAGCTCCTAAGTGATGGAAACAATAGATCCAATGCGAGGAGGTTATCCCTCACAAGATTTCCAGCTAAAATACTGGAAACTTCCTTCCTCCAATAGATCTATAAGACTGAACTGTGCAATCCTTGAAGGGAATGCTGTTGCATGGAGGTAAAACCCAATGGCCTGAATGTTGGATTTATATCTACTGCTCCTGAAAGGCTATATCTGAAGAAAATGGTGGTAGGAAGAATCCACCACTAGTTTCCTAGCTAAATGCTAGAAACAACCTCCTGAAGATGGCACTAATGCTTGATATGGAATGAAGAGAAATCCTCTTCCTTAGAGATCACTCAAAGAAAGAGGTGGGATTCCCACTCGGGAACACCCTGCAAACTCTGCTAAACAGCCCAAGCCTGCATAGAAATTTCCTAAGACAAATCTAGATCTAAACAGATCAAGAAATGAATAAGCCAAATCATCCCTTCCATTGTGCCTTCACCTTCATTTTATGCATGAGCCCTCCATAGCTTGGGCCCACTCTAAATCTGCACTGTACATGTGGAAAAAGTATCCATGTTTGACTGCGCTGTTGATCCATGTCCTCCATCATGTTCACATGGGGTGATTATCCTCTCCATCATACATGCATTAAATGCACCACTTCCTCCACTATCTTATCATAAATGCTTCATGATATTCTTTGAATGCACTATGATCTCAGTTGACCTTATCAAATATCCTCCTGATTTTATATTTGAGATCCATTATCTTATTTGACCGTGTCATCCTCCATAGTCTATCTCATAAATGAGACATGATCTCCATAAATAGAGCTGCTCCACTACTCCATGTTCTAGATCTAGATCTAGAATATCCACATACACACATTAAAAGTGTATTTTATTCATATTTGGGGTTTTTGGGTCCCTCCACCCTTTTATTTACTTAATTTATTAAGAAAATTAAGGAATCTAATATTCCAAATATGATGTGGAAATTTGAAAATATTACTATCTCCCCCCCCCCCCCCCGCAGAAAAATGTTGCTTGTCCTCAAGCAACTCCAAAAGTAGATACAAAGCCATCTATTCCCCTCCCAATGACATCCACATAAGGAAGGTTTCCTCCATTTTCTTTAATGATTTATGTATTTTTGGTTCCAAAGTTGTATTTCAAAAACATATAGAATGACCTCGAACTATATGGTTAGATGTCCTCCTTCCATCATGAAGTACCAAGTGAAAACCATATGAGTTCCAACTTCATCATTAATAGATGAGATACATAAAATAAATTGGCTATTTCCACAAATGAAAAGACCCATCTCACAATACATCTCTCCATCCCATGCTTCATGAATTTGACTGAGCATTGATATGCTCTCATCCTTAGCCCTGTTGGCCTTGTTGGATCCAAGCATCATTCCAACATCATGCAAAAGAAGGAAAGGAGATATATGGGTAGAAAAATATGCCAAACCATATTCTCGTAATAGTAACCATTGGAGTAAGGCCCTCTGATGTCATCCTCCATCTCCTCCATGTAATATGGACAAGCCAAACTCCCCCAAAAGCAACCAAAGAAGCAAGAGATCTTGTTGCTTTCTCTCCTCCTCATGTGCATCATGGAGCAAAAAAATACTAATGGACATATGGAATGTCACATCAGCCCAATACAAAGAAACATCATCAATGCACATCATGAGAGAATCATGCCAAGCTTTACCCAATACAAAGCACATAGACATTGGAGATGTCATGTGGTGACCAATCTCTCTCAAGGGAGACCAAAATGAACATGCTTCTTTTGTTGCATTTTATCATTGATACACAAGGCGTGAATTAGAAAAATATGAGCTATTGGGTGGTAACCATACTCACCCAAGAGAAGCCACTGCAACCATGCCTCCTTCTTCATCTCATAAGTGTTTTTCAAGGCATGTATCAAAGAGATAGGAGCCTTTGGGCAGTGAAAAAAATATCCCAAGGGAAACCAACGTAACCAAGCTTGCTGGCCCATGTCATAAATCTGAAAGTGGTCATACAACCCCTTCCTTATCATCCTCACCCATTCATCCCAATGTGGATGATGAAGGATGTGCTGCATAATCATGATATCCTCCCTTTGTAGAATACTATCCTCCCCAAACTGTTGAAGAACTTTTCACTTTGTGAAATTTTGAGTGAACCTCCAATGAGATCCCTCAATGAGATTCACCAAAGGCCCTCCAAAACAAATGAAGTTTTGGATCTGATATAGGTATAAGTTTCTCTTTGAGCTGTGAGATGCTCATTGAGAAAGGGTCATCTAGAAAAGAGAAAAGGTTCCTCATCTCAAGATGTCTACCATTTGTCATCTTTACCTCCATTGCTTCATGGGTGAAGCTACCTTCATAATGCCCCAAGAATGATGGGCTTCTTCATTTTCACAGCCACTAAGTGACAGTGTTGTAGATCTGCATGGTAGTATATGTTTTTTTCCAAAGCAAGGTACAATACTGATCTCACAACCAATTATTGTACATAGGATCATGTCCATCCCATTTTTTGAAACTCTAAACTTCAACTCGAAGAGTTTAATGTAGCTCAAAAATGATGATCTGGGATAGTTATTACTCTCCTCCTTGATTAGATCAAGGGTCCTCTATGCGTGGATCAACTAATGTGTGGAAACCTCTTTCCAGAACACAAGAGTTCCTCCAACCGGTACAATAGTGCCTCCAACTGCTAGTAAGAGTGATGGTTTCTCTTCTCCAAGTGTACCAGCACTGGAATATGTTAGGTCCCTATATCACTATTATAGTCCCTTATTATTGTTAGTGTAACCCCCTTATTGTTATTATTGAACCCTTGTAACCCCCATTTTGTTATTATTGTGCCCTTAAATTATTATTGTAAGGTCGGCTAGGATTACATTGTGGCCCACTAGGATTACATTATGGCCCCATGGACTCCTATATATAGAAAGGAGGTTTTGTAAATTGTATCATCCAAGAATTGTTCATTTATGTAATGTATTGGAGGTTTCCCCTCAAGTGGCTCATTTCTAAGGCGTTGATATCTCTTTTCTTCTCTTTTTGGAGCTGGTTACACAACATTTGGTATCAGAGCTTTGGATTCTAGGGTTTCGCTGCTCCAAACAGGTCATCGTGGAATTGTCGCTATAACTGTTTTTATACGAAGTTTCAGAAGCTGAAATTTTTAGGGTGCGAAGCTAAAATCCTGAGGAATATTTCCTAAAAATTTCAGAGCCTGGTTCACAATATTTTCAGAGATATGATCTGTGGAAGTTAGGTCCTTTTTCAGGCTCCTAAACAAGTCATCGTGGAATTTTCACTATAAATGTTTTTCCACGAAGGTTAAGAATATGAAATTTGTATGGTGCGAAGCTGAAATCCTGAGGAAATTCTTCAAAAAATTTCAGAGCTTGGTTCACAATATTTTTCGAGATATGATCTATGGAAGGTAGTGCTTTTTCAGGCTCCTGAATTTCATCTCAAAGAGGTGATCGTGGGAAAAGTTCAATAACTCTCTCTCTGGGCATCGGATTGGAGTGCCATAAAAAGTGGTCGCAATTACACAGACTTTAGTTTCTTGGCTATCAATTTCAAAGATAAAGGATGAAACAGTGACACGTGGAAAGTCGTACAACTTCGCTCTACTGAACCAGTCCATAATTAGGTCATTGTGGGAGATTGGACACAACTTTGTCTTGGAGAATCCAAATCAGGTCATACCTGTGGCATTCAAAAGAGAATTTAGAGGGCTACTTCAGTGCTGAATTTCAGATATTGACGATCCACAATCAAAGATATAATACAATTTCAATATCAAGCTCCTCAAAGCAAGTAAAATGTGTGTATTTTTTTTTCCAAATTGCATAAGTCTTGTTTGAAGAATCAAGTTGAATTGATTTCAAGGGCCTATTGTAGAATATATATCAATATTGGAGTCTAAAATGGCCCCTAAAAATAATTCAACACCCATTAAGCCTTTAGAAGGCTCTACTATGACTCATGAAGACGAAGAATGGCAACATGACATATCAAAATTACAAGAGCAAGTGCAACAAATTTCGCTCTCGCAAAGAACAACAAAAAATGAAATGGAATTTTTGAAGAAGGGTGTGGAAATTAAGATGGATGGTTTGAAGAAAGGCTTGGAAGCTAAGATGAATGGTTTGGAAGCTAATATGGATGGCATGGAAGTGGGCATGGAAGTGGGCATGGATGACATTGAAGCTAAGATCGATGAAAAAATGAAAGACAACATGGAAAACATGAAGAAAGATCTAAAAGTAGACATTGAAGGTTTGGGAAAGTTGATACAAGAAATGTTTCCTAATGGTGAAAAGATAGTAGAGGAAACTCATGATGAGAACAAAATAAATGTTAATCGTGATTTCATAAACTCTATTGTTGGAGGGAAGAACCACCATATTCCAAAAATGGATATGAGGAAGTTTGATGGAAAGGATCCTGTAACATGGATACTACAGATGGAGCAATATTTGATCTCCATAATGTGCAAAACACACAAAAGGTACGCATTGCAACTTTACATTTAGAACAAAATACATTTGTATGGTATCGATGGCTTTGCTCCCGTAAAAAAATTGTCACTTGGTCAATTTTTACTGAGGAAATGATAGCACATTATGAGGATACAAAGAGCAACACCTTCTTTAGCCAATTGATAAATCTCAAACAAAAGGGTTTAGTGGGGCAGCACATTGAGGACTTCCAAAATTGAATATAAGGGTAACTGATATTCCAGAGGAACACAGGATTGATCTCTTCATAGGTACTCTAAAGGATAACATCCAACATGAAGTTCGCGTTTTGGAACCTGATTCATTGGAGAAGGCATTCAGGTTGGCAAGAAAAGTTGAATGTAAAATTATGGCGACAAGGAAGCCTACCACTCAATTCTATAAAGAAGGAAGTGTTGCTACTCCTAGATTTCCACAACCTACAAGGTTGACACCACAACAATTGGAAGAAAAAAGAGCAAAAGGGCTTTGCTACAGTTGTGATAGAAAATACACTAAAGGTCATAAGTGTGTTGAGAAGAAATTATTTTACATAGATTGTGAAGAGGAAGAAGAAAATGAATAAGAAGAGGATATACACCAGGAACCAGCCCTAGAAGAGGAAGAAATGAATCCGACCATATCGTGTAATGCACTGGCAGGAATTACCACTCCTCAAACTCTCAAGATAGAAGGACATATCAAGAAGAAAAAGGTAATGGTGTTGATTGATTCAGGTAGCACCCATAATTTTATTCATTGTAAGGTAGCCAAGGAATTAAATTGTTTCCTATACCCAGCACCAGAATGTCAAGTGATGGTTGCAAATGGAGGAACTATAAATTGCTCTGGAAAATTCCATAATATTAATCTAACCATGGGGGAATATGTATTGACTAGTCCAATGCTTTCCATTCCTATGGGAGGTGCTGATGTTGTACTAGGAGTACAATGGTTACAAT
Source organism: Pinus albicaulis (assembly GCA_034641835.2). Lineage (NCBI taxonomy): Eukaryota > Viridiplantae > Streptophyta > Pinopsida > Pinales > Pinaceae > Pinus > Pinus albicaulis. The sequence goes on along the minus strand of CM076582.1, from coordinate 967,489,165 downwards.
CTTTGGGGACGGTAGCTTTTAATTTTCAAGAACTTTTCTTGAAATTTTTTCCAGAAGGAAAGGAAGTTGAATTACGGGGTATTGAAGGGAAGCCGGGAAGGATAATAAGCTCTAATGTCATGACAAAGCTTCTAAAGAAAGAACAACGAGGCGTAATTGCACAATTATGCTCACTAGAAGTTCCGACATCAAAATCATCTATTTTTGCAGATCTCCAACAAGTCTTGGACAATCATTCCAAGGTGTTTGAAACTCCAAAGGACTCCCACCGATTCGTGATCATGATCATGCTATTCATTTGATTCCAGGAAGTGTTCCTCCAAACATCAGGCCTTATAGATATCCTTACTTCCAAAAGAGCGAAATTGAACGTATGATTGCAGAAATGTTAGAGGCGGGTATAATTCAACCTAGTCAAAGTTCTTTCTCTGCTCCCGTAGTTTTGGTACACAAGAAGGATGGATCATGGCGAATGTGTCCGGATTATAGGGAGCTCAATAAGCTCACCATTAAAGACAAATTTCCCATTCCTGTGATCGATGAATTATTGGATGAATTACATGGAGCAATTTATTTTACCAAGTTGGATCTTCGTTCAGGATATCATCAAATTAGAATGAAGACTGAAGATATTCCAAAAACATCATTTCAAACTAATGAGGGTCATTATGAATTTTTGGTCATGCCTTTTGGCCTTACCAATGCACCTTCTACATTTCAAGGGTTGATGAATTCCATTTTCAAACCCTTCCTTAGAAAATTTGTGCTAGTATTTTTTGGTGATATACTAATCTACAGCAGGTCTTGGAAGGATCATGTTGAACATGTTGATAGGGTGCTCAAACTATTGCAGGAGAAACAATTATATGCAAAAAATCCAAATGTTTCTTTGGAGTACAAGAGGTGGAATATCTGGGTCATATTGTATCTCACGAGGGTGTTAAAGTAGACCCTAACAAAATTAAAGCCATTAAGGAATGGAAAGTCCCCACAACCATAGAGAAGTTGCGAGGATTTCTCGGGTTAACAGGGTATTATCGCAAGTTTGTTAAGAATTATGGGAGAATAGCAGCACCTCTAACAACATTATTGAAGAAAGATGCATTTTCATGGACTCCTGAAGCAACTAAGGCCTTTTAACGTCTTAAGGAGGCAATGTGCCATGCACCGGTTTTAGCTATGCCAGACTTCACAAAAACCTTTATTGTGGAATGTGATGCCTCAGGAAATGGAATTGGTGCAGTTTTAATGCAGGAAGGAAGACCCATTGCTTTTGAAAGTCGTCCAATCAAAGGAATGTATTTACAGAAACCTATTTATGAGAAGGAAATGTTAGCAATACTGCATGCACTAAAGAAATGGCGAACTTACCTAATGGGAAGACACTTCAAGGTAAAAACTGATCATGATAGTCTTAAACACTTTTTTGGAACAAAGACTATCTTCAGAAGAGCAGCAAAAATGGGTCACAAAGATGTTGGGTTATGACTTTGAAATAATCTACAAAAAAGGAAAGCTTAATGTTGTTGCAGATGCACTCTCAAGAAAGAATGAAGAGGTGGAAGCATTGCTTGTGCCATTTCTATTATCCAACCAGATTGGATAACCAAAGCAAGAGATGAATGGAAGAAGGAAAAAGATGTATGGACACTCATTCAAAAGTTGCAGCAAGATCCTAGTACATCTGATACATTTAGTTGGAAAAATGATTTCTTATGGTACAAAGATCGCCTATATCTTTGTAAGAATTCCCAACTAAAACAAAAGATTCTTCTGGAATTGCACACTTCTCCTTTAGGAGGACACTCAGGATTTTTAAAAACTTACCACAGGGTGAAGAAAGAATTTTTTTGGGATGGCATTAAATCTGATATTCAAAAGTTTGTGGTGGAATGTTTGGTTTGCCAGCAGAATACAGTGGAAACAATTAAGACCCCGGTACTTCTACAACCTTTATCCATTCCAATTCAACGTTGGGAGAAGATTTCAATGGATTTTATCACAGGTTTACCTAAGTCCGAAGGAAAGAGTGTCATCATGGTGGTAGTTGATAGACTTACCAAGTATGCACACTTTTGTGCATTATCTCATCCATTTAAATCAAGTACAATTGCTAATACATTTATGGATAGAATTCAAAAGCTACATGGAAGCCCAAGGGTTATTGTGAGCGACAGATATCCCATTTTTACTGGAAATTGCTGGACGGAGTTATTTTCTTGTTTGGGTACTCAATTAGCTGATAGCTCATCTTATCATCCTCAATCTGATGGTCAAATTGAGATCGTAAATAAATGTTTGGAAGGATATCTTCGTTGTTTTGTATCTGATAAACAAACACAATGGGTTAAGTGGTTACCTCTTGCTGAATGGTGGTATAACACTTCCTTCCATATTGCAGCAAAAACGACCCCATTTATGGCACTTTATGGATATCATCCACCATCCATCACATCATCTTTAAGAGAAAATTCGAAGGTTCAAGCAGTGGAAGATCACATCGAGCACCAGCAAGAAGTTCTCCAACTCTTAAAGGATAACCTGAATTTGGCACGAAATCGAATGAAACAACAGGCAGATCAACATCGCAGTGAGAGAAGTTTTGATGTAAGAGATTGGGTATTTTTACAGCTACAACCATACAAACAAATGTCCCTCAAGCAAGCTAAGAAGGATAATAAATTATCACCAAAGTACTATGGTCCTTACAAGGTTTTGCAAAAGATTGGTTCTATGGCATACAAATTGGAGCTTCCTGCTTCTTCGCGAGTACATCCAGTTTTCCATGTTTCATGCTTAAAGAAGGTTATAGGTGAAAATATTCCAGTTCAAACAATATTGCCAGAACTTGATGAGGAAGGAAAAATAATATTGGAACTTGAAGTGGTCATGGAAACAAGAACTCGACAGCTACGGAATCGATCAATTTCAGAGTATCTCATCAAGTGGAAGAACTTACCCACTGAAGATTCTACATGGGAGGATGAGAATTTTATACAGAAGCACCCGGAGCTACTCAAGTGTTGAGGACAACACTTTTTGGAAGGAGAGGGGCATGTTAGGTCCCTATATCACTAGTATAGCCCCTTATTATTGTTAGTGTAAACCCCTTATTGTTATTATTGTACCCTTGTAACTCCCATTTTGTTATTATTGTGCCCTTAAATTATTATTGTTAGGTCGGCTAGGATTACATTGTGGCCCACTAGGATTACATTATGGCCCCATGGACTCCTATATATATAAAGGAGGTTTTGTAAATTATATCATCCAAGAATTGTTCATTTATGTAATGTATTGGAGGTTGCTCCCTCGAAGTGGCTCATTTATAAGGCATTGATATCGCTTTTCTTCTCTTTTTGGAGTTGGTTACACAATATAATATTCCTCCTCTTCCTCATGCATCTTATGAATCATGCAAGGGAATCTATGTTTCAAGAGCTCAAAACTATCTTGCAAAAATGAAAGTGTCTCTTCTCTGGATGCAAGTACTTCTGCAGTTGGTGGTGAATGTAGTGACTTCTTGTCCATAGTGACAATATTGACATCCTCCTCCTTAGGAAATGTCACTTTGTGACACATCTATGGTTTTCTCACATCAAATTCCTTCCTCAACTTATGAAAGAAATATTAATATTTAGTCACCATTGCATTCTCCATGTGACCAAACCACCAATCATTGGCTTCATCTAAAAGATGAAGTGCTACAATTTGAAAACCTTTTCTTCAGCTACAGGATGTAGTTTGAAAAATTCACCTAAATCTCTCCTCCAATCCTTAACATTGCTTGAGAAAGATCCATCAAATGTAGGAAAATAGAATCTATTATGCCTCTTCCTTATATTGATGTTATAGGATCCTCTTTCTTCTTTGATTTTGAAGAATTGTTGGGGAGTTAGCTTCTCCTTGAATGCTCTAGAATATGCTTTTTAATCTTCAAGATATAGAATAAGAGTCTCATGAGTCTCAGGTTCATTCCTTTCTTCATTTCTACACCTTTCACCTTCTTCAAAGAAAGTGGGCATATTGGATCTATGAGGAGATTTAGGATTCTATCGTTTTCTTCTTTCCTGATAGGAAGTGCTTGGACCTTCCTCATCACATCTTCTTCTTGGATCTTCTTCCTGTTCTCCCTTGTTCATTGGATTGACCTCCTTGGAGAGATCTTGCATGGATATAAATAAAGGAGTGGAAGAATTTTCATCCTCCATGATAGATCTCATCTATCTTCTTCTTCTTTTGATGTAAAAGATGAAATGTCCACAAGTTGATCCAAATATCATGCTATGATACCACTGTAATATCCCAAAAGGGAGAATGTAGTAATAATAAAATAAAATATGAGATCTGCAGCAAAGTAAACAATAAATCTATATACACATCAGAATGAATATAAATAGTTGAGCCATTCTATTATTTTGGAGGTGAAAAAATCAAGTACAACAGTGCTCAAGATATGAGACACTCAAGCCACAAGAGTGGCCTAGAATGACCCTACAATTATGTCCCAAGAGGGATTGCGTAACTACTGCTCTGCTGGAAGGTAAACTGTGTTTTCCCTACTACAACTGTAGGGACTGCAACTACCTATAAGATATAAAGTCATATCTAGGTAGAATGGGAGCTTTGATGATGCTAAAATTTTATATCTAGGCTCTATGATGGATTCCCAAGATAGCCCAGGAGGGATTTCTCAAATCTGTAAGTATAAGAAATCCTTCCTCTTAGGGCTTCACATATATGCTATTGGGAATGCAGATCTGAAGCTAAATCTAATAATAAGATGGATGTAACGATGTACAATCAGATCTATGCAAGAAGGGTTGATCCCTTCACTAGATCCTTGGGCTAAAATCTCAAGATCTAGCTCCTCCAATCTCCTCCAATGAAAATAGCTGCTTAATGAACAACAGCTTCATGAAAATACACTGTCAAAGAGGGAGGCTCTTTAGCCTATTTCTAGATATGGAAAAGAAGCTCCTGAGTGATGGAAACAATAGATCAAATGTGAGGAGGTTATCCCTCCAGGATTTCCAACTGAAATACTAGAAACTTCCTTCCTCCAATAGATATACAAGACTGAAATACACAATCCTTGAAGGGCCTACTGCTGCATGGAGGTAAAACCAAATGGATTGAATTTCATATGTAGATCTGCTACTCTTGAAAGGTGGGATCTGAAGAACAAGTTGGTAGGAAGAATCCTCTAGTGATTTCCTAGCTGAATGCTAGAAACAACCTCCTGAAGATGGCACTAATGCCTGATATGGAATGAAGAAAAATCCTCTTCCTTAGAGATCACTAAAAGAAAGAGGTGGGATTCTCACTCGGGAACACCCTGCAAACTCTGCTAAAAAACCCAAGTCTGCATAGAAATGTCCTAAGACAAATCTAGATCTAAACAGATCAAGAAATGAATAATCCAAATCATCCCTTCCATTGTGCCTTCACCTTCATTATATGCATGAGCCCTCCATAGCCTGGGCCCACTCTAAATCTTCGTTGTACATGTGGAAAAAGTCTCCATGTTTGACTGCGCTGTTGATCCATGTCCTCCATCATGTTCACATGGGGTGATTACCCTCTCCATCATGCATGCATTAAATGCACCACTTCCTCCACTATCGTATCATAAGTGCTTCATGATATTCTTTGAATGCACTATGATATTAGTTGACCTTATCAAATATCCTCATGATTTTATATTTGAGATCGATAATCTTATTTGACTGTGGCATCCTCCATAGTCTATCTCATAAATGAGACATGATCTCCATAAATAGAGCTGCTCCACTACTCCATGTTCTAGATCTAGATCTAAAATATCCAGATACACACATTAAAAGTGGATTTTATTCATCTTTGGGGTTTGTGGGTCCCTCCACCCTTTTATTTAAATAATTTATTATTAAAATGAAGGACTCTAATATTCCAAATATGGTGTGGAAATTTGGGAATATTACAACATAATATTTAAGTTCAACAACAATAGATTCATTCATTTATCATTCGTCTAAGGCAGAAAATAGTCGCACAATTGATCCCAACACAGATAACACAGTAAACATAAATAAAATGCAGAAAAAAATCATAAAGAAGAAGAAATATGCATTTGATACTCAGGTTTCATCCAAAACATTCCTTTATTCATTCACAATTCAGATCTTCCTTACAATATTTTCGTTCTACCTGCGCACGCAGCCAGCGGGGTTTGCACACAACAGGACTAAGGTCTCTGTGCACACAGCCAACAAGAGCCTTCTAAACCCAAAAAATTTCGCTTCTTATCTCAAAACATCAAATAATAGCTCTGTCTTCTTCATCATACTACTTATCGACTCAATATAAACTCCTATTTATATATTTAGTTTGCGCTCATCAAAGGTCTTCAAATTGTTGTTTGTGGTCCCTAGTTATACCCTTTTTCCCATTACAACTCGTGAGGGGATTTGACCTACCCAAAAGCCCCTTGAAATGTGCTTCACTTAGCATGCATGTATTAACTTACAAAATCCTACAAAAATATATTATTTTTATCCATAATTCGGACCTAAGAGACCCTGCTCCAATAGGCCCCCAACACAATATTGTGACTCATCCCTAGTGACAACGGTGTTGGGTTCTTAGTTTTGGTCTATAATTCCTCAATGGAAGGAAGAAAGAGTGTCAGGATGCCCACTCGCTAGTCCACTGCACTCTGCACTATGTCTACCAGCTTCACCGCCTTGTCGGCCCATGGCTTCATGTGCGCTATCACAATCTGCATTTTCGTCTAAAACTCCTCTACTTCATCGCACAAGATTTGACTCGTATGCAAGAGGGCCATTCACTGAGTAGGGACTAAAGTGGGAAATACCTCCTAGAGTTCATCGAATTCCTGCTCCTTGGCACACAATTCTTGAGAAATCTTCTTGACGAGTGGGTTTGCTTACACAGATGTCCTATTAAATTTAGATAACCATGGTGTTCTATGATTGATGCACTTTTACTTCAATATTTATTAGGTTGAATACACAATACCAGCCACGTAAAATTGAAAGTAAAATGTTGTAAGAAGTGTTTCGGATTATCCACAGTATTGAAGAACATGTGTCGACGTTTCGAACCCCAACTGGGATCCATCGTCAGGACTTTTTTTAGAATGATAGAACACAATAATAGATCAATAGAAGACAAGCCAAACATAGATCAGTTTTACAATTCCTTTTTTCCAGCAATGATATGAGATATCTTGGCATTACCGCGGTCAGCATGATGCTTCAACTAGAAAAGCCTTTCTTGGTCAATCGGCATGTTCATGTGTCACACCCACAGGCCTCAAAGACATCTCATCACAATTCAACGCAAGACAAACTAGTGACAATGCAGAAAAATCAATGTAGGAAGATTCAGAAAAGTCAATGCAACAAACTAGGGGTTCAGTAAAATAGCTTAGAATTCCTCGATTTTAGTGCCTAGATGTATGACCTATTAAAATCAAAATCTATGTAGAATATTTAGGTCAAATGACCAAGCCTTGACCATGCTCAATACTGGTCAACTATGTAACAGAAAAGTCCTAGACATATCAGCGCAGAAAATAGAAAGCCCTAAATATATCAGCGTAGAAAACATAAAGCTTCTCTCCACACGTGTGAGGGAAAAAATTCCTCCAAAGGCTATCTAACCAATAATATTACAATGGGAGAATGTGTTATGAGATGATGATGAAATGACCTCCAAGTCTCTCCAATTTATATTCATCAATGAGGGTGTGTGGCACATCTCTTAGGCATGTGGGATAAATCTAGCCGACCTTACACATGTGGAAAATAAATTCAAAATCAATGTTCTCATCTGATCAAGATAATATTTAGATCAATATTTCACCTCTCCAAAAGAGGAATCCAACAAAAATATGACCATTGTCATATGAGAAGTGAAACATTCAGTTTGGACCTAGTTGCCCAAAATTAACACTCCCTCTCAAGTAGGAAGAACTCCACCTGTCCACAAGAGCCATCCATCATGTACCAAACCAAACATTGTGCGTCATCCTACCGTAACTTGATTTTTTGGTTCTTTATTTCAGAACAAAAGCTGAGTCACAAGGACATCACACACAACTGACTTGAAGTCAGCTTAAAGGTAAAAACCTCTTTTAGACTCAAAAGAGTCTCATACTAACCTGAAGTTAGTTTAGAGGATAAAACCTCATCATACTTGATCCCAAATCAAGGTGTTGGAAATGTGTCATCCTAGACATAGAGAGTACATAAATCTTTGATGCATCCATCAGTCTTACTATTGCCTATATCAAAATTTACCACCTCATTGGCCAAATGAGAGGTACTTCCCATGAGTCTGAAACTCCATGGGTAGGATGCATGCGGGGCATGATCAGAGAGAGGAGAAACCATTCAATATCATAACGGTGGGGTAGAAGCACAATAAGGTTTGGCAAGCCTAGCCTTGTATGTGCTTATAGCTCTAAGAAGCTATCCCTAAGCCCCTTGGAGCTCCTAGAGCTCATAGTCCAACTCAAGCAAGACCCTCAGAATAATGTCTTTCCACGATTCCAAGCTTCTCATGGAAGATTAGGAACTTGACCTTCCCCAGAGGCTTTGTGAGAATATCCACGAACTTCTCATCAATCCAATATGATCGAGCCTTATGATGCCTCGATGTACCATATCTTGGATAAAGTGGTACTTGATATTAATATGCATGGATCGATCGTGGAACACAGGATTGTCATAAATATGAATCCCACTCTAGTTATCACAAAGGATAATAGTGGTATCTAGCACATGCCGAAAAGACCCACTAATGAGCTTTCACAACAAAAAAACTTCATAACAGACCATGCTCACTGCAATGTATTTGGCTTGAGTGGTGCTCAAATCCATCGACTTATGCTTCCTACTCATCCAAGATATCAAAGAAGAACCCAAGGTGAAGCAACATCTAGATGTTCTCTTGTGATCCACCACACTTCCAACCCAGTCGACTTCAGTATATCCATGGAGTACCAAACACTCGGTAGTGTATCTTAGCCCATGGTTGATTGGGCCCGGAAGATATCTCAACAGATTCTTGGCATAAATCTAGTGAATGTGATGAGGTTCAACCATATGTTGGCTCAAAGTGTTCACTGCAAAACATATGTTCGAATGGGACTTCACTAAGAAAGGTTAGAGATTTAATGTTTCCTTTAATGGTCAGCTAAGTATGAACAAACAATCTTTCGAGAAGAAATCCAACCGTATCTAACATTAACATAATCAATAATAAAATTCAATTCAAACACTTAAAATATTGTAAATTTATTCTATATCGTGATTGAACTAGAATCTGGATTCAAGAAAACCTAATTTCCATAAGTTCTACATCAAAACCAATGCCTAGTTTCAGCAAATGGTATTCTTCAAACCAACAACTCAATATTTCATTCAAAAATACCAAAACCATAATTCTAGATTTCACAAGTCACTCTTGAAAGAAACTGAAGAATTTTTTCTAAATGCATTTTTAAGTTGATTTTATGTTCACAAAATCAATTTTACACTTATTTATTGTGCCTTCACTCAAACCCTAGGATGAGAACACTTCCCACCAATTCTGTTATCTTAATATCAAGTAAGACATTGTTGTATCAAAACCGGTTCGAATTCTTGTCTCGTGCACTTACCAATTAGAGTGAACAACTGATCTTTCACACTCAACCTACTCCATGGCAGTTTCAATCATCAAACCCTAATTCTACTTCTAAAAGAAATTGACACAAATATGGCCTGTTTACGCACATATAACTGCACTTGGAAAAATAGACTACTATTGCAATTAACATCAATCAAATCTTTAAACTAAACTCTAGAAAACTCACCCTAAATCTTTAGCAATCAATACTATGTTATCCTAAAAGATAAGGCACTATTATTTGAAATCCAACCACTCACACAATGTACTAGGGTATTGTAATGGAAACTACTTCAGCCAGGAAACTAAGGTTTCTACCACAACGCTAGTGAGAATCAAAATTGGCAACCATTCAATCATTTCAATCAATGTAACTAATTTTTCTAATGCTCCGGAGACTCAAATAAAAAGTCACTTCCAAACTAAATTGTAAATACTGACAATTGAAACAACTCAAAACCACTTAACCATGCTTTAATCCTAAGGTAGAAATTCAATATTGCATACAAGAATAAAACCCTAACTTGCTTTACAATTGATAAACGACCCTTTAAAAACCTAATTTTCTCACACAAACACAATTCAACAAATATTTTATTCAAAATGAAACCCTAAGGTATTCTGTGCACTGACTCAATGCTTTTGATGATGAGAAGATATAAGTGTTGGCATTGAGGATCGACCTAAGTATCTTAACTCAATGAAACAAGTCAAGATTGCACTCCTAGAAATCCTCTTACAACTTAAAAATATCTCACTATTGCAATTCAATAAACTGAAGGAATCCTAATGCTAATTTAAATGATAAGAGACCTAACCTATCAACTATGTTCTAGATCACACCAAGAAAGAAATGGGAAACTACACTTCTATGTTGGAAGACTTATAAAATTCTTTGATGTTGATCAATCCCTAAACTAGCACTCTGCTTTTCAAATTAAAAAGAAATCTACTGCCAATACAATTCAGGAAATCATCAAATTAATTCTCCAATATAATTCGAACACTGGCTATAGTCTTTTCGATCTAGCTCACATCCGGGCAGATGATTTAAACTTTTATCCCTTCGAACACTCTCACTCTTTGAGATAATTTAGAAATAATGTTGGCAGAGTAAAAAGGACACATTTCCCAAAATTAATTCCTCATGACCAAAATCACACTGTGTGACTGAAATTCATGCTAGATCTAGATTCTAGGAATATAAAAGTACTACTCTATACAATTCTTTGCAAGCCGAGTGATGAAATTCTAAAACCAAGTGGATTTGACCATGCTATTTTCGATGATATTTTCAACGTAGAGATTGATTTTCGATTTGATTTGTTCGTTTGTAAACACACAAGGAAAGACTCATTCGAATTCAAGTGATCGTAGATAAAAATATTAGCAATTTTGATTCATGCATATATGGAAAAATACTGATAGGTTTAAATACAAAAGGATCAAAGCACCATTCAGAATGTTGAACACACACCTACAAAAACCAATCTCGAAATTGGAAAATTTAAATATAAAATGATCAAAGCATAATTCGAAATGTTGAATGCACACCTACAGCAACAATCTCGAAACCAACAAGTTAAGATGTAAAATGATCATGGCGGAATTATACAGTAAAAATATCGAAATCTACAGCACCCAATTTATCTAAGTGAAATCTGGAAAATGAGATCATTCCCTAACTGGAATCAAACAAATATTGACACAAAAAAGACTAAATGATTAATTGAAACAATAAGATCGAATTTATTGAAGACAATTACAACTAAGATGAAAAACTGATCAAAAATACATATAAACTATCTACACACATACTTACAGATGCTGATCTGAAATGTGGTGGGTCCTTGCCACACCTGGAGAAGCTTAGAACTTAGAGGAACTAACTATGCTCTCACCAAATTGATTCAAGAACTCATGAAATCCAATACATTCTGAAAATTAATCAATGGCACATAATAACATATTACAAATTTCAAGTTGAATTATTAGAGAACAAAGTGACAGTATTCAAGTTTGATGGAAGAATTCGAAATACAATCTTCACTGGATGTCTATATTACATATCTCAGCCTCTATAGCCAGATTGATATTCATAAATAGCATAAATTCTATTCATTGAAAACCAACTGATGCAAGGATCCTACTAGCTATTACTAATTAGAATTGCGCTCTACATGATATAATCGATCCTTAAACTACCCTATCTCTCACATAACTACATGCTAATATGGAATGGTGCTTCATATTAGTCATCGATTTTTAGAAAATTTCCAGCTGGTCATTTCCTCGAATCCATGAAAATTTGCTGAAGCGTTGAGCTAGAACATGATTTGGGTAGTTGGTATTTCCATATTGAGTTTAGGTGCCAACTTCATGCTCTTGTAGCTGAATTATTCCTTCGGTTGATAGATGATGGGATTAAGGCCATATTAAGGATAAAGAGGGAATAAAGGAGTTCACATTTGACCATAACAGGGTTGTTTGGGGGATTTTGAGAAATCTAGAAATTTCGAATTTTACATAAATTAGTTTCAAGGCTCCTTGAATATCTCCCAAGTTGTAAGGTATTTTTAAAAACCGTTATAGGGTTAGTAAATTGGCTATATTTGGATCAATATTCATGTGCCCAAATTTCTTCCTTCACCTTCATCCACATGGAAATCAAGGTGGAAATTGGCAGTTTAGAATTTATTACAGATTTGGACAAATTGGCTAATATCCAATTTATGGAGAGGTATCATAATCTCATTTTTTATAATAACCTCTCTCAGTTTCTTCGGAAGAACTCAAAAAGTTCCAAAGCCCTAAATTAGGCATTCCCATACTTAACTGGCTTGTGAGGTATTTCGGCGATGGAACCCTGTGATAAATGTAATTCAACAAAACCATCATCATAAAACATGAAATAATCATCTTTAATCATAGAGAAGTGAAGAATACTGATGATAATCAACCATAGAGAGTATTTGGTGGCAAGTGATGGAATTAGGGTATAGAGCGCGCTAAAAAACCTAGGGTTTTATTGTATAAAAAGCGATATTTCATGATGAAAACATGGGCATATACGAGGCCCAACACCCCCCCATGCCTGAGGTTTTGCATGTCCTCATGCAAACAACATATTTTCTCATATCTAGGTTTTTATGGAATCATGGATTTTAGGTAGGGTTAGTTCTTGTGGAGAAACACTGCATGAAGATTTGATTGTCATATATTTGATTTTAAGAGCGATACAAATTGAGGAAAAACAATATATATGGTGGGAGGAAAATGATTAATAGGATGATAGGTGAAAATAGAAATGGTAGATGAGATGAGGTGGTGATGGAGATGGGAATACATGTGCTTGCATGCTCTATTTTTGCGAGGCCAATGCTTATGGATGGTTTCTTGATGAATGGAAACAATGAATTTGTTGGGCCAGAATTGTGAATTACAGATAAATCACGCTTCCCTAGACATGTTCTAGTCTAGAACAATAGGTGAAAGACTATACGACTATTTTTCCTAACTCAAAATAGATACAGAAAGAGGATTGGATGCTTACTTTTTCAGTCGCTTCCAAATGTCTTCTTCTATCGCTTCTGTTGCAGCTTCAAATTCATGCGGTTTGTAGGTTGAATGCTTCCTGTAAGAAGGAACACTAAAACAACAGAAGATGAAATAATATAGATATCTATTCAAGATAGTTAGATAAATCAGTAAAGCATAAACCATACACATCAACTAAGATATTACAATATGGAAAATCAAAGCCAATACAGATGCATATAGGGAAAAATAAGAAGTACTCTTTATTGATGATAGAAGGAGAGGTTACAACCTAGTGACTAATTTGAAGTGACCTTCCAACAATGCTCCCAAGCCTCATCACAGTATAAATCTCTCCAGGAGCAGCTACACAAATCTAGCTCTCAATTGAAAATCCTCCAACATTTATCTACTCAATTTCTTCCTCTTCAAGCACTCAAATCTGTGCTCAATTTATAGTTGAATTGTAGATTGTTTTGCAATCAATGACTTTCCAATAATAGGAAATACATGTTTCCAGTCATGTAGATGTCAAATTTACACTTGGATCCGAAGCTTGACACATGTGAAGTATGCTAGAAGGCACTGGCCAAGTGGAGATTCCGAAACAATAAGAATTTCACTCCCAATGTGACCAACGCACATGTGAATGTCAGGAAGTGCTTTGAAAATTAGCCTTGCATGGGGCTACCTGCATATGAAACACACTTAGGTCCCTTATAGCCTGCATTGGTGAGCTCTCATATGCTATATAATAAGCTTCAAACCATGGAAACCTTTGCTTGATGAAAGTCTTTCTTGATTTGTCTTGTTTCTTGTCTTAGGGCATGTAGCAACAGAAATGATAGGGAATGATAGACCCTTGATCATTGGTCCTAGAGATGATGCCTAGTTACCCATATCATTGGGAATGGCACCTAAATTGACCTATAAAAATTGCCCCCTAAAGCATGAGATCCAAATAATAAGAACATTTGATTGAGATGCCTTACACTGTGACGAGTTTGGAAATGAAGTGGAGTGGTCACCTGCATCAATATTACAATACATTACATCATGATATATCCTCTTTGATCATAATTTCTGAGGGTAAGCATTCCCATGTTCAACACATAAAACAATCTAATAACATGTACATAATTCAGAAAGTCATCTTCATTGGAATGTGCCTATAGATATAGGCCCATTTTTGGATGAAAATATGTATGTAAGGTCACTGTATATATGATGTGTACAACGATCCTCAAATCACAGCCTGGATGGCTGAAACTAGATATGGGGTCTTATTATCTCATTCACTCGATCACTTGGGTACAAGTCTAGCCATGTGAATATATGATTTGTAGTCAAACATGGAAAGACATCGTTTGATTACAAGCCAATGATGTGAGCTGTTAACAAACGTGAGAGAACCACCATTAATGTCAATGGCCCTCAAGGTACTCAGTACTTTTTGTAAGGCGTGAATAAATGATTTGATTTCGAACACCAAACAAAATCTTTCGGTCAAAATTCCAGAAGCGAGGATCTTGTTGATGCTGTAACAAGCCTCATGGTACTGGAATCTGATGTTTCTAAGTGAACTTGCTGGATATTGATTTGTTGTCGATAGGAAGTCAAATTATTTCAAAACTGGAGTTACTTATTTCGGAGACAAAGGTAGGACTAGATATAGCAGTTTTCAGGGATGATGGTCCTCAAAATGAAGGTTTATGAGTATTGCAAAAGGATGAGTTTTTAATCACTGGATGACTTCTCTTGAACATATCGGTGACACTGTGCTGAGTTGGCAGCATTGACCCAAAACTGAAGTGAAGGTATGATGAACCATAGGTGTTAATGAACCATCAAGATGATTACCCAACCCAAACATTCATGAACATGGAGTGAAAGAAGTGTCATGTTCAAGAGCGACTTGCTACCAAAAAGAAACTTTGCTCACTTTTCCCAAATTTTCCCCGGTCATTTGTCAACCAGTACCTCTTTATTTTTTAACAAGCTTAAGGAGGATAACATTTTATTGATCTATAATTCAACCCTTTGGGTGAATAAAGTATCACTATTTAATAATTTAACGAGTCTAGCGATGAATGAAACTCTATTGTTGCCATGATCGACAAGCCCGTCACTATTTTATGTTTTAACGATCTTAATGAGAGTGATAGCCCGATCCTTTTTCATATTTAGAGAGTATGAAAAAGAGGACGAAAGAGAACTCCATAAGTACTTTTTTCGTAAATTTGTCACTCAGATCTGAAAAAGTGTAAAATAATATTTGAGAGAACCTCTTTGGTCATGTTTAACCAAGGTATTCCTTTTTTGTAAATAATCTATCTCAGTCTGGACAAGGGTTAAAATTATACTGAGTAGATATCAATTCATTTTCTTTAACGAGCTCAAAAATACAACTGCTTGGCAAACTTTTCACATTATCGGAGTCTGAAAAGAGCTAAAAGAAGACTCCAAGGGTTCCTTTTTCACTGTTATCAAAGCTTGAAAAAGAGATAAAGTTGCGCTTCAAATCCCTTTTTTTTTTTAACAAAGCTTGAAAAATAAGGAGAAAAAGTATGCTTTGTGGTGAAGTCATTCTTTGAATAAATCTGCACGACTAATCTGATCATCAGTTGTACTTCCTATTCAGAACAACATCAAATGGATTAAAATACCTGTTTCATGATAAAAACATAATAAAACTATAGCTATATCAATAAATTTAACTTGCAAACAATTAAATGACTATACAAAGTAGTTTCACTATTCATTTTTACCATTCCATAGTTACCATTTGAATTTTGGAGCTCTGAACTTGATTTTGCACCCAAATTTCAGTCATTGATTGCGGTCGTTTCTGTGGATGGATTTTGTCGTCGTTTGATCCAGGTTAGTACCATGAACCTCCTCTTCCCTTTGGTATTCATTTAATTTCCATTCTTTGCAGATTTTTAGGGTTTTGAGGCCCCTAGGGTAAATTCTACCCAAAACGAGGGCAACGCACCCCTGAATGTCGAAACCTGCATTGCATAGTAGGTATAGTGAAGGGTACTTGCATGTGCAATGCATTGTCTCAGCCCAGGGAGTGCGTTGGGCGCAGTTCAAGTTTTTGGTTTTCATGTTGTGCCCAAAATTTGCATAGTTTTTTACAATGAATGGAATCTAATGGATCTTATGGTTGAATTTCAGGTTTCCATTATATTATAATTATGATTACATGGAGGGAAAGAGAACATGAAGAACAGGATACGATTGCCTTGAATGATCCAGGTATTATAAGAGTCCTAAGAGATTGTGGACTGCTTAAGTACTTCAAATTGTCGTGAATGAGGCAACAAATAGAACCCTTGGAGTTCTTAGTTTGAGCATGGGATCTGGCGATAGAGGCATTTCACATTAAGAACAAAGTGGTTCCCATAACAATTGAGGATGTGTATTTTCTCATAGGTTTGTCAAGGAGAGGTTTGCTCATTTCTCTCACAGGGTCTGTTGTTGTAGGAGAGACAATGAGGGATTATGTTATGCAGTATTGATATCTAGGGGCAGAACCTAGCAAATATGGAAAAATAAACATCCAGGATGTCAAGGATTTGCCTTTGAGAACCATCCTTTTCATGATCGCTAAAATTGTTGGCACCGTTACACTACATGTAGCGAACAGATCGTATATGTAGTATGCCCTAGAGTGCTTAGAGCCAACAATCTTCAGCTGGTCTAAAGCTATTCTATCTCAGATAAAGGAACAAATGAACAAGGAAAAGGGAAGAAGGAAGAAAATTTTCAATTATGGTTCAATCCTTATCTCCTTTAATTTGGAACAGATTCCACTGATGCAGCCACAACATGTAACATTGGATATATTTATTCCTAGAGATCCTCGAATGCAGAGATGGGTAGAACTCATGGGTCAACACGCAGGCCAATTGACCATTGTGTTCTCTATTTCATTCTTCGCCCGGTTCCAGCAATAGATTTTCGCCATAAATAAATATGCATACGCAGGTGTCAACTTTTGAGGAGATCCAGATCTAGTATTACCAGAAGGCTCTCAGTGGGGTGCAATAGGTAAGAATGACTTGACCATGTTTTTTTTATTTTTCTAAGGTTTATAAAATATTTTTGTGTTTTTATTTCTTTCTAAGACTAAACTAAACGTTTTATGTAATGCGGGTATTGGTCGTGTTGAACCAGTAGAGGAACCAGAGTGCGAAGCAGATGCACCAGCAGAGAGGGCTGTCAGGAGAGCAGTCCTTCAGGACCTTGATGTGGCTGAGACTCCAGATAAGATTCAGCAGTACATAGAGGGGTTGATGTTCGGGATTCCGGATTTATGGATCGAAGAGCTTCCCATGCGACTATAGCAACACACTACTGGGGTTCCTAACCATTGGATGTGGTTGCTTCGTAGGATTGCTAGATCTATAACATGTTACCATGAGCAGCACTAGTTTACTTGTGACATTTTGCATACATTTTCAGATCATATGACCAATGTGTCTTGGGAAATTTTTTTGTAAAAACATATAACTATCTATCTATATGTTTTCATAGTTTTTTTCCTATGTTTAATGTGTAATCCTATTCAATGATGTGAATTTTTTCTTTAGCTATGTCACAAATGTCTGTCTAAAAATTGATTAGCTAATGAATCAGTCAAAGTGTTCAAATTTCTGGAAATGTGGTGATATTGAATGAAATCAAAATGTCTTTCCAAAAGTCAAACTTCTAGGAACAATCTAAGAAGTGTTCAATTTCTAACAGTATAAACACTAGTAAGTTGTAATACCACAAGTTGTGAGTCTAACCTTATGATTATGAGGTTAATACAAAATGAAATGGCATCAGAAAGAAGTTCGATCAACGCGCTATAATCAGCAATATTGTTCATCGATACACCTAAAAACTCACTAAATCGCCGTTTGGAGCGAAAATGGCCCACGCTGCAGAGGATAGATTCTGCGTACTACGACTAGCACCATCAGCATATCCAAAAAATGGTTCTGAAGATTCAGACATCTGCCATAAAATGTAAAGTGGATTACTAACGTTAAGAAAACTCTAAAAAAAAATTAAGATAGTGAATGCAAATAAACAACATATATACAAAAATAATACAAAAAATTACTATTCTCATGATTAAGCATAGTAAAATTTCAAATACAACCCATTTCTAGGCTGTGCCAATGGAATTCCATCGTAATCAACTAACTCATAGGCACCCTTAGCAAGAACTCTTTTCACGATATAGGGGTTGTGCCATAATGGCTCGAATTTCCCTGTACCTATTACATGAATTTCTTGATCATAAAGAAGGGCCAAGTCACCCTCTGAGTAGATGTGAGGCTGGAAATTTTTGTCATATTTCACCTTTATACATCTCTTATGTGCTTCGTTGGCCAATTGGGCTTCATGACACATTTCATCAAGATGGATGAGGTTAAGGAGATGCGCTTCTTCTTCGGAGGTGTCAGGTAATAAGTCTATTGTGAGTTTTAACGATGATATTTCACATTGGATTAGTAAGATAGCTTCCAGACCATACACCAATTGAAAAGGAGTAAATCTGGTTGTGTTTCTCACCGAGGTCTGATACTCCCATAAAGCGGAGTACAGGATCAAGTTCCAGTTCCTTTTACGAACTCCTATCATTCGTTGAAGCATTTGTTTAAGAATTTTGTTAATAGCCTCAACTTTTCCATTTGATTGTGGATAATAAGGAGTAGAATTATCATGTGACAATCCTAACTTGTTAGTCAATTCAAACATCATATGGTTGCGAAAATTCTTCCCATGATCTATAACTATAGCCCGTGGGACCCCAAACCATGCAATAACGTGGTTGAAGAAAAATAATGCAATTGTCTATCCTGTGTTGTTGAATGTAGGCATCACTTCGGCCCATTTGGTAAAATAGTCGACTGCGACAATAATATCACCATTCCCTCCAGACAAAGGAGGGTTACAAATCGTGAAGTCAATATCCCATTTTTTAAATGGTCCAGTAGAGACAACACGATGGATTGGCACTGGTGGTTTGCAGATGTTACAATCAAATATCTAGCATGCATGAAAACTTCTGACTACGAGGATGCAATCTCGAAAAATAGTAGGCCAAAGGTAACCAGCGTAGAGTATCTTCTGCGTGGTAGCATATCCAGATAAGTGTCCACCACAAGCCCCAGCATGACAATAATTTAATACTTTTTTGGCCTCCTCATGAGTGAGGCACCTCCTTAAAATGGTATCGACACCACGGAAATAAAGTGTATCTCCAACGATCAGATAATATTTGGCTTGGTATCAAATACGTCGCTGATTAGAGAAAGAGGTATTAGATTGAAAAGTTTGGGTTTGGAGATAAATCATGAAATCCCCATACCAAGGATCAGATGATCTGATAAAAAACAGATACTCGTCTGGAATAGATGGTTCCGACGTAGTAGCAGTACTATCAGAGGGAAGGTCACAGAGAAGCTCAACCAAAACTAAAGACTTCTTTGAATTTGATTTGATGAATTCCAAATAAAATTCATACAAAATGACAATCCATTTTTAATATTCCCCCCCAGCAATTGACATGATAAGATATAAGTCATGGGGATGCAATAAAAAAATATTGTTGTTTTTCAGAGCAGGATATAATGGTGAAATATTTGGAAATCTTGAACAATTTCCAAGGTAAGATTTTCCGACTCAAATAATAGATTGGATTTTCAATTCCATCTTCTACTTGGACCAAAACCATTGTAATGGTCATTACAGCTGTGACGATATATCGTAAATAATCATTATGATAATTAGGAGGATACATTAATGACGCTTGGACAATATGGTCCTTGACAACATCAAAAGAAGCTTGCACAACTGGGTCTCAATGGAAGGCAACCCCCTTTTTCGATAATCGAGTAAATCCTTTAGCCATTTCGGCATAGTTTGGAATGAACCTTCTCAGGAAGTTAGCCTTTCCTTGAAGTTTTTGTATCTGAAGTAAGTTTGATGGCGTAGGCAAATCAAGAATGGCCTAAACCTTCAGTGAGTCTATTCGAATTCCTTCTTTTGAGACAACGAATCCAAGCAATTGACTAGAACCAACAGAAAACACACATTTATGTGTATTGAGGTGTATTTTGTAGTGTCGACAATGTAAGAAAATGGCTCTCAAATGCATCGGGTGATCAATCTGATTTCGTGAATGCACTGGTAAATCATCTAGATATGGTTGAACAATATGCTTGATGTCGTTGAAAGTGTAATCCATTGCTCTCTGAATAGTTTCCCCAATGTTCTTTAAACAAAATGGTAGTTTCCTATATGTGAATGTTCCCTAGGGACAGATGAATGCTATCTTATGTTCGTCATATGGGAAAATATTGATTTGATTGTAGCCGAAAAATCCATCCATGAACGAAAATATTTCGCATCTAGCACAATCATCAATAATCTAGTCAATAAAGGGAGTAGGATAGTTTTCTTTTGGACAAGCATGATTAACATCCTGATAATCAACGCACACTCCAATGGTTCCTTGTTTTTTCATAACAGGAATGATATTAGAAATCCACTCAGTTAGCGGAACAGGGTAAATGAAACCAACAAGAATTTTTTTTTCAAATTCTACTTTTATGGTAGCATATTTCTTTTGATGAACAGGACGAAGCCGTTGGCACACCAGTTTGACATCAGGATACATATTAATAGTGTGTTCAACTATACTAGTATCTATCCCTGAAATTTTCTTGTAATACCAAGAAAATACGTCACAAAATTCACGAAAAAGAGAGCGATATGAATCAAGTTCTGATGGAGAACAAGATGCACTGACATGAATATTTTCTACAATGCTAGGTTTGGTCAAAATATTGATAGAAATTTTTTCTTCATTATTTGATAATTTTTGCTCAGAGTCAATCTCATTAATCGGTAAAGAATTCGAAAAGAAAGTTTTGATGGATGGGTGATATAGTTCACTGAGATTGTTTTCTTCATAATTAGGAAGATGGGAATGATGATGATAATCTTCCCATGATTCTCCTTCTGACATAATAGCTTCCAAAATATTTTCATCTGTAAAATTTTTTAAGGAAAATGGATCAGATGGAGTACCAAAATCTAAGGAAAAATCGACCCAAACACTCGGCGATGCTGATTTCATATTTGCCGCCCAAGCCAAATAGATTGATTGTTATGACAACTCAATAGGGTTGGGCAGTAAAAAATCATCCAATTTAAAAATTTTAGAATCACCTGTACTCTCCCTTAAGCCAGATAGAGTGGAAGAGATCATGTAGCAGGTCTCTATGCTTGCAATTTCTACCGACATCACAGGTGGCAGTAATGCAAAGGTTCCCATAATAGTGGAATCCTTTAATAGTCCTACACCAATGTTCTGAATTTATAGTTGGGGTAAGTGAACAAATGGAACGCTTCCAGTTACCTGGGAAGCGGAGGAAAAAAAGGATAATTGATTAATGACTATGGTTGTACCTTTATGTGGAAAGGAAATCATTCTAAAGTATGTAGAAACAATGGTAGTGATTGCATATACCCATGGTCTTCCAAGTAAAATATTATATTCAAGGGGTCCATCAACAACCTCAACATCAATATTCATTGTTTTTCCCCCTAATTCAACATGCAAGTTATTAATAATACCACAAGGTTTATATATTCTTCCATCAAAAGCCTTCAACGTCGTTGATGATTGTGATAATCACGGTGAGCCAAGTGACTTCCAACAATTTAGAGACATAATGCACGTAGATGCTCCCTCATCAATAATAGTGTGATGAAAAAGGTGATTGAGAACATTTACTTGTATGGAGAATGTCAATTCTACTGGTAGTTGTGGTACATAGCCCGTATGGTTAAAGACGACAAGATTAGAATCAGTCGGATCAATTCCACCAATGGCTGACAATAAATCTTGCTTCTGGGAGGGAGAAATTTGTAATACCTCAAGAGTAGACATAGCTGAAGGAGATTGAGCCAAATATTCAACTATATTATAATTTTGTGTAGCTCTTGCTCGAGGATTATATGTCGATTTATGAATTACTCCCTTTGGTGGCTTAATTGTCAATTCAGGAATAACAGTAGGTGGTACTGATTCAGTATATGTATTTTTTGTTGATGTAGTAGGTAGATTAGTGGCATGACTACCATATTATTTATTATGCGTTGAAACCAAAATATTTTGTGAAGATTTTGTGGTGGATAACATTAACACTTGGGAACTAGGAGATGGATCTGTAGCAACCAAATTGGTGTCCGGATTCGGAAATGGGTCTATCAACACAACTGATGCATGGGAAGTCTTGATGATTTTTGAGACTTCAGCACAGTGAGGAAAATCCTTAACAAAGTGTTCCTCGTTACAAATTATGCATGGATAACAAGGTTTCCATGGTCCAGACAGTTGATCAGATGATCTTCCCCGCGGGTTAGAAGTTTTCATTTTCTTTGATTTCCCCTTTTTCTTACTTCCTGGTTGCTTGTCACTTTTTCCTTCATCAAATGAAACATCATTAATTTCAGAAGTAAGAACAGGATCAGATGCAGTAGCGTGGTGTGTGTTTGCAGTGCCTATCAAGCCGTCTCTGGCATGAGATTCCTTTTTTTGAGGAGGAACATTGAAATTAGATCACAACGCATTATTAAATTTTTAATAGAGCGTGCCAGACTGAGTATAAATCAAGTCTTAATATTGGGCATGAGTGATAAATTTCTCTTCTGTGACAATGCCACCCTTAGCCACATCCTCAGTTATAGATGGTAACAGGGACTTAATGAACCATTCAACAAGGAGTTGATCGGGAACAAATTTCTTAACCATTCATTGACGGCGACACCACTCATGAATATGATCAGAAATGTGAGTAGCATTAGTCTGTTTGAATTTGGTCAAGAGTTGTGTTCCAATTTCGTATTTGATCAGTAACTATAAATGGGTCAAGAAGGTAGTAGATAACACAGTGAAATTGTCGAAAGAAGCTCTAGGTAACTGAATGTACCATTTAGTGGTCGGACTTGTGAGCGTACGTTGGAAAAGACGCAATCGAACAAAATCATCATTAAGGGAATTTGATGAACACCATAAATGATAAGTCATGACATGAGTCGACGAATCTTCTCTAGGGTTTCCAATGAATTTAGGAATATCAGAGGGTAATTTATGAGGTATCATTGGCCACCAAGGAGAATAATTTATAGGATCATTGGTTAACCGGTTTAAATCTGGTAATTCTAAGGTTGCAACAAAATGCAATTGTCGATTAAGGTCAGGTTGAGCATAGCCAGGGTAAGATGGAATTTCTTGGAAAATAGGCCTTTGAGCACCAGCATATGGAATTTGCTGCTAGTAACCCAGATAAGGGTTGTTTTGCATAACAAACGCTTGAGAATTCTGTTGAACAAAACCTGGATATGATACTTGTTGAAATGAAGTTTGAGGCATTTGTGCTTGTGGCTACTAAGGGATTTGTCCACCAATGTTATAACCAAAATTAGTATAAGTTGGATTTGGTTGATATGTATAGCCAGGTTGTGTTTGTGACATCCCATAAAATGGTACACCAGCTTGTGAATAAATGATTCCTGATACAGGTTGTTGTAAATTAACCAAAGGATTTTGAGTCTGTGGACCCAACATTGGATGATATTGAGTCAAATAATCCACCTGATAAGGTTCATGTACAATATTTTGATTCTGTAACAGGGGTATATATGTATTAATAAGTGGTAATGAAGTGGTTGTAATAGGTTGAATAGGTTGATACAAGTGTACAACTGTTTGTGGTTGGATAGGCAGAGTGGGCTGCCATTGACAAACATTCATGTCAACATTAGTTTGACCAAAAAGTGATGGAGTACTATCATATTGGGTGACCAAAGGTTCCCCCCCAGCATAAGGAGAATAATAAGATGGAAAATAATTTTCTCCAAATGCTGGGAGTCCAGTTGATATGGTACTTAAAGGAATTGACCCAAAAGGACTGACTTGATATTGCCCTGATGGTGTATGTAATGAATCAAGTCGTTCAGTACTAAAAATAGGACCACTAGTTAAAATACCAGACGATGACATTGGTAAATACCATGGTATTAAAGATGCACCAGAGAAAGTGCCAGATAATTATTTGTAACATGTTGGGACCGTAGGGCCACCATGCAAATATGACTCTAGTGAAGTTGTGAACATTGACAGAGTAGTGAGGGTAGGAGTTAACGTAATTGGAACAGGAAACCCAACCGAAGATGTTGGTTCATACATGGTTGTGTGACCAAATGTATACCCTCAAAAATCGATGGGAGATTGAATGGGAACAGGATCAACAAAAGCAAATGGAAATGATTAAGGAAAAGACTCGTATAGGTAAAGGTCCACCCCAAAATGGGTTGGAGTTAAAGGTGTATCATCTTGTGAGATTTCTTCAATTGCAATTAAACCAGGAGGAAGAACTTCACCGTCAGGCCTAAAATATATTTCAGACAGTTGACTGTGTGATATAGGAGTTTCAATGGCTACAGATATTTGTGGGATGACCAAGGTAGGAACAACTTCCGGTTGTTTGACTTCTAGATTCATATGTTTTGGAAAAGAAGAGATAGATCTGGATCAATTTGTGATTGAAAAACATTGGGTCCAGGAGGTATGGTCTCACTGATTGGATGGATCATGACCATGAGTATCTGTGAAGACTCTGTTTCGATAACAGTAGACGAACCAGGATGTATGGAAACAAATTGAGTTGACTCTGGTTTAAAATATGATGTTTCGCTAGAGGTACGAATTATACTTGATTTGGCAGATCGTGATCGCCTTCACCTACCAGAAATAACTTCTGGTGGTAAAGGTGGTTTTAAAGCTAATATACGTGAAATGGAGACGCACGATGTTTGATCGTACGTGTTGGGCCGTTAATATGCCATTATTATTATCACTTGTGAATGCTTATTCCACCCATTTCTACCATTCTTCATCACGCCATTTATTATAATTTATTATTTAAATCCAGTTTATAAATGATTTATGCTCTTATGGATGAATATTATTTATCTTCCTTTATTTCTAATAAATTGATGATTATGAATGATTTTATCAATGATAGTTTTAATAAGTTGGTTATAACAGTATTCACCATTTTTAGCCTCCAAGATAATTTCCAAATTGAAGATTTGATCATTAAAAGTGCCAACTCAGAAATGCGCTGGAATAAGGAGTGACAGTTTTGCGGTTGAGATTCTGAGCAAATGAAGACGAATCAAAATCCGTAACATGGGTTTTGTTCGACCCGACCCAATTAATGTTAAGAAAGAAATCTGGCGGCTCCAATTCGCTTTGTAATTTCCAGAGAAACGCAGGGTTCTTTGAGCACGATTTTCTCAGATCTGTGGTTGCGGCCGTCCTCCAAATCTCAGCTACAAAGCCAAATTCGACTTGCTGTTGTTGAAAGAGGGATGTAAATCTATTTTATTGTTGATAAATTGGTTGGAATAAATTCAATATTATTATTAGAGATCCTATTTGCTATTTAATTTCTCCACCTTCTGATTATAAAAGGAGAAGCATGTATTGTGTATGGGAGGATGGAGAGACTTTTCTTATTGTAATTTGCAGAATTGTGCATCGGCTCTTGTTAAGAGAGTGTGAGTTGTTTGTAAACATTATTAATGCCTGATTAATAAAGGAGTTCACTGTTGTTCCATTTCTCAAGCGCTGGAGTAAAGCACAGCAACGCTTCACCGGGGGTTGAGGGCCCGGCCCTGGTGGAGCGATCTGCTGTTGGTATTTCTATTAGTTTATTTCTGTTGTGTGAAGTTCGTTTATTACAATTAAAGAATTGAGTTGTTGCTAATTGGATCAAATACAGAGTCATTGTTATTCCATTCTTTACAAGAAGCATGATTCATGATTCAATTGTTATAAAATGTTGTTTTTCCGTATCTAATTCCAGTTGTTATTCCTTTTGTTTATGAATTACGATAGTTGATTGTTGCGTGGCTGTCGACAGGATTAAAGAGTAGAAATCTAGTTTGCTTGGTTATGAATTGAATTCACTGTTTATTTTACGCTGCTAGTCAATTCCTGTTCATTGCTTTTAGATTGTTGTTCCTTTCCAGTTTGCGTTTTAGATTTCATTTTCTTTGAGTTGTTTTCATTTGCTTTGAGATCTCTAAACTGTAGAGGGCAGAGCTAATCATTCCAGGTCCCCAGATTTGGTCATCTCACATCGATTTCTAGGGGAAAGAGTTATTACTATTGCATCCCTAATCGATGTCTAGCAAGGTTGCTGTAGTGTAGTCTTTACATTTCTATCATTTGTAATTAGATTTCTTTTCAAGAAGATTTCTTTTCAAGCATTTATTATTTCTGCATTTGTATTTCTATACTACATCTTTACAAACATTACTCTTGAGTAAATAGCCGCCTCAGACTGAGTACACTCTTGAAACAAAAAGTCGTCCCTGGGTTGATAATTAATGTGAAGGTAATTAGGAGTTAAAAAGACCCTTTTTATCGCTCCACATTTTGGCGCCGTTGTCGGGGAGAGTGTAGCCATTTCTAAAGAGTAGTGTGAATCTGATGAGTGCCTGCTAGGGAAGAGTTGGATCTTAAAAACGGAAGGTAAGAACCTACGTGCGGAGCATGTAAAAGCCCTGCTCCACTGTCCGCTTTCCTAACAGATTTGTTGTTGCTTTGTTGGGTAGAAATAGATGTTTGAATTTTTGTGTGAATGATTAGGAAAAAGATAGAAATTTTTAAAAAAATGGATCACATGATCTCATGCAAGTGGTGCTGTAAGCACCACCCATTTCACTAACCGATTGACAAGAACATTTGAAGAAGGAGCCTCGAAGAAACACATGAAGAACATCTTATACTATGGTAAGAAATGGCTCACGTTTCTACTTTTGAATTTCCTATCAAAGATCTAGGAGGAGTGACACAAATGCACATAATTCCCCCATCTTTACCAAATTTTCATGGTTTAGCAAATGAAGATCCAGATACATTCTTATTTGAGTTCGAAATACTCTGTAGAGGATATGATTATTGTACTAATGATCAAAGATTGAAAGTGTTTCCTCTTACTCTAAAAGGAGCAGCTCTCCGATGGTTCATGAGCCTAGGTGGGAATTGCATCCAATCATGGGAGGACACGAAGAACATATTCTTGAAGAAGTACCAAGACTATTGCAAATCCAATGAAGATATTTTCGGTATAATACAGGGGGAAGATGAAAGTTTGGAGGATTATGTAGATCGATTTCATTATAACCTTCAAAAATCAAAGCATAAGCATTTGGAGAAAGAGATCTTAAAAACACTCATTCTTAAAGGAATCAAAGATGAATTTTTAGAACTCTTAAATCTGATAGGAAAAGGTGATGTTGTTCAGTTATCATATGATGATGTTTGTGAGTTGTGCATAAGGTATTCAAGAGGAATCTTCAAGGCTGGTAAGAACTCTAGAGATGTTTGTTCTTTCTTTTCCCAATCTGCTACAAGAATAGGAGACATAAGAGCTGAAATCAATGATTTATTTAAAAATTTTAAAGTTGATTTTATTAGCTCTCTAAGCTCAAAATTGGACGTTTTGCAGGTTCATAAAAATGAAGAATTTGATGAAGTGTTTTTCCCTCATGACCAAAAGGAGCAGCCCATAGATACTCACTCTTCCTTATCTAGGATGGAAGTAGCATATCAAAGAGATAAGGAAGCTACAACAAGGTCAACAGGTATGGTTCAAAACACTTCTTCTCCATTCTCTTACTTGCATAATCCATTATGGAATACTCATGTTCTAGGGCAACCATGTCAATTTCAATATAACCACCAATCTTATCTACAAGTTTGGCATGGTTCACCTTATGATTGCATGACTACTCTCCCTCATCTTGTAGCACAAGCACATTCTCCATATTCTCCACCAACTCTTTCACAACATCCTGCTTGCATATCAAATTTATCCACTCAACCCAACCAACCACATCATCACAATGCTCCATTCCATACACAATTTCCTGCTCAACTAATTCCACACACTCACCATAATAAACCAGTACAACATGCTTACAATGTTGAACTGCCAAATTTACCCACCCTTCCCACCCATTCTATCTCACATGCGCCATTAGAGAAAACTTACAATGAGATTCGGAATGTTTCAAATTCAAAAATTGTAGAAGCTATGGAAGCAAATGAGGTTTCTTCTAGGTTGCACCAACAAACCATTTTAAAAGCTCAAGAACTTCATGGTATGATGGGAAATCAAGAAAGTAACGGATATATTGAAGATTGGTTTCACTCCATCACGTGTTCGCATCATCACTCTATGCTTCAACAATTTTTGATACCATTTTTTCAAGGGAAGTTGGCTTCTCATACCCTAATTTTCATTAATATGCATTTTTCAAATTTGGGTATGTGTATACATGAAGCCTTATTTCAAAAATGGCTCCACTGGAAGTACTCATATACGTAGTCATATTCATTTTTCAAATCAAAATAGGTTAGTATAAAACATAAAATAAATAAGGGAATAAATAAATGCATTTTGTTTTTTATGTAAAACTAGTTGTTTTTTTGTTGCAACATGCTATGCAAATCAATATTGGTGATAATTTTTTAATTCATTTGTGTATTTAGATGACTTATAATGGAAATAATAGCTCTAAAAACACTCATATTCATTTTTTATCACCACTTTGAAAAAATGCTTGAATATCATTTTTTTGGCTTGCGGGCTTGATGAACTTTCTGGAAAAACAGTCGGGACAGTCATGTTTTGAGGGACCAAAAATGAATATTTTTAAAACCCGTTTCTACCCTAGATAGCCCTTGATGTCTACTTTCTAACCCAATTTGAATCAGTCAATTTGGATTTGAAACGAAAAAGTTAGAACCAAAACATTGACCGGATGTCTAGCGGGCAGCTCAGGAACAGAGTTGGGACAGTCAGTTTTTGGAGGCCTAAATGACCATATTTTTAAAACCTGTTTCTACCCTAGATAGCCCTTGATGTCTACTTTCTAACCCAATTTTAATCAGTCAATTTGGATTTGAAACGAAAAAGTTAGAACCAAAACATTGACCGGATGTCTAGCGGGCAGCTCAGGAACAGAGTTGGGACAGTCAGTTTTTGGAGGCCTAAATGACCATATTTTTAAAACCTGTTTCTATGGTAGATTTCCCTATGAATCTAGTTTCCAATGCAATTGGAATCACTCATTTTCGATATCGTATGGGGAAGTTATGATCAAAATACTGACTGTCTATCGTAAATCAGCACCCTTAAAACTCCGTTTTTCCGGATGTTCCTTACAGTATTTCACCTATCAATTATTCTTTTCTTCAAAACCTGTTTCTATTGGAGATAAATAAATGAATCTACTTTCATTTCCAATTTTAATCATTCGAATCCGAAATCAAACAAAGAATCTATGCTTAAAACATTCACTGTTGTTCTAAGTGGGGTAAGCGAAAATGACTCTGTTATGCAGGTTGTTCTAAGTAAAATTGACATATCATATCATTGAATTTTTAAAACCTGTTGCTATTGGAGATTAACCTTTGAATTAGCTCTCATTTGGCTTTGGAATCACTCAATTTGGACGAAAAAAAAAGAAGTTGTGACTAAAACACTGCAGGTTAGCATGATTGGCCACTGCTCTCCCGCAGGTAACAAATATATTTTACTTTGTTATTTTCTCCGTGGATTTGTTCTACAGAGTAACTACTTGTTAGTTTTTTTGCATAATTCTTGGATTAGGGGAGTCCGCGCACCTCTCTTTCTCCATGATTTAATGTTTTCTTGCAGGGAGACACTCGTTTTTTGCAGGTCTTGGGAAAATAAAGAAGGTCAATTTATGGACGAGTGATT
The DNA here is from genome assembly GCA_034641835.2 of Pinus albicaulis. Classification (NCBI taxonomy): domain Eukaryota; kingdom Viridiplantae; phylum Streptophyta; class Pinopsida; order Pinales; family Pinaceae; genus Pinus; species Pinus albicaulis. The sequence continues at coordinate 967,459,076 of CM076582.1, read as the reverse complement.
CTTGAAACAAATTTTAATAAAACAAAGGAATTTCATCCAACTCATTACCCAACAGATTCATAATAGAACAAATGAAGAATTGATTTCCATTTGAAGATTCATGTCATGTCTTTGCTGCCAAAACATTTTTCGAATAAATCATTTTTTTTGACATAACATCATAGCTGTTGTAACTTAATTTATTTATTTACATATTGTTTTTTTAAAATGTTGTTTCTTTTCTAATTTCTCTTATATTTTGTGTTTCAGGTGTTGCTTCATTCAAAGTGTAACTCATCCTCAGCATCAATACCGTGAACAGCTAATTTGTTTTTTTGCATGTTTGCATTGTATGACTGTCCATTTTGCTGTTCCTTTTCCAAAGGAACGGCACTTGCGTTTTTGCTGTTCCTTTTCTAAAGGAACGACACTTTTAGTTTTTGCTGTTCCTTTTTCCAAAGGAACGACATTTTCATTTTCACACTTTTTTTGTGTGTATTTTTTCTTTTTGGTGTGCATTTCCTTTGTTGTTCCCTACAAGGAACAACACTTTTTTTTAGTGTTTTTGTTGTTCCTTCAAAGAAGCAACACTTTGGGAGCAACCCTTCCTTCCTTTTGTGGGATTATTCCTAGTTCATCTCAACCACATTTTATTGATCCCCTTTTATGGCATGAAGTACACTATTTTTATGAGGACAAGAATTATGGATTCTATTGAAGCGAGCTAATATCATTCACGTTATGATCTTTAACAGGACAGCTCCTTGATGATAGATTATTTTAAAAAGAGACACAATTATTTATATACTACTTTACTGCATTGTTTTCTGTTGAACATGATATTGATTGATCATCTTAATACCATGTTGGTTCCACCCTTCTGGATTATAATCTTCTCTGTCTATAATAAATGAGATTATGGGTATATTTTTCTATTGACATGTTCAACTTCTTCCACCATCCTTGCTCTTAAGGAGTACTGAGCCTCCCTCTTTTTATCATAAAAATGTGTAATAATAACAAAATTTTGTTCGCAGATGGAGGATAGGGGGTCTCATTACGAGCCAGCCTACCATGTTCATAAGGCTGTAACAAAGTGACATTCCCATTATGGCCACCACACCAAGGTTATGATCCATTGGATAGCCCAATTATCCTTGGAACAGGAGGTCTCATCACGAGCCGGCCTGATCACTTTTGATACATCCCAGTGAATGGCAGTGTGGTTATCTGGTTACCACGCCAGCACACTGATCTCTTCTGTAGAACAACAATGTAACTCTCTAGTTATAAATTGAGGATTCTGGCTCATATAGGTTAAAAAGCAACCCCGCCGAGGCTATGGACGCCTGCTGGCAGCAGAGGCTCTGCTTATGGTATTGAAGTTATATCTTATCGTCAATTATTACTATAATACCCTTTTCTTATTCTTTCTTTTAATCAGAGAAGTTATTTCCTTAATTTTTTCCCTGTTTTGAACCTTTACGCATGAGAAATTGTTTTCAGATCAATCACATCATTTTTCAGCTAGAATACCGTCAGTAAAGCATCTTTTTGGCATATTGTCGTTCTTTTTCTTTTTCATAACTTATCATCAATTCAAAGCGTCCTATCTCTTATTCATAACTATCTTTACACACTCTGCTCTCATTATAATCATAACTCTCGTTGTCCTATCATTGATATGTGTACTTTGCTTCATTCACTGCTATATTGTTCATTCCCTTGCCTTGCCATCAGCACAACACCTCTCATATGCTTTATGGTCATGGAATTCCTTTTCCAATTGGAGGGGAGAATGTATGCATTATGGGATTGCATGCGATATGATTACTGCACTCTGCCATCACTTGTTGATTTGCCAAAATATTAGTATTGCATGTATACATAAGTTTTTCCGATTGAAATTTTTGCATGCATCTTATCTATTGCTTACACTATGGATTCAAGAACATTGTATGCCAAATAGTGCTTTGTTTGCAGGAAAACAACAAGTATGGGTAGAATTCTATTCACAGCATGACTACAGTATTGCAACTAACAGAAGAGGCTCGAGCAACTCGCGAACGTGAACAATTCTTCAGACATGATGTGCTTACCTGGATTCCACCTTTTGCATCACTTTCAGCACCAACTCTGCCTACATCAGCTTCAACAACTGCCAGTCCATATATGTCATTCCACATTTTTGGAGGTAAAACTTGAGGTAAAATCACATAATTTTCTGATTTATTATGAATTTAGGAGAATTTCATAAAAATCCATTTTGAGCATCATTTATCATCCTTCAGTCCACATCTATACCACTCCCTATTTTTCAGCGGCATATCATTTTCGAGTATGGGGGAGTGTTCCTTTCATTCATTTCTTTCTTATGACCATGTCATCCATATTATTTATCATCCATTGTTATTCTTATTCATTCTCAACACCTCCATTATTCCATGTTGTTTTACACCAAGCATAGAATTCAACAGCTGGTAGCAACCACCTCAATTTTTTTCTAGCATCGCATGAGGGCATGCTAATTTTTCAGAGAGGGGGAGGAATTGCTACGCATGATGGATGTTTTCAATTTTCTTTCTCATTTAAGGCATACAATTTCATTTTTACACAAAGCAGAAATTGATTTCCATAATATTTTTTAAAAAAACCATGAACTCAATTCTTGTGATTTCTGGAAAACACAGACGTATCATTAATACAAACCCAGATAATTTCAAGATAAATTGGTTCATAAAATTTCGGAAATCATGCACTCTCACCTACAGCCATTTTGTTTATATCTCATGATCCGTGCATCAAAATGATCTGATTTTTGGATCATAAAGGCATTCATATATTATAAATTTACTTGCCAAATTTCAACAAAAGCTGGTTTGTAGTTTTTGAGAAAATGGTTAATGAAGTTTGTTGTTACTTATATCATATTTTGCTGCAACTTCATATATACATATAGTTGAATGTCAATATAAAAATTGTTATGCCTTCATCAAGATTACTAAAAGTGAATATTCATTAATTAAGGAAGAATTCATTTGTTCTATCCATTTCATGAGCTAAGATGAACATATTTTTTATTGCTTGGTTAACACATGGGTTTTTGTCTTTGGGTTGCATGAGGACATGCAATATATTCATTTTTCGTTGCATGAGGACATGCAACATATTGAGTGTGGGGGTATGTTGGGCCGTTAATATGCCATTATTATTATCACTTGTGAACGCTTATTCCACCTATTTCTACCATTCTTCATCACGTCATTTATTATAATTTATTATTTAAATCCATTTTATAAATGATTTATGCTCTTATGGATGAATATTATTTATCTTCCTTTATTTCTAATAAATTGATGATTATCAATTATTTTATCAATGATGGTTTTAATAAGTTGGTTATAACATTATTCACCATTTTTAGCCTCCAAGATAATTTCCAGATTGAAGATTTGATCATTAAAAGTGCCAACTCAGAAATGCGCTGGAATAAGGAGTGACAGTTTTGCGGTTGAGATTCTGAGCAAATAAAGACGAATCTGGAAAATCCGAAACATGGGTTTTGTTCAGAACGGACCCAATTAACTTTATTAAAGAACGGTTTGCCCAAATTCGGCTTGTACTGAGAGAAACGCAGGGTTCTTTGAGCACGCTTTTCTCAGATCTGTGGTTGCGGCCGTCCTCCAAATCTCAGCTACAAAGCCAAATTCGACTTGCTGTTGTTGAAAGAGGGATGTAAATCTATTTTATTGTTGATCAATTGGTTGGAAGAAATTCAATATTATTATTAGAGATCCTATTTGCTATTTAATTTCTCCACCTTCTGATTATAAAAGGAGAAGCATGTATCGTGTATGGGGGGATGGAGAGACTTTTCTTATTGTAATTTGCAGAATTGTGCATCGGCTCTTGTTAAGAGAGTGTGAGCTGTTTGTAAACATTATTAATGCCTGATTAATAAAAGAGTTCACTGTTGTTCCATTTCTCAAGCGCCGGAGTAAAGCACAGCAACGCTTCACCGGTGGTTGAGGGCCCGGCCCTGGTGGAGCGATCTGCTGTTTGTATTTCTATTAGTTTATTTCTGTTGTGTGAAGTTCGTTTATTACAATTAAAGAATTGAGTTATTGCTAATTGGATCAAATACAGAATCATTGTTATTCCATTCTTTACAAGAAGCATGATTCATGATTCAATCGTTATAAAATGTTGTTTTTCTGTATCTAATTCCAGTTGTTATTCCTTTTGTTTATGAATTACGATAGTTGATTGTTGCGTGGCTGTCGACAGGATTAAAGAGTAGAAATCTAGTTTGCTTGGTTATGAATTGAATTCACTGTTTATTTTACGCCGCTATTCAATTCCTGTTCATTGCTTTTAGATTGTTGTTCCTTTCCAGTTTGCGTTTTAGATTTCATTTCCTTTGAGTTGTTTTCACTTGCTTTGAGATCTCTAAACTGTAGAGGGCAGAGCTAATCATTCCAGGTCCCCAGATTTGGTCATCTCACATCGATTTCTAGGGGAAAGAGTTATTACTACCGCATCCCTAATCGATGTCTAGCAAGGTTGCTGTAGTGTAGTCTTTACATTTCTGTCATTTGTAATTAGATTTCTTTTCAAGCAGATTTCTTTTCAAGCACTTATTATTTCTGCATTTGTATTTCTATACTACATCTTCACAAACATTACTCTTGAGTAAATAGCCGCCTCAGACTGAGTACACTCTTGAAACAAAAAGTCGTCCCCGGGTTGACAATTAATGTGAGGTAATTAGGAGTTACAAAGACACCTTTACCCACAAAAAAAATGGAGTTCTCCATAGTTGAGAGGGAGTGTTAATTTTGGACAACTAGGTCCAAACTCCATGTTGACAACTGCATTGTCAATTACGATAAAAAACGCTTCCTTAGACCTAGAATAATAGATTAAAGACTATACGACTTCTTCTCCTAACTAAAAACAAACACACAGAATAGATTAGAAGCTTACTTGGAATCCAAGCACTTCCAAATGATTCCTTCTGTTGCTTTCGTTGTAACTTCAAATTCCAGCTGGCTGTGCAAAATATTTCCTGCAACAATGAACACTAAACAACAGAAGATAGCAATAATACAGATGTCTATTCAAGTTAGTTTTCTAAATCAGTAAATCATAAACCATATACATCAACTAGATCTTTCAATATGGAAAATCAAAGCCAATACAGAGGCATATAGGGAAAAATAAGTTGTACTCTTTATTAATGATAGAAGGGGAGTTTACAACCTAGTGACTAATTTGAAGTGACCATCTCCAGTAGCATCCCAACCTCATCACAATATAAATCTCTTCAGCAGCTGTTACACAAATCTTCTTCTCAATTGAAATTCCACCAACATTTCTCTACTGAAAGTCTTCCTTACTAGGCACTAGGATCTATGCTCAATTTATAATAGAGCTGAAGGTATTTTTACAATTAATGACTTTCCAATAATAGGCAATACATGTTCCAAATCTTGTAGATGTCAAATGGACACATGGATTCGAAGCTTGACACATGTGAACTCTTATAGAAGGCACTCATGGAGATTCCGAAACAATGAGAATTTTGCTCGAATGTGACCAATGCACTGTGGGGATGCTCTGAAGTGCTTTGCGCAGAAGCCTTGCATGGGGCTACTTCCGCATATGCAACACACTTATTCCCTTTAGATATTGCGTCGGGTGAGCTCTCATATGTTATATAATAAAATTCAAATCTTGAAACCTTCGCTTCGATGAAAGTCATGCTTGATTTGTCTTGTTCTTTGTCTTAGGGCATGGAGCAACTTGAAATGATAGGGAATGATAGACCCTTAATCATTGGTTCTGGATATGATGTCCAGTTAACTAGGTCATTAGGAATGGTGCCCAAATTGACCTATAACAAATTCCCCCCTAAAGCATGAAGTCAAAATAATAATAATAACTTTTTATTGAGATGCTTTACACAATGATGGGCTGGAAATGAAGCGGAGTGATCACCTGAATCAATATTACAATACATTACATCATGATATATCCTCTTTGATCATAATTTTTGAGGGTAGGCATTTCCATGTTTAGCACATAAACAACCTAATAACATGTACATAATTCAGAAATTCGTCTTTATTGGAATGTTGCCCAATGCAAACATGCCTACAGATATAGGCCTATGTTTGGATGACGATCTGTATGTAAGGTCACCGTACAGATGATGTGTACAAAAATCTTGAAATCGTAGCTCGGATGGATGAAATTAGATCTGGGGTATTCTTATCTTATTCACTCGATCATTCGGGTACAAGTCTAGCCATGCAAATATATGATTTGTAATCGAACATGGAAAGACATCGTTTGATTACCAACCAATGATGTGAGTTGTTTAACAAACGCGAGAGAACCACCATTAATGTCAATGGCCCTCAAGGTACTTCATTACATTTCATAAGGCATGAATAGTTGATTTGATGTCGAACGCCAAACAAAATCTTTCAGTCAAAGGTCCGGAAGCGAGGATCTTTTCGATGTTGTAACAAGACTCATGGTACTGGAATCTGATGTTTCTAAGTGAACTTCCTAGATATTGATTTGTCATCGATAGGAAGCCACCTTATTTTGAAACGAGAGTTACTGATTTTGAAGACAAAGGTATGACTTGATATAGCAATTTTCAGGGATGATGGTCGTGAGAATGAAGGTTTATGAGTATTGTAGAAGGATGAAGTATTAACTGGATGACTTCCCCAACCCAAAATCAAGGACAGGAGGAAGGAAGTGTTTGCCCATAAGAGCCGACTTCTGTTACCATAAAGAATTTTGCTCACTTTTCCCAAGTTTTCCCCGGTCATTTGGTTTATTTTAAGACTTTTATTTTTACTGAGAGGATAACATTTGATTGATCTATAATTCAACCCTTTGGGTGAATAAAGTATCACTATTTAATAATTTAATGAGTCTAGTGATTAATGAAACTCAATTCTTGCCATGATCGACAAGCCCATTGCTATTTTATGTCTTAACGAGCTTAACGACAGTGATAGCCCGAAAATTTTTCATATTTAGAGAGTTTGTAAAAGTGGACGAAAGAAAACTCAATAAGTACTTTTTCATAAATTTGTCACTCAGATCCGAAAAAGTGTAAAATAATATCTGAGAGAACCTCTTTGGTCATGTTTAACTAAGGTATTCCTTTTTCGTAAATAATCTATCTCAGTCCGGAAAAGGGTTAAACTTATACTGAGCATATATCAATTCATTTACTTTTACGAGCTCGAGAAGACAAGTGCTCGACAATATTTTCACATTATCAGAGTCTGAAAAGAGCTGAAAGAAGACTCCAGGGGTTCCTTTTTTGCTGTTATAGAAGCTCAAAAAAGAGATAAAAGTGCGCTTCAAATACTTTTTTCGTTTTTATCAAAGCTCGAAAAATAAGGAGAAAAAGTATGCTTTGTGGTCAAGTCATTCTTTGAAATAAATTTGCACGACTAATTTGTTCAGTTTTTATCAAAGCTCGAAAAATAAGGAGAAAAAGTATGCTTTGTGGTCAAGTCATTCTTTGAAATAAATCTGCACGACTAATCTGTTCATATGTTGTATATCCTGTTCAGAACAACATCAAATGGATTAAAAATACCTGTTTCATGGTAAAAAACATAATAAAACTATATTCATAGCAATAAATTGAATTTGCAAATAATTAAATGACTATTAAAAGTAGTTTCACTATTCATTTTTACCATTCCATAGTTACCATTTGTATTTTGGAGCTCTGAACCTGACTTTTCCCCCAAACTTCAACTACTGATTGTGATAATTTCTGTGGACGATTTTCATTGTCGTTTGATCTAGGTTAGTGATATGAACCTCCTCTTTCCTTTAGTATTCTTTTCATTTCCAATTTCTGCAAATTTTTAGGGTTTTAATGACCCCAGGGTAAATTCCGCCCAAAAATAGGGCAATGCACCCCTGAATGTGAAAACCTACGTTTAATAGCAGGTACAATGAAGGGTACTTGCATATGCAAAGCATTGTCTCTTTTTAGGGAGTGCGTTGGGCGCAATTCAAGTTTTTGATTTTCTCATTATGCACAAAATTGACCTAGTTTTTTGCAATGAATGGAATCTAATGGATCTTATGGTTGTATTTCAAGTTTCCATTAGATTACAATGACTATTACATGGAGGGAAAGAGAACATGAAGAACATGATATGATTGCCTTAAATGATCCAGGTATAGTAAGAGCCCTAAGAGATTGTGGACTGCTTAAGTACTTCAAATTGTATGGGGTGAGGCAAAAAATAACTATTAGAGTTCTTAGTTCGAGCATGGGATCCAGCTATAGAGGTATTTCATATTAAGAACCAAGTGGTTCCTATAACAGTCGAGGATGTGTACTTTCTCACAGGTTTGTCGAGGAGAGGCTTGCCCATTTTTCTCTCAGGGCCTATAGTTGGAGGAGAGACGGTGAGAGATTATGTTTTGCAACATTGTTATCCAGGGCCAGAGCCGAGAAAATATGGAAAGATTAAAATCCGGGATGTTAGATATTTTCCCTTGAGAACTATCCTTTTTACGATCAAAAAACTTTCTGGCACCGTTACACTACATGTAGCGAATATATCGTATATGTTGTATGCACTAGAGTGTATGGAGCCAATAGTCTTCAACTGGTCTGAAGTTGTTCTATCTCAGATAAAGGAACAATTGAATAAATCAAAGGGAGGAAGGAAGAAAATTTTTAGTTATGGTTCTACCCTTATATCCTTCGTCTTGGAACAGATTCCACTGATGTAGCCACAACATGTGACACTAGATATAGCTAGTCCTTGAGATCCTTAGATGCAGAGATGGGTAGAACTCATGAGTTGGCATGTAGGCCAATCTACTATTGTGTTCTCGACTGCATTATTTTCTTGGTTCTGTCGATATATTGTCGCCATCGATGAGTATGCATACGTAGGCATTGATTTTCGAGGGGATCCAGATTAAACATTACCAGAAAGCGCTTAGTGGGGTGAAATAGGTAAGAATGTTTTGACCATGCTTTTGATTTTCCTAAGTTTTATACAATTTTTTTGTATTTTGATGTTTTCCCAAGACTAAACTAAATGTTTGATGTAATGCAGATGTTTTTCGTGTTCAACCAGTAGTGGAATTGGAGCGTGAAGCAGATATGCCAACAGAGAGGGCTGTTGGGAGAGCAGTCCTTTAGGACCTTGATATGGATGAGACTCTGTCTAAACTTCAACAACACATAGATGGTTTGACGTTTGGGATTCCGGATTGCCGGATCGAAGAGCTTCCTATGCGACTGTAGCAAGACACTATTGGGGTTCCTAACCATTGGATGTGGTTACTTCGTAGGATAGCTAGATCTATAGCATGTTACCACGAGCACCACTAGTTTACTTGTGACATTTTGCATACATTTTGAGGTCAGATGACCAATGTGTCTTGGGCACAAATTTTTGTAAAAACCTATAACTATCTATCTATATGATTTCAGTGTTTTCCTATGTTTATTGTGCAATCCTATTCAATGATGTGAATGTTTTCTTTACATATGTTGCAAATGTCGGTCTAAAACTTGATTAGCTAATGAATCAGTCAATGTGTTCAAATTTCTAGAAATGTGTTGATACTGAATAAAATCAAAGTGTCTTTCCATAAGTCGAACTCTAAGGAACAATCTATGCAATGTTGGATTTCTAACAGTATAAACACTAGTAAGTTGTAATACCACAAGATGTGAGTCTAACCTTATGATGATACGATTAATACCAAATGAAATGGCATCAGAGAGAAGTTCGATCAACGCGCTATACTCAGCAATATTTTTCATCGATCTACCAATACAAATCTCTTGAAAACTCACTAACTCACTGTTCGGAGCAAAAATGGCCCACGCTGTAGAGGATAGATTCTGCATACTACGACTAGCACCATCAGCATATCCAACAAAGGGTTCTGAGGATTCAAACATCTGCAATGAAATGTAAAGCAGATTACTAATGTCAAGAAAACTATAAAAACAAATTAATATAGTGAATGCAAATAAAAAACATATATATATACAATATAATACAAAAAATTTCTACGCTCATGATTAAGCATAGTAATGTTTCAAATACAACCCATTTGTAGGTTGCGCCAATGGAATTCCATCATAATCAACCAACTGATAGGCACCCTTAGCAAGAACACTTTTGAGAATATAGCGGCCATGCCATAATGGTTCAAACTTTCCTGTACCTATTACATCAGCTTCTTGATCGTAAAGAAGGACCAAGTCGCCCTCTGAGAAAATGCGAGCCTGGACATTTTTGTCATATTGCGCCTTTATACGTATCTTGTGCGCTTCATTGGCTAATTGGGCTTCATGACGCGTTTCATCAAGATGGATGAGGTTAAGGAGACGCGCTTCTTCTTCTGAGGTGTCAGGTAACAAGTCAATTGCGATTTCTAACGACGATATTTCACATTGGATTGGTAAGATAGCTTCTAGACCATACACCAACTGAAAAGGAGTAAAGCGAGTTGCGTTTCTCACAGAGGTTCAATATGCCCACAAGGCAGAGTATAAGATCAAATTCCAGTTTCTTTTACGAACTCCTATCACTCGTTGAAGCATATGTTTAAGAATTTTGTTGATAGGTTCAACTTGTCCATTTGATTGTGGATAATAAGAAGTAGAATTATCATGTGACAATCCTAACTTGGCACTTAATTTAGCCATCATGTGATTGCGAAAATTCTTCTCATGATATATAACTATAGCCTGTGGGACTCCAAACCGTGCAATAACATGATTAAAGAAAAACAATGCAGCTATATGTCCTGTGTTGTTGAATGTAGGCATCACTTCGGCCCATTTGGTACAATAGTCGACTGTGAAAATAATATAACCATGCCCCCGGGATGAACGAGGGTTACAGGTCATGAAGTCAATACCCCATTTCGAAAATAGAGACAATATGATGCATTGGCACTGGCAGTTTGCAGATTTTACGATAAAAAATCTGGCATGCATGACAACTTCTAACCACGAGGATACAATCTCAAAAAATAGTAGGCCAAAAGTAACCAGCGTGGAGTATCTTCTGCGCGGTAGCATATCCAAATAAATGTCCACCACATGCCCCAACATGACAATCATTTAACACTTTTTCGGCCTTCTCATGAATGAGGCACCTCCTTAAAATTGTATCGACACCACGACGATAAAGTGTATCGCCGACGATTAGATGATTTTTGGCTTGGTATCGAATACATCGTTGTTTAGAGAGAGAGGTATTAGGTCAAAAAGTTTGGGTTTGGAGATAAATGATGAAATCTCCATACCAAGGATCATATGATCCGATCAGAAACAGAGACTCGTCAGGAATTGATGGTGCTGACGTAGTTGAAGCACTATCAGAGGGAAGGTCACAGAGAAACTCAACCAAAACTAAAGACTTCTTTGACTTGGATTTGATGAATTCCAAATCAAATTCCTACAAAATGACAATCCATTTTGAATATTCCCCCCCCTGCAATTGATGTGATAAGATATAAGTCATGGGGTTTCAATATGAAACTATAGCTGTTTTTCGGAGCAGGATATAATGGAAAAATCTTTGAACAGCTTGAACAGTTGCCAAAGCAAGATTTTCTATGTATGAATATTTAACTTTCGTATAATTGAGATTATGACTGAAATAATAGATTGGATGTTCAATTCCATTTTCCACTTGGACCAATACCATAGTAATGGTCGTCTCAGCCACGACAATATATAGGAAATAATCATTTTGATAATTAGGGGGATACATTAATGACGCCCTTATAAGAGTGTCCTTGACAACATCAAAAGAAGCTTGTGCTACTTGGTCCCAATGGAAGGGAACCCCTTTTTTCAATAATCGAGTAAATCCTATAGCCATTTTGGCATATTTTGGAATGAACCTTCTTAGGAAGTTAGCCTTTCCTTGAAGTTTCTGTATTTGAAGTAAGTTTGACAGCGCAGGAAAATCAAGAATGGACTGAACCTTCAATGGGTCGATTCGAATTCCTTCTTTTGAGACTACGAATCCAAGAAAATGACCAGAACCAACACAAAACACACATTATATATATGGATTGAGGTGTATTTTGTAGTGTCGGTAGCGTAAGAAAATGGCTCTCAAATGCATTGGGTGATTAGTCTGATTTCGTGAATGTGCTAGTAAATCATCTAGATACGGTTGAACAATGTGCTTGATGTCATTGAAAGCATAGTCCATTCCTCTCTGAAAAGTTTCCCCAACGTTCTTTAAACTAAATGGTAGTTTCTTATAAGCGAATGTGCCCTAGGGACAGATGAATGTTGTCTTATGTTAATCATTTGGGACAAATGAATGTTGTCTTATGTTAATCATCTGGGCGGATATTTATTTGATTGTAGCCAGAAAATCCATTCATGAATGAAAATATTTCACATCCAGCACAATTGTCAATAATCTGGTCGATAAAGGGAGTAGGATAGTTGTATTTTTGACAGGCAAGATTGACATCCCGATAATCGACGCACACTCTAATGGTTCCTTGTTTTTTCATGACAGGAACGATATTGGAAACTCACTCAGTTAGTGGAACAAGGTATATGAAACCAACATGAAAATTTTTTTCAACTTCTTCTTTGATGGCAGCAGCTTTCTTTGGATGAACAAGACGAAGTCGTTGACGCACCGGTTTGACATCAGGATACATATTGATAGTGTGTTCAACTATACTAGTATCTATGCCTGGCATTTCCTCATAAGACCAAGCGAATACATCACGGAATTCACGAAAGAGAGAGCGATATGATTCGAGTTCTGATGGAGAAAAAGATACGCTGACATGAATATTTTCTACAATGCCATGTTTGGTCAAAATATCGATAGAAATGGTTTCTTCAATATTTGACAGATTTTGCTCGGAATCAATTGCATTAATGGGTAAAGAATTCGAAAATAAATTTTTGATGGATGGGTGATATAGTTCACTAAGATTATTTTCTTCATAATCAAGAAGATGGGAATGATGATGATAATCTTCCCATGGTTCTCCCTCTGACATCATGGATTCAAAAATATTCTCATCTGTCAAGAACATTGAGGAAAATGGATCAGATGGAGTTCCAAAATCTAAGGAACGATCAACCCAAACACTCGGCGACACTGATTTCAGATTTTCCGCCCAATCCAGATAGATTGATTGCTATGCTAGCTCAATAGGGTGGAAGAAACTCATCCAACGTAGAAATATCAGAATCACCCGTACTCTCCCTTAAGCCAAATAGAGTGGAAGAGATCATGTAGCATGTCTCTATACTTGCAATTTCTGCTGACGTTGCGGGTGGCAGAAATGCAAAGGTTCCTATTAAAGTGGAACCCTTTAAGAGTCCTACACTAATGTTCTGAAGTTCTAGTTGGGGTATGTGAACGAACGGAACACTTCCAGTTACCTGCGAAGCAGAGGCAAATAAGGATAGTTGATTAATGACTGTGATAGTGCCTTTATGTGGAAAGGCAATCATTCTAAAATATGTAGAAACAATTGAAGTCATTGCATGGAACCATGGCCTTCCAAGTAAAATATTATAGTCAAGGAGTCCGTCAACAACCTCAACATCGATATTCACTGTTTTGCCCCCTAGTTCAACATGCAGGTTATTAATAATACCACAAGGTTTATATGTACGTCCATCAAATGCCTTCAATGTCATTGATGATTGTGATAAGTGTGGCGAGCCAAGTGACTTCCAACAATTTAGAGACATAATGCATGTAGATGCTCCCTCATCAATAATAGTGCGATTAAAAAGTGATTGAGAACATTTACCTGTACGGAGAATGCCAATTCTGCTAGTAATTGTGGCACATAGCCCATATGATTAAAGATGACAAGACTAGAATCAGTCGGATCAATTCCACCAATAGCTGACAATAAAGCCTTTTTTTGGGAGGGACAATTTTGTAATAACTCAAGAGCAAACATAGCAGAAGGGGATTGGGCCAAATCTTCAACTATATTATAATTTTATGCAACTCTTGCTCGAGGATTATATGTCGATTTATGAATTACTCCCTTTGGTGGCTTAGTTGTCAATTCAAGAATAGCAGTAGGTGGTAGTGATTCCGTAGATGGATTCATTGTTGAGGTAGTAGGTTGATCAGTGGCCTGACTACCATAATCTTTATTACGCGTTGACACCAAAATATATGTTGAAGGTTTTGTGACAGATAACATTAACACTTGGGAACTAGGAGCTAGATTCGTAGCAATCATGTTTGTGTCCAGATTTGGAAATGGGTCTGTCAACACAGCTGACGCATGGGAATTCTTGATGATTTTTGAGACTTCAGCGCGGTGAGGAAAATCCCTAACAAATTGTTCCTCATTACAGATTATGCATGGATAACAAGGTTCCCAAGGTCTAGACGATTGATCAGATGATCTTTCCTATGGGTTAGAAGTTTGCTTTTTCTTAGATTTCCCTTTTTTCTTACTTCTGAGTTTCTTGTCACTTTTTCCTTTGTCAAATGACACAGCATTAATCTCAGAAGAAGGAGCAGGATCAGATGCAGTATTGTGATGTTTGCTTGCAGTTCCTATCAAGCCATCTCCTGCATGAGAGTCCTTTAATTGAGGAGGAACAGTAAAATTAGATCTCAGTGTATTAGGAATTTTTTCATAGAGCATGCCAAACTGAGTATAAATCAAGTCTAAATATTGGGCATGAGCGATAACTTTCTCTTATGTGATGACGCCACCCTTAGCCACATCCTAAGTTATATATGGTAATAGGGACTTAATGAACCATTCCGCAAGGAGCTGATCCGGAACAAAGGTCTTAACCATTCAACGACGATGACACCACTCATGAATATGATCAGAGATGTGAGTAGCATTAGTCTGTTTGAAATTGGTCAAGAGTTCCATTCCAGTTTCATATCTGATGGGTAACTGGAAATGAGTCAAAAAGACAATAGCTAGGGCTGTGAAATTATTAAAAGAAGCTCTAGGTAATTCAATGTACCATTTTGCAGCTAGACCTGTGAGCGTATGCTGGAAAAGACGTAGTCGAACAGAATCATCATTCAGGGAATTTGATGAACACCATAAGTCATAAGTTATAACATGAGTCGATGGATCTTCTCCAGGGTTTCCATTGAACTTAGGAATATCTGAGGGTAATTTTTGAGGTATCACCAGCCACCAAGGAGCATAGTTAATTGGATCATTAGTTAGCCGATTTAAATCTGGTAACTCTAAAGTTGCAACAAAGGGAAAATTTCTATTAAGGTCAGGTTGAGTTAAAGGGCCTCCCCAAAATGGGTTGGAGTTAAAGGTGTCTTGTCTTGTGGGATTTATTCAATTGCAATTAAACCAAGGGGAATTATTTCACCGTTAGGCCCAAAGTATATTTCAGGTGGTTGACTGTGTGATATGGGAGATTCAATAGCTACGGAAATTTGTGGGATGACCAAGGCAGGAACAACTTCCGGTTGTACGACTTTAGCATTCAGATGTTCTAGTAAAGAAGAGACAGGATCTGGATCAATTTTTGGTTGAACAACGTCGGGTCTAGGAGGTATGGTCTCACTGATTGGATGGATCGTGACCACGGGTAGCTGTGAAGAATCCGTTTAGACAACAGTAGATGAACCGAGATGTGTAGAAACAACTTGAGCTAACATTTTTCACTAGAGGTACGAATTGTACTTGATTCGACAGATCGTGATCGAATTCGCCTACCAGAAGTAACTTCTGGTGGTAAAGGTGGTTTAAATACTAGTCTACGCAAATGACAGGGGAAAGAATTTTATTCTTCCATGATTATTGATTTATTTTAACCAAAAACATATAAAAAAAATAAAAGGGTGATGTTAGGCAAAAGGGTTTACCAAGAAACTTTGAATTGCATAATACCTCCTGGCGAACCAAGAAGTACAGGTAGGCAATCTCCCCGAATGATGTGTTCAGTGTATCACAATTTACAAGGCGGTCGACTCGGTTCACTATGGATGGATAGCACCTACAATTTATCCTCCAAAATATACCCGAAGGTACGTGGAGGCCCAAGTCTGTATTAGCGCTGTCTGATGCAAAATTGCACAGTGAGAGCACCCCTTTATACTTATCGTACTGTAACACCGCCTGATATACCCGAAAGTACGTGGACGAGCTACGATATACTTACGTTTGTGGAGTGAGGTATCACACTCGGAATGTATCGCAGACAAGTTAACGACAACTACTATGTTTTGGTCATGCATTGGTAAGGCCAAAATGCATGACCAAAATTTCATAATGACCCTCATGAGTTCGAAATTTTGTTTTCAGAATATCTTCAGTCTTCATTCTAATTTGATGATATCCTGAATGAAGATCCAGCTTGGTAAAATAAATTGCTCCATGTAATTCATTCAATAATTCATCAATCACATGAATGGGAAATTTATCTTTAATAGTGAGCTTATTGAGCTCCCTATAATCCGGACACATGCGCCATGATCCATCCTTCTTGTGCACCAATACTACTAGAGCAGAGAAAGAAATTTGACTAGGTTGAATTATGCCAACCTCTAACATTTATGCAATCATACGTTCAATTTCGATCTTTTGGACATAAGGATATC
Source organism: Pinus albicaulis (assembly GCA_034641835.2). Taxonomy (NCBI): domain Eukaryota; kingdom Viridiplantae; phylum Streptophyta; class Pinopsida; order Pinales; family Pinaceae; genus Pinus; species Pinus albicaulis. The sequence goes on along the minus strand of CM076582.1, from coordinate 967,442,454 downwards.
TATAAGGCTTGATGTTTGGAGGAACACTTCCTGGAATCAAATGAATAGAATGATCATGATCACGAATAGGTGGGAGTCCTTTTTTGATTTTTAAACACCTTGGAATGATTGTCCAAGACTTTTTGGAGATTTGGAGAAATAGATGATTTTGATGTTGGAACTTCTAGTGAGCATAATTGTGCAATTACGCCTCATTGTTATTTCTCCAAAAACTTTTTCATGACATTATATCTTATTATCTTTCTCAGCTTTCTTGTGATACCCCGTAATGCGACTTCCTTTCTTTTTGAAAAAAAATTCAAGAAAAGTTTTTGAAAATTAAAAGCTACCGTCCCCGAAGATTGTAACCATTGTACTCCTAGTACAACATCAAAACCTCCCATTAGAATGGAAAGCCTTGGACTATTCAATACACATTTACCCATGGTTATCTTGATATTATGGCATTTTCTAGAGCATTTTATAGTTCCTCCATTTGCAACTATCACTTGACATTCTAGTGTTGGGTATAGGAAACAATTCAATTCCTTGGCTACCTTACAATGAATAAAATTATGGGTACTACCCGAATCAATCAACACTATTACATTTTTCTTCTTGATATGTTCGTCTATCTTGAGAGTTTGAGGAGTGGTAATTCCTGCCAATGCATTACACGATATGGTCAGACTCATTTCTTCTTCTTATAGGGTTGGTTCCTGGTGTATATCCTCTACTTTTGAAGTTTATTATTCATTTTCTTCCTTCTCTTCACAATCTATGTAAATTAATTTCTTCTCAGCACACTTATGAACTTTAGTTTATTTTCTATCACAACTGTAGCAAAGCCCTTTTTCTCTTTTTCTTCTAATTGTTCTGGTGTCAACCTTGTACATTGTGGAAGTCTAGGAGGAGCAATGCTTCTATTCTTATAGATGTGAGTGGTAGGCTTCCTTGTCGCCATAATTTTACATTCAATTTTTCTTGCCAACCTAAATGCCTTCTCCAATTTAACAAGTTCCCAAATGTGAACCTCATGTTGGATGTTATCCTTTAATGTCCCTATGAAGACATCAATCTTGTGTTCCTCTGGAATATCAGTTACCCTTATATTCAATTTTTGGAAGTCCTCAACGTGCTTGACCACTGAACCCTTTTGTTTGAGATTTATGAATTGGCTAAAAAAAGTGTTGCTCTTTGTATCCTCATAATTTGCTATCATTTCCTCCGTAAAAATTGACCAAGTGACAAATTTTTTACGGGAGCAAAGCCATCAAAACCATATGAATGTATTTTGTTCTAAATATAAAGTTTTAATGCGTACCTTTTGTGTGCTTTTCACATTATTGAGATCAAAATATTGCTCCATTTGTAGTATCCATGTTACAGGATCCTTGCCATCAAACTTCCTCATATCGATCATTGGAATATGGTGGGTCTTCCATCCAACATTAGAGTTTATGAAATCATTATTAACATTTATTTTGTTCTCGTCGTGAGTTTCCTATAATATCTTTTTGCCATTAGGAAACATTTCCTGTATCAACTTTTTCAAACTTTCCATGTCTGCTTTTAGATCATTCTTCATGTTTTCCATCTTAGCATCCATGTCATCCATATTACCTTCCATGCCAGCTTCCATGACATCCATCTCAGCTTCCACACCTTCCTTCAAACCATCCATCGTAGCTTCCACGCCTTTCTTCAAAAATTCCATTTCATTTTTTGTTGCTCTTTGCGAGAGAAAAATTTGGTGTATTTGCTCTTGTAATTTTGATATGTAATGTTGCACTTCTTCGTCTTCATGAGTCATAGTAGAGCCTTCTGAAGGCTTAATGGGTGTTGAATTCATTTTAGGGGAAATTTTAGAACCCAATACTGATATTTCTTCTACAATATTCCCTTGGAATCAATTCAAACTCATTCTTCAAACAAGACTTATGTAATTCAATAAAAGCAATACACACCTTTTTCTTGCTTTTGAGGAGCTCGATATTGAAACTGAATTATCTCTGTGATTTTAGATTTTCAATATCTGAAATTCGGTCTTGTGGTAATCCTCTGAATCTTCTTTCGAATGCCACAAGTTTGACCTGATTTGGATTATTCAAGTCAGATTTATGCCAAATCTCCCACAATGACCTAATTATGGACTTGTTTAGTAGAGCTAAATTTTACGGTGTGCCACGTGTCACTGTTTTCTCCTTCGGCTCTGAAATTGATACAAAGGAAATTAAATTTCGTGTACTTACGACCACCTTTTACAGAATTTGAATCCAATGTTCAGATAAAGAGTTATGACGATTTTACTACCATCACCTCTTTCAGATGAAATTTGGGAGCCTGAAAAAACCCTAAATTCCACAGATCATTTATCCAAAAATATTGTGAACCAATATATGAACTTTTTACACGAATTTCTTTAGGATCTCGGCTTTGCATGATAAAAATTTCACCTTTTGAACCTTTGTAGAAAAAAAAATTATAGCTAAAATGCCACGATGACCTATTTGAAGCAGTGAAACCCTAGAATCCAAAGCTCTGATACCAAATGTTATGAAACCAACTCTAAAAATAGAATAAAAGAGAGATCAATGCATTTGAATTTAGCCACTTCGAGGGGGAAACCTCCTTTACATGACATAAATGAACAATTATTGGATGATACAAATGAAAAAACCTCCTTATATTTATACGAGTCCATGAGGTCACAATATAATCTTGGCCGACCTAAGAATAATAATGTAAGGGCACAATAATAACAATATTAGAGTTACAAGGGTACGACAACAACAATAAGGGGGCTACACTAACAACCATAAGTAACTACACTAGTAATATAGGGACCTAACATTAATTCTTCAAATTTGGGGGCTTTCTCTTTTGCATTCAAGCCTGTGATAAATATCTGATAGTCGTTAGTCATACCATTCATAGTAATTGTTACCAGATCAATATTATTTACCGTCTCTCCTATGTTTCCAAGCTTGGCTTTGAGGTCCTTAATGCGTGAGATGAATGCAACTATTGTTTCATTATCCTCCATCTGAATGGAGATAATCTTTCTTTTCAGGAACATTAGGCGATTTATATTTATGATTTCGTATAGATATTTGAGAGTTGTCCAGATCTCGTTTGTTGATTTTCAATCTCTGATGTGAGAGATAATGCAGTCTTTACTGAAATTTTCAACATCGTTTTCGCCTTTTCCTCCCTCTTCTCCCAATCCTGTATTGTCACAGTCGTTCCGCCTCATGCAACTGTAGGTTTCAATTCATCGCTAATCACGATCCCCCATGCACTATGCCCTTCCAGCATAATCTGCAACTTGAATTTCCAATTAGAATAATTGGAATTGTCGAGCTTGTTTCTCTTGTTCAAGTATAATTCCATCAGATTATTCATCTTGACAATACAAAAAAATGTTTTCCAACAATTGACAAAAATCGGATCTACAAACGGATCTACCCCATATTCACTAAAAAACAATGTCAAGCAACAGATCTACCTGATCTTTGACCACTCTGGCAGGATCCTCTACGCACTGCACCACGGGCTCATGGGCTCCTCTACCACGATCTCTTCTGCTGCGAGCTCACAGGCTCCTTTGTCACGAATCACGCTTGCAGCGATCCTCAAATTTTACTAGTGATATGCTACTGCCTCTAGTACTAGACTCACCGGCTCCTTTGGCACGATCTCACTGGATCTGCAGGCATGAGCTCTCTGGCTCAATAGGCAGAAGCTCTCTGGCTTCAATCAGAAATCCACAACATGATCACTCTGGCTCCACGACGCTCCATAGCCCGAGCTCTCTGGCTCCTCCAACATGAGTTCTCTGGCTCCTTTAACACGAGTACATTGACTCCTTCAACACGAGCACACTGGCTCTTCTTTCATGAGCTCATTGGCTCAATCGATGCTTCTCAATCATCTAGATATCACGCTGGGCATAATCCACGCAAAGAAAAGATAGATCAATGCAGCTTCTCCAAGCTAGTCCACGTTGATTTCAGAGATCAATGCTCTTCTCGGGCACGGGTCTGTGCTGATTGGCGCTTCTGTGTTGTCAACGAACGTGTTGATCAACATTTTCTCCAAAAAATAAAACCAACTCACTCAGGCCACCCTTAGGTCATCAGGGAATTATCTTTTGTCGCCTGGATACTGACAGGGATAAAAGCACCCTGGTTTTGATTCGACCCTGAAGCTTTGATACCATGATAAAAATGGTAGGATTAAATAAATGAAAGAAATACTAATTAGCACTACTCTGAGAGACTGCACCAGGAGGGACTGTGTCTGCAGCTCGCTCTGCATTTTCATTACAATACAAACAATATATAGCTTACATGCAAATAGGGAAGTTAGAACCAATACCCAAGCAGTGGGAACAAACTCCTAATCTAGGGTTCTAGTGAAATGACTCTCTCTAATTAAGTTTCTCCATTATCTTCAATAAATATTTCCCAGGAAAATATCTCGTAGGAAGGTGTGCTCATAATTTTTGGCAATTATGAGGAGTGCTCAATGGTACCAGGATCAAGAGGTTTAAACAATGTTTTTTTTAGATAATATACCACCAGAAAACACCAGAAAACTTCATCAAAGGCTTTGATCTGAACGAGCATGGATAAACCTAACATGTAATCCCACCAACTAAAGAAAATTGAGAAAGCATAACATGAAAGACTAGAAAATATAAAGAAAACATGTGTGTTGAACCTAAAATGTAATCCCACCAACAAAAGAAAATTGAGAAAGCATAACCTGAAAGAAGAGAAAGATACAGAAAACATGTGTGTTGATACACAAGAGCAAGAGGGAGAAGAGAAAGAAGGAGAGAGTAGAGCAACTCTCACAAAGAGCACTCAGGTTAGACTCTTCCAAAGAGTATGAAAAGTTATTCTCTAGAAGAGAATGAAGCATTTTCTCATAGGGAGAGAAGAGACATTGATGCATAATCAAGATAGAAAGGAAGAATGATGAGTGTAAAAACTTGAACACAATAAAATTATCATTAAGAAAAATTCTAGAAAACTGTTATACTATCATCATTATTATTATTATTATTATGCCTAACATTTTGGTTAACATTTCATCCATTTTTATCTTCAACAACTAGAAACTAAAATGGTTATTACCCTTCAAATCTCTACCCAAAATTTATAGGAAATAAAAAAAAAGTACTCTCTTAATTCAATAAGAGGATTAGCTTGCATTGTGTTGTAGCTCCTAGAGACAGCCTTGAGTTGCAGAAGACCAGTGCCTAGGACATCTTGAAATCAGAGGTTAGATGTAGACGATTTTAACGGTGTCTCTGACAAATTATTGATAAGGAGAATAATGATTGTGGTGGTTCAGGAATGGTAAAGACTTTGGAGTTTGATTCATGTGAATTACCCTATACTGTGAGAGGACTTAGAGGGCTGTATGGCTCGGTTGCCATTCAAGTGGTCCAAGTTTGAAACAATGAGTAGAGGCTTTCAAAATATGCAGAGGTGTTAGAAGGAAAGGAGGAGGAAGAACCCGCGAGAGACAGGCTTAAAAGTCTTAAGAATTTGTCTCCCGTGAACTCAGAAAAAGCGGATGCAAGTGAAATATGATAAAAAACAGAGATTCGTGGAGCACGAATTAAGGGAGCACAACAAATTTAACATATGAGTGTTATACATACATGAATTCATGGATAAAAATGCTTACCACCGGCAACTACATTACACAAATCATCAAAGCAGCGAAACATTTAAAAATGATTATACTTAAACAGGAGATAACTGATAAACAAGAGAATACAGATACACAATACTCATTACTCCATCTGGAATCCAAATAAATAGTGTTGTATATCATATTATGTACAAAACAACGCTCCCAAATATGTGTCTTAGAGCATAAAAAACATAGTGATACAAAACTACAAAAAAATGTCTCCAAAATCCAGAACCTTTCTTTCATCTCTGAACTCTCTACATATAGAGTTCCCTTTGAGGGTCTATGATCGAATAAACATTTATGATCGACCCACACATGTGAAATCAAAATATCCTAACTAGCTCAGAGAGTGTGCATCAAGAAATCACTCCTGTAATCATAAAACCAAAACAGATTATCAAACAGTAAAAGAGAAAACATAGTTGGCCACGGAGGCCAAATCCTGGAATCTTCAAAATGGGGCAGCGAGGAGTGGTTGTGAACAAGTGGGCAGTCTGGCTCCCATCACTTGATTCCACCGGCTGTGGAACGCCTCCACTCCCTTGTTCTCATGATTTCCGCTAACCGTTACGGAACGGATAGTCATGCTGCGCGTGCATCGCTATTTGATGGGGAGTTCTTGGGAAACTAAATAAACCATAATTGTGCTTGTTCCACCCAAAAACTCATGTTGTGTAAGATTTGCAAAACTGGAGACTAGTTTTTGGAGGGGGGCTTGTCCGGTTTGTGGTATTGGATGGGGGGGTGCGAAATCACTGTGGGTTGACATGTAGCACTGGAGGAGGTTTCTGAAATCGGCCATTTCAAAACCCCCCCGCCAGCATTAACCTTCGGAAGGTGGGGGGGGAGGGGGGAATAGATTATGAGCTGTTGGATGTGTGATAGGGAGCGAAGATAAGGGGAAGATGGCAGAGGTTTAACGATGACGGTTAACACTGAAAAGAGCGGGACCGAGGCCGTGGGGGGACTTTGATAACGTGGCATGGAGGTGGGGCCCAAATTCATATTGCAAATCACAAGTTTTACATATGGACAACAAAAGGTAAATGTTATAATCTGCGAAGTGCGTAGTGCAATTGTGGTGAGTGGAAGTTGACATGGCATGACAGAGGTGGGGGCCAAGTTCATATCCCAAATCGCAATCATGAAGTTTTACATATGAAAGCAGGAGGTAAGTGGTAAGAGTTGTGATGTGCGAAGTGCGATGAGCAGAGGGGTGACATGGCAGGACAGAGGTGGGGTGCCTGCACATTGCAAATCGCAAGTTTTACATATGAGCAACGAAAGGTAAAGGTTATAATTTGCGAAGTGCGAAGTGCAATTGCAGTGAGTGGAAGATAACGTGGCATGACAGAGGTGGGGCCCAAGTTCATATCACAAATAGCAATCGGGAAGTTTTACATATGAGAAGCGGGAGGTAACTATTAAAACCTGTGATGTACGATTTGCGATGCGCAGAGACGTTGGCGATGCGAAAGAGGTAAATGATAAGAGCTCTTTCATCTTTTTCTTGCGGGGTGTCTTCCCGACCCATTCTTAAATTGTTTGACCTTCACTTTAGCCGCTCCTGCTCTTAATTTGCTTAACTCTGATGCTGTTTTATCCATTCATAAAAACCACAAGCCAACTTTCTGTTATATGAGCCACTTCTCTACCTTGTACGTGGTCACAAGCCAACACGTTGTAAAGTGGCTTATTGTATATTTTAAAATTTTCACACAACGATAATTTTATACTAAATTTATCTCATCACCGCCTCTTTGTCCATATGGAAAATGAATGGCTTCCATAATCATGGGGTTGCAATAAGAGGGAAAATTTCTAGGGAATCTTTGATTTTTATGTAAATTATCAATTTTTAATACGTGGCATGTTTTTTAAGGTAGGACGGACGACGAAAATCCATGAGAAACATCGCGTTTGGATTGAAAAAAATTTTACGGCTTAACATCGTATACCATGATACGAGAGGAAACGGTCGGGAAGGCAATGCAAAAAATAGAAACACAATTTTCGAAGAAATTTGGAGAATTATTTAGCATTGTGAAATGAATTAATTATTGTAAAAATATTAGTGAATTTAAAATTAATTTGACGGACTCACGACTAAGTGTCTCATTAGTATCCACATTAAATTCAGATACTTGAGAATTAACTAATCTTAAATATATTGGTGAATTTTCAAGGATACCCAATAGCGGTATTGGTGTATTGGGCGGTAAGTGTGATGATTTAGACGATATGAGTAGATCATAACATGCAAGGTGCCAATGATCCCGTCTTGATTGTTTACAAAGTGTGTATTGATATCAATATGGAAGAAGACTCTTTTTATGCCAGCAATACAAATACTCCTCCTCCAAACATTTAATGTCACCTTGCCTAGTATTATCTATACTTCTATTCTCTAAATCATAATACTCATTTTGCCGAATATTGGGTATCCTTAAAAATTCACCTAGCATTTTAATCTTGAAGTCATCCCACTCCAGCGAAAATTCTTCTTGGCCATCTTCAATGGTGTAGTTTATCTGTCGGGTCATAGCGTTTAACCAAACCAGTTTACCGAACTTCGTCTAATAATGATGCAGAAGACAAAGTTCACATGGTTCACTTCATATGGGTTATATGTTAATAATTGGTCAGGTTTTTATTATGTTACCTGCAATTTCGTCTGTCCTTTTTTGCAGTCTTTTTCTTTTTACCGTGCTTTCACTCTGTTTTAAAGACAACTAATGACTAAGTCCTTGTCATTATTTATTCAGATAGCATACCTAATATTAATAAATAATTTTTAGTTAAGTCAGTTTAGATCCATCTTAATTTTGAATCTATTAAGCAACAAGAGGGATCAAAACTCTCATGATGCATATCCGGAGATTTGATCACTCTTAACCCTTGATAGATCCAAATTTAAGATGGATCTAGCCCCCTCGTTTAAGAGATAACTTGTTTGTGGGACAATGAAATAGACCCTAATGGATCTTGATTGGTTTAATTATTATTATTATCCAATTTTAAGATCGCATCCAAGTCACACACCAAATTGGTGTAGCCTCTGATTGTGGGACAAGGGACCCACCTCCCAACGGCGATTTGATTGCATGAAGGCATACATACTCTACCCCTTCTTATTTTGAACCTAGATTGGTTTAATTATTATTATTGTCCATTTTTAAGATCATATCCAAGTCACACACCAATTTGGTGTACCCCCTTGTATCTCTATAACACTGTGACCTCTGACGAAACATATGCTCTTAACCATTAAGTCCACTCAAGTTATATTATGTAAAATCTGTAGTTTACACAATCTACTTGAACATTTGTTAATTATAAAACATTTGAAAAATAATTATTTATATAGATTATTTTTCATATTTTATCTAAATATATATATATATATATATATATATATATATAGTTTGATTGATATTCAACTAATTCCAAATATGAATATGGGGGTTGAGATATTCTCTTAACATAATCCCAAATCAATTATAAACTTATCATGTAAGCATTATCTCCAACTCCCTCCCCTAATGCTTACATGTCAAAATTAAAAATAACACAAATTACAATATAAAGAATACATATTATAACAAATGGTTGGTCTTCATTGGCAAACACAACTCTTTCTTCATCACTTGATATTCGAGTTGTCACTTGACCTCTATTTAAAACATAAACACCTAAGACCATCTTTGATTAAATTGCATGATCAACAATATTGACATACTTTATTGTGCGAAATTTCATAGCTCGCTATAACTATCAGAAAAAATTAATCAAGTAATGAACCATCCTATGCAAAAGCTCCCATTTGTCAGATGAAATAGCTCATTGTGGCTTACAACTATCTAGGATAGTTGTCTAGGTACTAAATGTGTTCATAATTTGATCATACAACTTGACCTTTCTTTTACATATAGCAACATATAAAGATAACATATAGCTGGTGTTCCTGGATTTATAAGGCCCATAAAATTTTTAACAAAAGGTAAACATAATCAAATTAACTATATATTCTTGTGGCACCATATACAACGAGAACCGCTAATTTGAATTATATTACTTTGTTCTATTCTTGGTTCTTCATCATGTAAAATTTTACAAATTCAGATATAACACTAATGCATTCTTTAAAATACATCATTCAATAAATTTCACACTCGTATATGATAATGATCTTCTGTGGTGCATAATCAAAATCTTTTGTACATGAAAATAGTTGAATGTCCTACATGGAATGATTGAGATTAAGCAAAGCCTCCATTGAATTAAATGTCCTCATTTACAACATGAAGATATTGTAGCTTCATTGTTAGTTGCAGGGATCTTTGAGTTCCTCCTACAATTCAAATGTATGCCTTTTTAGACCACTCTATATTATATTTAGGTTGATAGGCCTTTTCTTTTGAATCAATTGAGCTATGTTTCGTCTACCTTTTTTGTTTAACCATGACATTTATGCACCATATGACCATTACATATGTTCAATTACAATTCCGAAAATTTTTCCATCCCTCTTCCAGTCGTGCCTTGTGTTACGCTTAAAACAATTTTTGGGGGTTGATCCCTGCACCTAGAAGTTCGTTACATGTTATTCAGCCGAATGATTTGTGTCGATTCAGCTGTAGTAGATTAAAAGGATCGATCGTAAATGATACCAACGTAGTTGTATTGAACCTAACCCTGCGTTAACGAATGCAAAGAGAAAAGCTAAGAGGAAGATCAATCACACGAGAATATTATATTCTAGCGAATATGCAACCGTCCAACCGTGAAAATTGGTCTATTCGCTTTCTCACTAAGAGTAAAATGTGGTCAATAATGTGTATCATTCTCATTTTTTTTATTTCTCTTTTATACTATGTTTCCACAATGTTATCTTTATGTTGATCAATGACTTGTTCTTATGAGGTGTTCAATCCTTGACATGTCTTCGATTATTTTCGCTTGCACTGAGCAAGGGTTTTTGAAAATCATGTCCTTAATATGCTTTTGCAGCAAGCCCTCCCATACTCTATAATATATTGTAATATTTGCAATCAATCAATCTAGGTAGGTTTCATTTTTATTTTGTAAATTTAGAGTTGAAAAAAATGATAAGTATCTCATCTTGTTTAGACCATTTATAGATTCACTTGTCTTCTTCTATACTTTCGAGAAAAAAATTGAAACAAAAAGAGTAGGCACCCAAAATGAAGGAAAGAAAAATGAAAAAAAATATAAAGCAGGAGTTTCCTGTCGTTTTACCCATTCTATTAAACCCAGGGCTCGTAGCTTGGATCCTCAGCGTGAAGTAACCGGATTAGGGTTTGAAGTGAGGATTTTGACCCCATTTTAGAGGTTTTTTCGGGAATTTATTTAGTTTTAATGGCGTGAGAAGTTGAAAAATTGTTGTTGATATTTTTTGGTGTTAAGGATTTCGGTGGGCATTTTTGGCTTCACGGAAGTGCTTCTTATTCTTACCATAAGCCCAAAGGATATATAGGCACACAATCATACATACAAAAACTCCTTAATAACTAATGTGGGCTAGTGGGGAAGGGGGTGCGCAAGTGGGGTGAATCATCCCATATGCCAAACTGCTAAAAGGGTATGCATGGTAACTCCCTCCCCCTTCCAATATATGTGCCTCTCTTTCTCTCTTCGTTATTGTACATGTTTATTATGTTATTTATTATACTGGTTTCAGGGATTATTATTTGTTGGAGTGTGGGGTTTGAAGGGTTTGACAGTCTCTTAAGGGTTTCGCCATTTGATATGTTTTGTTATTGAATCAAAAAGGCTCTTCGCGCAATTTTGTGATTGAAATCTGAATGTTTTTTTATTTTTATTTTGGAGGGATTTCACTTTGTGTTCAGCAGATGAGGGTTATGTTGTTGGGTTTTGAGGCTTTGTTTGGGATTTTGTTGCTTAGTGCATGGACACAGAGACAACTGAGAAGCTGGATTTTGATGGTGGGCACATTAACTAAAATGAGAATATCTTGAAACAATTTATTTGATTGATTTTATTTTCCCGAACATGATGCAAATTAAGAAAAACACTTGTTTACCATTATTTTGCTAACATTTTTAGTGATTCCATACTTCCGTAGAATTCGGAAACAAATGTTTTACAGGGTTCTCTATTGAAAACTTGGAATAGGTTGGCTTTACAATATTCATCCAATGTATAAAGTTGTTAATATTGAACATCTATGGCTCAAAATGTGTAAATTGTCAATGTGCATCATTTTTTTTTTTTTAAAGTTTCAGCCTAAAATTTTCGTTGTCCCCCACATTTTATATCATGGTATTACACTAGATGAATCTCTTTGATTCAATATTTCTCTTCTTAATATTTCTCAATTATCCATGAATGCAATGCCATTGTATTTATGATAGAAAAACATTGGAACCCGCAAAATTAAAGCATTATAGGATCCCAAAACTCTAAAATAACTTTACACTTGAAGCTTTCTGCCACTATCCTCCAGTAAGCTTGTGAGTCCCTTTGTTCACAAGGATGCTAGAGAAGAGTAGGTTGAGCATCTCTTCGAAATAATAAAAAATATTCAATGGCAAGATATGATTTTCTCTACTTGTGTAGTTGCCCACACTATTACTTTTACTTTTTTTTTAACTATAATTTTTAGTAGTAAAGTGCTAATCATGATTTACATATTTTTGACCTTTTGACCACATAGGCTAGTTAAGTAGTTAGCTTTATGCTTTCAATTTTTTTAATTGTATTTTATTATTTGAAAACAACGAATCAATCTTTATTATCATCATGAGAAGCATGAAATAATATGGGATGGAGGAGAGTTGCATATGTTAATCAAATTTAATTAAAAAAATAACTTTATCATCGAAATTTTATTCATATGGATTCATATTTAAAAAGTGACTAAATTTTATTCATATTATGGCTATACAACTTAAATAATAATCATAAATTAGGTTAATTAGCTAATAATAATAATAAATTGGTAAAAGTTAACTTTTTAAAAGAATAATATTTAAATAATTTTTTTAAATGTATCTTATATTTATTATAATAAAAAAATTAAAATTTATGATGAAAATTAGAAGTGAAAAAAGAGAGAGAATGAACACGATATATTATTTATATAAAATAAAATAATTTATAATACCACAAAACCAAACAATAGCTTTATTTTAATTAAAATGCATAAACATTAAAATAACCATAAATATAATGTTTATAGTTTTCAATTGGGTTATGGATAATAGTTAGTTTTAATTAAAGTTGGGATCTAATGCATGACTTTTCATATTCAAAGATTAATCTTGCTACTTTGAAAAATGCAAAACATATGGCATACATATCTACAAATGTCTTTCTTATACAACGTTTCCAAATCAACAAACCTATGCCTTTCTTTGCACCTTTTGGAACAATTGCCATAATAATTAGCTAGAAATGAGAAACTTACAACAACTAAATGTCTCACTATAAATCACATGTGATTAATGCCTATTACATGGGATTATTGTATTTTAACCTACAGGGCACCTTTAATAGCCAAAGGGTGAAGGAAAATAGGCATTCGCAGAAAAGTAGTCGTGAGAGAGAGAAATTGAGCAATGGTGGGGTATGAATTCTTCAAATAAAAATGAAATGTTGCAAAATTTAGTGTACAATCCTTTACAAGGAAGATCGAAGAATGCCCACACTGACATTGAATGATTATGGCGGAACAATTCAGGAGAATAATTTGCATCAAACGAGACATCAAATTGGCAAAAACAACCTGCAGATTTCATTCTAGTAAGTGTCTCTTGAGGAGGCTGAAATTTATCGGTTAATTAACTGAAATATTTTGAAATAATGGAGCGTAGACGAGGCTTGGTATACTGGGTTGGTGAAACACTATTATCCCACACATAAACTATATCATGTTGTTTATGATAACAACTAAAATGATGCCAAAATGATTGGGTTTCACAGGAGCAGGATAACTTCAAGATTAAAATTATGGGTTTAGACAATAGAAGTATATATCCTAACCTGCAATGTGGCATTAAATGTTTGCAACAGGTTGGTACTGATTTTTTACAAAAGAATAGTATTATATTGATAGTTAACCTGTTACAAACATTTAATGTCACCTTTCCATTTCACCACAAACGAGCATTTTAATCTTGAAATAATCTCCCTCGCAATAATTTATCTAATCTGTGTCTGCCAAAGTATTATAGTGTTTAAGATATCTGAAACACTAATACCAGACATATAATTTTAAGTCTACCAAAGGTAAATTAATTTTATGGATAAATTTCTATATGACACCATTGCTCTGCTCACGAATCTATTTGGTAGGTATGCTACAATAGATAAACTAAGAATTATTAGATACAAATTCATTTTTGAAATTAAAGTTATCATACACATGCTCAACATACATCAATGAAATTTAGAACAAAATTCCAATAATAATTTGGTTGTTACTTACATTGATTTCACTCCATATGTATTTCTTAAGTGCTTCAAGCATTTCCATTCCATATGCTTGATGCCTACAACCTCTCTTGTAAGGACACCTAAAAAGGAGGAGAATTTATTTGACTATGGACTTGGATAGGTCTTCCTCTCTCATTAAATTGAATTTTAGGCAATGCATGGCTCTCTGTAGTGTTTCCAAAGAGGAATTTTGTTGGTCCTCTACCCTTTCTTTTCACATTCATTGTAATACTGACTTGGGTAGTTGGATCTGACCCTTCCAAACCATGTTCTTATTGTGGCGGTTCTTGCTCCACACCATGATCTTGTTGTGATGGTTATTTCTTCAAACCGTGATGTTGTCATGATGGTTCATGCTAAGAATTTACTGGAAAAAAACCACACCTCTTGAGAGAATGGCAATATGGATTTATTAACAAAAAATATATAAGTACTTATACACGAAAATAAAGTTGAGAAATGATCATAACTTCCAATGGTTAGTGCACATTTTTCTCAAAAAAATGTGCATTAGAATTGTTGTCGACACTAAAGAAACTAGATTCATGTTGTAGTGGGACAATGGATCGTGGTGCTCTCTTTTGTGGGTATATTTTGATGATGCCACCTCGAATGTTGTCATTTTTTTTATAATGCAGCTTGACTTTTTGGTTTTATTCATTGTTAAAAGCGATCTCTTACGACGTCTTTCAATCATATTGGATACCTACAAATATAAATTGCAATACTTACTCAAATTTAGTATGAAAAATTTTAAAGTAGAAAATAAGTCACATCCTTGCCATTTCAGAAGAGTTAAATATATATATTAGTATTTTCAAGGGTCCATTTTTGTTGTCTTAAAAAATACCCATCTCGATGTGTGCCAAAACAGAGTGCAAGTTTTAGAAGTATTCTTTGAATGAAATCTAGTAGCAATATTTAGATCACTTAAACTGATAACAACCCTCTCATAACCTTCAACCTTCCATCTGAAGACATTTCAGTTTTTCATTCTAAGGTTGTGATTACAATTAACATATAGATAATTAGTACCAAAATCTAGGATTCTAATCATCCAAATGTCCAAGCAACATCATTCGTGTATGTGGATTAAATGCATTCCTATGAGATGTAGTAAAACCACAATAATTAATAAATAATATGTTTTAACTCCAATGTCAGAAAATATCAACATCTAAGTTGCATAAGAAATTATGCTTCAACCATACCACAACACCAAGTCCAAAGAACATTTCATAAAAAAACTAGATATAATTTAATGAGGTAAATACTTAGAACATTACATATTCTACATGTTTGACACTTCCAAAATACTCTTTGTTATATAAATAATTACAACTAACATTATTTGTATCTTGTGGGTACCAAAAAATCATTAACCAAAACAATCAGATATATTTCCACAACTTGTTACCTCCAAATGCCTAAAACCTTGCAACATCACACCAATGAATCAAACTAAAAGAAAATTGGAACATGTAGATTTAACTCTCATTTATGTTCTCAAATATTGAGAAATGTGAGCTATAAAATTTTATTGTGTAAATCCACAATGACATTACCATTTCCAGGGATGAAATTGTAAGGTGTTGTGAATGGGTTCACATATAACAACAATTGAGGAATTATTTTTCCTAAAGATAAACACTACACTGCGAGTATCACATTATAGTAGCTTTTTCACCTAAGTATTAGGTTGATTGAAGTATGCCACAAAATAATATGATGCTTCTGATTTAAAGGTATAATCTGTTATAAATTATTTAGAATAGAGCTGCAAGATTTTGAAATTGTGACTAGGGTCGGCCTTCATAATTATTATTGTATCAATATGTATTTCATGTAAAAACAAAAGAATAAAATTATTACTATTCTTTAGCATGTACTTCATGCTTGTTTTAGTCAAAAGAAAATGTAAAAGGGAATGTTCTTTGTGGTCCTTGTAAAAGCAACAAATTTGATTTTTTTTTCATTTGTTTCATCAATGTGCCAAGTCGGCCCTCCTACCCCTCAAATCAACACAAGTACATGTGGGAACCATTATCTTGTGGAGAAGAATATATATATATATATCACTCACTTCTCGATTTGATCTTATGATAATCACACACATACGATCTGGAATAGAAGACAATGATACTCGTCAAGACAAGGTTACTCACTCTTGGATGTTGGAAATAAAATACAAGGTTACTCGCTCTTGGATGCTGGAAATAGTAGAAAAGGTTACTTGCTCTTGGAGGCTAGAAATAGAAGACAATGATACTCACTAAAGGAAATTTGGAGGGCTAAACAATATTAAAGATCTGAGACATAAAAGTGCAAAGTCTGAAGAAAAGTACGAAGTCTGAAAGTGGAGAAAGACAATGAATTATGAAGAAATATATTTGAGAAATCTCTTACGCATGGAATGGTGTAAGGTATATATGGGAGGTTTGTAATAGTGAAAAGTATATTTCGAACACATGAAAAAATAGTGTGAAGTATTTCTGAAGCATAGAAACAATGCAAGGCTTATCAGTGTGGATAATTTAAGGCATCTTATCTTGGAGGGCTTGGAGGGTCAACTTGAAACTTGGAGAATGGCTATAAAGTGGTAAATTTGTCTATGACTTGGATTTATCTTGTTGATGAAGAATATATGAGGAAAGGATTGCTCGATTTCCCGTCGTGGGTTTCTCCCTCGCCTCTAGCCTAAATTTTTGTGTCTCTTATCTTTTTGTGCATTGTATTTGTATAATTTATTGATGACCTAATGAATGAAGTAATGTCTAAATGAGAAAGCATATATAAAAAATTATGATGTTAAGAAATTGTATTATGCATTTTTATTTCAACATGGTATTAGAGTTAGGAACAAGGTTCAAATTTGTCTCTGAAATCTAGTCAAGATTATGGAGGACATATTCACCAGAAGTCGAGTTTGTAAGAATAACTTTCTATGGTTGGAAATAGACTTCCTACCGAAAAAAATTACCTAAGACAAGTCCTACTAGGGTCAGAATATATCTGTTATAAGAGAAGGACCAAGTGTCTTGATTTATTACTACAAGCCTAAAACATGCCGAGATTAGGAAAATCTCAATTATGAGCACAAATATGAATTTAAGCCAATATGATCGAGGTTATTGTAAGTTTAGTTACAATACAAGCTAATAAAAAGCTAACTCTCCATCATGATGATCTAAGTTATCTTTGATGAAAATTCAAGGAAGAAGCATAAATTTTAGAGTTTTTTTTGTCTACTGAAGGAAGACTAACATAGACCAAGCCTCATAAATCCAAAAAAAAATATTACTTGATGGAGTTAACATAAGCACTGATATTAAATTTTGGAAAATGTAACACATGAGACGTGGTATGTTGGGTCACCACTTTGTGGGAGACACTTTGAACAGGAACCCCCTTTTGGGGGATTGTTGTGTCTCCCTCGCACATTCTTCCTCTCTATGCAATTTTGATGATTTTTCACCTGAGTTTCTTGCTAGTTCGGTTTTTTTAGTTGGGAATTAGTTGGAATGTTGTGAAGAGTCATAAGCACATTTTTTCAATGGTGATGGAAATTGTTTGTGTCTGCAAAGAGTGTGACTCTATAATGAGCTAGAAGTTGGGTTCGCCTCAAATTGGTCATGGGTCAATTATAGGGTGTTCAATTGTCATTTTTCTTGGTTTTCACACCTGGTAACACATGCGTAGCATGTTGGATCAAGCACACCTTAGTGGGTGTAACTTTGAAAGAAAAATTTTCTGGGGGATCGATGCAGCTCCATCGTATGGGCCTTGCCTTTGTATGGTTTCGAGGATGTTGGATCCATGGTGGATGGGTGGAATTGTCAGTTTGTGTGAAGGGTGATGCGGTATAATATTTTTTTGTAAGACTCATTTGAATATTGACTGAGGGCCATTTTGTAGGGTGATCAACTCCCATTTTTTCTGGACTAGGCCCAAGTCCCTTTGAAGGGGGCACTTGATAGGGTGACTGACTCATCAGGGAAAGACCATGTGACATCATCGACGAGTCACGTTGTTTGGGAATGTAACCCTAATTGGGTGGTGAATTCTGTCCAAGGCTAAATATGTACAAGATATTGATAACGAACAAGTATTGTGAGGAAAAGATGAAAATGACTTTGAAAAGAGAGTTATAGTGGTTGATTGTTGGCATTGGTATTGTATGTAGAATTTCAGTGCCAGTTCTCTAGAATAACATTATCTATAATGAGAATTTTCCTTGCTAAGAGGTTTGTGAGGAAAATTGAAAACACAACACATAAAGGGTCACTATTGAAAGCCCAATTTGCACCTAATTTTTATTGCATTGGTTTCCATGTATTGGGGTTTCCCTAAAGAGAAGTGAAACATGAACCTGTTATATAAAATCGTAACCCATGCATAATATAATTTCATTAATCAATGTAGTCTTTACAATGGGAAATTAATTAACTTTGTAAACCACCCACCTAGTTTAGGTCGTCATCTCCATTTTCATATTAAAAAAGGAGCTTGATCTAGTAAGCACTTCTGCTTGCATTAACGTGGAAGGAAATATTCACAAGGCACTTTGTATTGCGCAAAATGGCCATCTATAAAAATAAGCATTACAAAATAAAAGAAAATACTACAAACCATTTTTGAATTTTTTCTATTTTTCTCATCTTCAATCCAGAGAAGATAAATTCCTTCAAAACAATGTATACATGACTCTAACATTGAGCATATCTATACCTCTATGAGGATCATATGCCATATCTTGAAAGGTAGTACCACTGTGAGCAAACTATGCTTTCCTAGATGATTTTCCAGTTACAACAATAGTGACTTAGCCCACAGTTAATTTCCTTATCCACTTAGAGTTGGAAAATAAAGGAAAGACAAATTTCCATCTCATTGTTCAAGAAACATTGAATGTTAATAGAGATTTAAAAAATCACTACAAAAAATATACAATATATTCATGAAATGGTCTCTGCACTTGTCTACATATTGAAGTTCAACCATACATTGGCTTGACATCATTAAAACCTAGACTAAATTAAAATTATTGTGTTGGAAATGCCCTTTTTTATTGTGGAGGAAATGCATTTATTTTTTCTCAAGTTCATTCTTTCTAAACCTTTTTTTGGAAAGTAAAGTTCATCTTTAAAAAAAAATTGGTCATTTCTTTCTTCTGTTTTATAGGTTTGGGATGCAATAGAAATTGAACATTGAGGTCCTAATGGGTCCCTTATTGAAGAAGTTGCTCTAGCTACAACAAAAATTGTAAAACATTGCTTTGAATATTTCAATGGTTATGCTGAGGACTTATGTATGAGGAAATTAATTGTTTTTGGTAATTGAATAAGAAGTAAAAAAAATATTTTCTATGCTTATAATAATGAAGGTCAAAAGGTTATGGTTATTCTATAGAAAAAATATAGTTGATATAGCATATTTTTATAGATTGTTTCTTGTCACACAACTTGTCTAATCAAATCCACACAAAATCCTAGAAACATACATTTTAACAACACCCCTTTGCGCCAAGAAGGAAAATTGTTCGTGTATTCCTTTTCAGGCCACTGTTAGGATGGATCTAGTTTCTTCCTCCATCTCCTAAATCAATGATCAATGTAAGACTAGGGAATATTAATATTTTTGTTGTATGAATGGTATATTGTGTGGGGAAATCACAAAAATGTTTGCTTTTCATCCCTACTAGGTACACCTTCAAATATGCTTTGCCCTCCAAGCAAGGATTTATCTCAATTAGAACACATGATTTAAACTCATTGAAGATTCACTCAAGAACTATACTCTACCCAACAATGTCACCAATTGTTCTAATATCAAACTTAGTCTAGTACTTTTGTAATTGTAAGTTCTTTGGCTTACAACACCACCTTCATCCCAAATAAAATGTCAAGCTTAGTAATGGGAGCTTAATAACCCAATATGGCTAATTATACCATATCCTCCTCTATCCACTTAGACAATACTTGAGTCGTATGTAGCTAATCCAATTACCATAATGGCTTAGTGACACATTCATCTCTCCTGAGGTAGATATTATACATTAACATAGCCAAAAAAAGTCCTAAAAGCAATATTTCTTTTCCATTTTTCCCAAGAGCCAATAAAATGACTTTGTTTCCTCAAGCACCTCTTCCTAATGTCACCTTCTACCTTTCCAAGCCCATTTCCAAGAATCATTTGCATCCTAAATAAGCTTAGGGTAAATTTAGGGTCATGGTTAAAAAAATTCAAGTCACTTGAAGACATTTTGTAGGTTAAACCCAACACCCTCGGTCATTAAACCCTAATTTAACTCATCTACCATATTTCAAAGATTTTAGACAATTATTTCTCGTTATTGAGTGTTTTCTTTATCATACACTCAAGGTTAATGGAATGTTTCTAAATATGGCCTGTTGTTGTCTAATGTCCTAATATATTCCATCTTGTAGGGGCAAGAAGGTCTCACTTGAGACACATATAATAATTCCCAATAAGTAAAGTGAAAAATGTTAAATATTTTAGTGGGGATCACATTTGTTATGGTATTATTAGCATCCATTTAAACCACTATAACTAACATCATTACGAATAAAAACTAACATAGATCACCCAAATATAGTACAAATACAAACACATAGGTAGAATAGTAATCCATTATACTAATAACATGAATAATATTACATAACTCTAATGTAGATTCAACACCAAAAACTAATAACAAATGCAATCCCCATTACAACTTCTCCCTAATATTGAATTTATTTAAGTACATTATAGACCTTGCATATACAGGAAACTAGAGTGACCTCAAAAAACTCGAAATTATAATAGAGAATTTACCAACTATAAGCCACTCAACACACAAATAGACTACGAAAAAGTCTATTTCTTTAGAGAGATATACAAATTATCTAGAAAAATAGGTGCAAAAAACATATGAGATGACTCTTTAACCTTATATACTCGACCTTCTATGAACCAACATATTCAACCTTCTAAATATTTACTTCTCTAAATTCATATTTTTTCAAATTTTGTTGAACTTTTCTCCATGCTAAAACTTTATAAAAAAATTTCTCGACCATGCCTTCCAACTCACCCCTAAGTTGGATTCTATGATTCATATATTTCTTATTTGTGACCAAAATACACACCCATTTCATATCAAAATATCAAAAAAAATTCAAATATCCAATTTTTTCATTTCCCTCCTATTGCGGGGTGAAAATATCAAAAAATTTCAAATATCAATTTTTTTCATTTCCCTCGTGTTGCAAGGGTTGTCTAGGGAAAGAGGAGGGTTGCCTCAATCATGGTGATTTCTTTCCATAGAATGAATCTGAACAATATTCCCCACCCTCAGGGTGATGGTCCATCCCTAAAGCCCCCATCTCTCTTCGCAACTTCATAATACTTCTAGACAAGCGCTCGAATTTCTGCAATCAAGGTTATACGCTCCCTCACCAGAGGCCAAATATTTGATCGAGGGTCTACCAATAAGTTCAAGGAGGGCACCGGTAACAAAGAGGTTGAGGAAGCTAAGACACCATTGTCTAATTCTTTTCAAGGTTCAGACGCCTGACGCAAATTCCTTTCCACTCTTAAACCCTAACTATCTATTGAAAAAATGTAATACTTAGGTGAGAGGCATGTTAGGCTATTGTTCTTCATTTTTTTCTAGAGAAATGTCAAAATATCTTGTTTCCTTACATGTTAGTAGAGTTTACTGTGGGTTTAATATATGCTTTTTGTATCTTATGGATCGAGTTTTGTTTGTTCTAGTTTACTATGGATTCATGTTTTTTGCCATTAATAGGAAGAATCGAATGTATTAAATCAGAAGTCACACATCTTGTTTTTATGGACCTTTGAGAAAATCAATAGCTTGGACATATACAATAAGATATCACACATAATCGCATACGTAATTTGAATTTTAATGGACCATCCCTCCAACGATTTTGGGATAATTCTAGTAATACTCGATTATCGTTTTTATTATCTACTACACAACATGAGTAGAATTGGACAATAAAACAATAGTAGTGAAATATGAGAAGATGGAGGTAGAACAAGAAGAGTCTACATTTACATATTGATGGAGAATGTTAACTTCATATTTAAAGGAGATATTTCCGATACAAAAGGTTAATCTACAACCTTAATTTATGTAGGAATGGTGAATTATCAATTGAAAATATGTATCATATATGTATGGTAAATTATCAATTGAAAATATAAAATTTATGCTCAAGAACACCTCCTCGAATAAAATCCTAGAATATGCAACCCTAGACTAGAGTAGGGAATCACCAAGGAAAATGGTGAATATTTTGAATGGCCATGAAAAATGAAAGGTGGAGGAAGACGGGTTAAAACGTGGAGGAATGTATCTTGAGCAATGAAGAGTTATATCCATAATAACCAAGAGAAAACCACCAAATTTTCTACAACGAAATGAGATCTAGCCTCATAAACATGGAGGCATGTCAGTGTGGGTTCAAGACCTATTTGTTTGGTAGCTGTACACCACAAAACAATGTGAGAGATGCTCCCACACAAATGAAGCCGTACACACCAGATCCAAAACAACTTACTATGGTATTTTGTCAAGGGCTTATCTGGAAGATATCCAGCGGAAAATTTGAGTGACATCCCAAAGATCTTGTAGAGAAATTGGTATTCTGTTTGCTTTGTAGCAGGGAAGATTGAAAAAACAGTGAGAGAACGCCCGATCAATGTATCTTCTATACTACTGCTAGAAAATATGCGTTCTACCAGGAGCCAGACCTTTGTAAAATGTTCTACAAGGAGCCAACACCTTATTCTAGAGCCCTTGACTGTGCTATGAAGACCATCGAGGCAGAAGGTCTTATGGATTTTTACAAGGAGTTTATTCCCATTGTGATAAGACAAGATCATTTTACTGTCATTCTTTTTGTTACTCTCGAGCGAGTTAGGAATATTTTAAATAACTTTGCCAAAGGATGGGACGTAACTAGCTTGCAATATGCTGCATAGTTTTTCAATTTACCAATGTCTTTCCTTATCCATATGACTGAGGTAGATAGAAACAACTATATCTATCTATCAAGTGGGAAATTTATTTCCATGATGATATCTTTTATTTTGTTGGTCATTCCTCGTACTCCTCGGTTTCCCCCACCCCCGATCAAACAACAACCCACATGTCAATGATGTTATAGGATCTGCTAGAAATGCAATGATTGGTTAGTTTATGAACCAAGGAAGAAATGAATGCATACCCATTTGATTGAGTCGAGTGAGGAATGAAAGCATAGACATATAGTGGGAGGGCACCATATTCAAACAAAATATTATCCAAGACTATATATATTGGGAACAATTCACTATGAAGTTAGGAAGATTTTTAAGGAACTTGATTTTTAGATCTTATTCTCAACCATTTTATTTAATTATACAAGTCGATGCCTTCATTATGGCCATCTATATGTGTCTTTCTGTCTACTTAACTTCGGAGAATGTCAAATTGAAGAACTATTTACCTATTTCTCAATGGAAAGTGGACATAAGCATGTAAATTTGACATGAGGAATTCAAAAATTTAATCAAACTACAAAAGAAACAATAAATTTTTGTCTACTTAACTTTAGATATTCTCCCATGTGAAGCAGCTTATAGGGATTTCAGTGAGAACCCACATGGTTGTTTAATGTCGTCTTCGATTTACGAATAGTGTGCTTACATGTGAAATCAAGGTGCTTGGTATCAATTAAAACATCCACACTCGAAGCAATTTGATCATAAGCTTGGTTTCTTCTACCTGGGTTACAAGACACAACTTCCACCGACTGGTTGAGACATCCTTTGTTGCCGCTTTGTCCAAATATATGCAAGGTAGAAAAAGAAAAATTAGACTAAATAATAGTGCAGTGAAGTTATGGAAAAAGTAAAAAGTAAATAATTGAAATAAAATATTTAGAAAACAATTACTTTGAATTTGTTGTATTTATGGTGTAAACTTACATAAATAAATTTTAGTTTTACATGTAAACATGACAAACAAATAAATATTATAAAATAAATATTTGTGAGTTTATTTCTAATTTATAATTCATAATATAAATATTTGTAATTTTTTTTATGGTTATAGGTAACTACATAAATAAATCCACTTGTACATGCTAACATGGAAAACACAAAGTTAACTACCCTACTTTATGAATCTCAACAATATAGCATACACCACCTCTTTAAATATATGGTGATATACTCCACTTCTAATAAGATCAATAAAAAATTACTCCACTTTAACACCACATAGTAAGAATGGTGTTAACTTGTCCATCAAATATGGTGATATATTTCATTTTTAATATGATACATAAACATTTACACCACATTAACACCACATAACATAAGTAATGCTAAATTATGGTGATATAATTCATTTTTAATATGATACATAAACATTTACATCACAATGTAAGTAGTGCTAACTTATGGTGTTGTCGAAATTTTTTTCTAGTTGTGTATTTTTTTTTCAGTACATTAAGCTATTAACATCTTATGAACATTTATCAAAACTTACTTCTACAAAAATACCGAGCTCAGCTTCGATCTAGAGATAGATATGCAACCGGAATCAACTCGCGTTCGTGTTTATAGGAGGGTTATGGATGACCCCCATGATGCAACGGAAACCAGAATTAACTAACTCCAAATATATTAGTGATTTAATTAGTTGACTCGGGACTCACAACTAAGTGTCCCACCTGGCCGAAAATTCTTCTTGGCCATCTTCAATGGTGTAGCTTTATCCGTTGGTCATAGCGTTTAACCAAACTAGTTTACCTAACTTCGTCTAATAATGATGTAGAAGACAAAATTCACATGGTTCACTTCATATGGGTTGTTGCGTTTAATAATTGGTCGTGTTTTTATTATGTTACTCCAATTTCGATTATTTTTTTTGTATGTCTTTTTCTTTTCTACCGTGCTTTCATCTTGCTTTAAGGAAAACTTAATGACTAAGTCCTTGTCTTTAGTTATTCGTATAGCCGACATACATGAAAATACCATGAGCAAAAATATGAGCCCAATAAATTCATTCGATTAGTAAGTATATTTTAACTATCTTGTATCAAATTCTCAAAAAATTTAATCATCAAAAGAATAATTTTTAGTTAAGTCAGCTTAGATCCCATCGCACTCGAATCTTATTAAGCAACAAGAGGGATCAAATCTGTCATGATGCATATCTAGAGATTTGATCACTCTCAACCCTTGATATATCCAAATTTAAGATGGATCTAGCCCCCTTGTTTGAGAGATAACTTGTTTGTGGGACAATGGAATAGACCGTAATGGATCTAGACTGGTTTAATTATTATTATTATCCAATTTTAAGATCGCATCCAAGTCACACACCAAATTGGTGTAGCCTCTGATTGTGGGACAAGGGACCCACCTCCCAACGGCGATTTGATTGCATGAAGGCATACACATTTCACCCCTTCTTATTTTGAACCTAGATTAAGCCAGAATTATTATATTGTCCATTTCTAAGATCACATCCAAGTCACACACTAATTTGTACCTCTCTGTGGGCAAGGACACCCGTGACCTCTTATGAGGAAACACATGCCTTTAACCATTAAGCCCACTCAAGTTGTATGTAAAATTGGTAGTTTACAATCTACTTGAACATTTACAGTTAGAAAGATAAAACATTTGAAAAACCAATTGCCTATCAAAATTATTTTTTCACTCTATTTTATCACAAATATATATATATATATATATATATATATATATATATATATATATATATATATATATATAGTTCCTAGATTATTTGATATTCAACTAATTCCAAATATGAATATATGGGGGTTGAGATATTCTCTTAACATGTAATCCTAAATCAATCACAACTGGACAAAAGTATCATTCCAACCCTCCCCACAAGCGATACTAAAATTAAAAATAACAAATTAAATATAAAGAATACATATTATAACAAAAAAACTAATTCATGTCCTGGTTAATTATTGGCAAACACAACTTTTCTTCATCACTTGATATCTTAGGTTGTCACTTGACCTCATTAAAACATAAACACCTAAGACCATCTTTGATTAAATTGTATGATCAACAATATTGACATACTTTATTGTGCCAAATTACATAGCTCGCTATAACTATAAAAAAAAGTAATCAAGTAAATAAACCATCCATGGAAAAGCTCCTCATTTCTCGCATAACATAGCACACAGGTTTGCAATCTGTCTAGGATAGTTGTCTAGGTACTAAATGTGTTCATAATTTGACTACAATCCTGACCTTTTCTTTTACATATAGTGACATATAAGGATAACATATAGTTGACGTCAGTGGATTTACAAGGCCTATAAAATTTTTAAGAAAGGTAAACATAATCAAATTAATCATATATTCTCGTGGAACAACGAGAAACACTAATTTGAATTATATTACTTTGTTCTATTCTTGGTTCTTCATCATGTAAAATTTTACAAATTCGTATATAACACTAATGTACACTTTAAAATACATCACCTGCTAAATTTCACACATGTATATGATATGATCTCCGTGTGCATAATCAAGATCTTCATACATGCAAATAGCGATCGTCCAACATGGAATGATTGAGATTAAGCAAAGCCTCTATTGAATTAAATGTCCTCATTTCCAACATGAAGATATTGTAGCTTCGTGTTGTTAGTTGGCAGTGGATCTTTGAGTTCCTCCTCCATTTCAAAATGTATGCCTCTTAGACTACTCTATATTATATTTAGCTCGACAGTATTTTCTTTTGAATCAATCGAGGTATGTTTCGTCTACCTTTTGTTTAACCGTGACATTTATGCACCATATGACCATTACATATGTGCAATTACAATTCCGGAAATTTTTCCATCCCTCTTCCAAGCCACGCGCCTTGTGTTATGCTGCATCGCACTCTTTCCGGGTTGATCCCCCATCTGTAGTTCGTTACATGTTAGCTTCAAAATTCTAACGATTCATGTTGATTCAAATTGTAGTAGATTAAAAGGATCGATCACATATGAACCTAACCCCCGCCTTTAACGAATGCAAAGAAAAAAAGCTACGAGACATCAATCACATGAGAATATTATATTCTAGTGAATATGCCACCATCCAACCATGAAAATTGGTCTATTCGCTTTCTACCAAAGTAAAATGCGTCAATCTTTCGTATCATTCTCATATTTTTTTTATTTCTCTTTTTTATACTATGTTTCCACAATGTTATCTTTATGTTGATCAATGGCAAGTACTTATTAGGTGTTCAATACTTGAAATGTCTTCGTTGCTTTTCCTCGTAACGTTATTGAATATCATGTCCTTAATATGCTTTTGCGCAAAGCCCTCCCATATCGCAATATATCAGAAGATTTGCAATCAATCAATCTAGATTAGGGTTTTCATTTATTTTGTAAATTTGGAGTTGAAAAAAATGATAAGTATCTCATCTCGTTTACACCATTTATAGATTCATACTTGTATTCTTATGAAGTTTTGAGAAAAACATTGAAACAAAAAGAGTAGGCACCAAAAATGAAGGAAAAAACTCGAAAAAAAAATACAAAGCAAAGAAAGCCCTATTGTTTTCCATTCTATTAAAACCTGTGTGGCCCTAAGCTTAGCTCCTCAAGCAGAAGTATCAGATTAGGGTTTGAAGTGAGGATTTGACCCCATTTTAGAGGTTTTTTTGGGAATTGATTTAGTTTTAATGGCGTGAGAAGTCATCAATGGTTGTTGATATTTTTTGGTGTTAAGGATTTGGGAACTTTCGCTCACCAAGTGCTTCTTCTTCTTATCAGAGCCCAAAGGATAGACAGTACACAATCATACACAAAAACTCCTTAATAACTAAGGTGGGCTAGTGGGGAAGGGGCGTGCAAGTGGGGTGAATCATCCCACATGCCCAACTCAAAAGGGTATGCATGTGGTAACTCCCTCCCCCTTCCAATCTATGTGCTCTCTCTCTTTCTCTCTCTCTTCGTTTTTGTACATGTTTATTATGTTATTTATTATACCGGCTTGTGTGATTACTATTTGATGGAGTGTGGGATTTTATGGTTTCACCATTTGATATGTTTTGTTATTGAATAAAAAAGGTTTTCAAAATTTTGTGATTGAAATCGTATGTTTTTTATTTTTATTTTAGAGGGATTTCATAGTGTGTTTAGTAAGATAAGGGTTATGTTGTTTGGTTTTGAGGCTTTGCTTTGGAATTTGCTGCTTATGCACCAGACATGGAGAAAATCGAGAAGTCGATTTTGACAGGGCACATTAACTAATATGACCAATCTTGAAACAATTTATTCGATTGATTTTATTTTCCCGAACATCATGTAAATTAATAAAAACACTTGCTTACCATTATTTTGCTAACATTTTTAATGATCCCACACTTCCGTAGAATTCGAAACAAATGTTTTGCGTGTTCTCTATTGAAAACTTGAACAAAGTTGGCTTTACAATATTCATCTAATGTATAAAGTTGTTAATATTGAACATCTATGGCTCAAAATGTGTAACGGGTTTACATTGTCAATGTGCATCATTTTTTGTTTCAAATTAAAACTTCTTTCGTTGTCCCCCCACATTTTATATCATGGTATTACACTAGATGAATCTCTTGATTCAATATTTCTCTCTTCTTAATATTTCTTAAATTATCCACATGAATGCAATGCCACTGTATTTCCGGGCGTAAAAACATTGGAACCCGCAAAATTAAAGCATTATAGGATCCCGTAACCTAAAAATAACTTTACACTCGAAGCTTTCCGCCACTATCCTCCAAGTAAGCTTGTGAGTCTCTTTAGCTCACAAGAACGCTAGAGAAGAGCAGTTGAGTATCTCTTTGAAATAATAAAGAATATTCAATGGCAAGATATAATTTTTCTCCGTTTAAAGTAGTTGCCCACACTATTACTTTTATTTTATTTTGAATAATAATTTTTAGTAGGAAAATAATCAACATTTACATATTTTTGACCTTTTGACCTACATAGGGTGTTAAGTAGTTGGCTTTATGAGTTCAATTTATTTAATTGTATTTTATTATTTGAAAACAATGAATAAATCTTTATTATCATCATGAGAAGCATGAAATAATATGGGATGGAGGAGAGTTGTATACATGTTAATCAAATTTCTAAATAAAAAAATAACTTTATCATCCAAATTTTATTCCATATGGATTTATATTTAAATGTTGACTAAATTTTATTTAGA
The DNA here is from genome assembly GCA_034641835.2 of Pinus albicaulis. Lineage (NCBI taxonomy): Eukaryota > Viridiplantae > Streptophyta > Pinopsida > Pinales > Pinaceae > Pinus > Pinus albicaulis. Next base: position 967,413,009 of record CM076582.1, on the reverse strand, counting down.
TTATGGCTATACAACTTAAATAATAATCATAAATTAGGTTAATTAGCTAATAATAATAATAAATTGGTAAAAGTTTTCTAAATTTTAAAAAAATAATAATATTTAAACATTTTTTAAAAAATGCTTATATTTATTATAATATAAAACTTAAATTTTATGATGAAAGTTAGAAGTGAAAAAGAGAGAATGAATATGATATAATATTTTATATAAAATAAAATAATTTATAATACCACCAAACAAAACAATAGCTTTATTTTAAATTAAAATGCATAAACACTAAAATAACCATAAATATAATGTTTATAGTTTTCATAATTAAGTTATGGAAAATAGTTAGTTTTAATTAAAGTTGGGATCTAATGCATGACTTTTCATATTCAAAGATTAATCTACTACTTTGAAAAATGCAAAAAATATATGGCATACATATCTACAAATGTCTTTCTTTTATACAACTTTCCAAATCAACAAACCCTATGCCTTTTGTAACCTTTGGAACAATTGTATAATAATTAGCTAGGAACAGAACTTACAACAACTAAATGTCTCACTATGTGATTACCGCCTATTACAGTATGGGATTATTGTACTTTAAACGACAGGGCACTTTTAATAGCCGAAGGGTGAAGGAAAATAGGCATTCGTAGAAAAGTAGTCGTGAGAGAGAGAAATTGAGAAATTGTGGGTATGAATTTTCAAATAAAAATGAAATGTCGCAAAATTCAGTGTACAGTCCTTTACAAGGAGGACCGAAGGATGCCCATACTGACATTGAAAGATTCTGGCGGAACAATTCAGGAGAAGAATTTGTGTCAAACAAGACATCAAATTGGCAAGAACAACCTAGAGATTTCATTCCGGTAATGTCTCTTGAGGAGGTTGAATTTATCGGTTAATTAATTGAAACATTTGAAACAATGGAGTTATGGCCGAGGCTTGCATACTGGGTTGGTGAAACACTATTATCCCACACATAAACTATATCATCTTGCTTATGATAACGGCCAAAATGATAAAATGATTAAGCCTACAAGACCAGGATAAATTCAAGATTAAAATTATGGTCGGCCGTGAAATTTAAACGATACCCAATACCGGTATTGGGCAGACAAGTCTGATGGGTTTAGACAATAGAAGTATAGATCCTGAACTGCAAGGTGGCAGTAAATGTTTGCAACAGGTTGGTACTGATTGTTTACAAAAGAATAGTATTGTATTGATAGTTAAATCATACAAACATTTAATGTCACTCTATTTCACCACAAACGAGCATTTTAATCTTCAAATCACTTCCCCACACACTTATCTAACATGTGTTCTGGTTAAAAACATTATAGCGTTTCAGACATTCGAAACACTATTACTAGACGATAATTTAAGTTTGCTAAAGATAAATTAATTTAATGGCTAAGTCAAGTTTACCTTAACTACATTAACATTTTTCAAAATTTAACCATTCCAATAGACACTTCTTGAACAAGTTAAACTATCGATTTGATATTTTAGCTACTACCTACAAGAGACGCCGTACTTCTTAACCAATATATTCTAGTTACCTTAAAAGGGAGGTCAACTTCTAATCAATATATTCAGTTAGTGGGGGCTATAAATGTGTAGTAGGGGAATTTATAAGCATTGAGCTATAAAAAGTAGTATTCCCCCAAAAATATGAATATCTATTAAATGAATATATCCGATTCTTATTATTTTAGATTACCAGCACTCAAAGGGATCACATATTTTCACTCTAAAAAGATGTTTTCATATCAAGAGAATTGATCCTTCCTAGAGCTTGGTAGATCCAAATACTTTGAGATAGATTCAAGGCAGTTTAATTTTCCCCTTTAAATATGTTACATTCCACATGAATATCATGTGTCAATACCATTATTCAATATAATGGGTTTGTATTATTTTTACTTTTATTTTATTTTAATAGGGTTATTTTGTTTTCTAATTTTTATTTTTTATATTAACTCATCAAAATTTTTATATCACACTCTATTAATCTTTTTATTTTTAAAATTTTATTTTATTTTTATGTAATTTGACTTAGTCAAAATTTTTAAACATTACATTTTCATTATGCAACATCTCTACTATACTTGTTTAGCCTCTCAAAGGCAACAAGGATTATTTTATTAAAACATGTAGCATGAGTGGACTTCAACAAAAAATGATTAAAAGTTTTTCTCAATTAAGCGCAGTGGAAGTATTATTTAATATCCCATGAATGTAGGAGCTAAGTGTAAAAATGTTAGAAATTTACTTGGAAAATTGAATAGAAGAAAAAAGACTAGAAAAGGGAGGAAGAGAATCAAAGAAAAGAAGAGAAAATGAGTTCCGACAGAGCTCAAACAACATGAAAATGAGAAGAGTTACCAAGGAAAAGAAAGAGAGAACCTGTGCTATATATACAATAAGCCTTTAGGAGACCAACAGACCTCAGGCGTTCATTTAAAACAAAATGAACAAGAGATCCATTTGTGTAGTGAGATGCAAGTTATGTGGGTGCTCGTAGATACAGTCCTAAAACATTCTTATTGAATTTCCTATAGACTTGGTTTTACAATCATTATTCCTACATTACCTTAATATAGTATCATAGCTCTCATTAAGAAGTGAGTCTTTCTAATTGCTCATTTTGTTGTAAACTTCTCACTGTATTGACATCCAATTTTGGGTACTCAAATATGCCTTTTACTCCTTGCCTCACAAATTGATTATTTAATTTCAACCGTTTGACATAAATGCCTTATTGATTGTAAAAGGGATTAAAGATTAAGAAATTTTAGAAGAAGGAAGATAAATTATTTTCTATATATATATATTTTCATGAATCTTGTCTACATATTAGTAACTTATATATTATTAAGTTATGATAAACTACAAAGAATAACAATCTTAAATTCTATAATTTTCTCCGTGGAGCTCGTTTCATCGCACTTCTTCAATTTTTCTTAAAGAGGCCATCTATCTTTTTCACGCTCCTTAGACTCTATGTTTAAAATTGGATAACTGGCGATCAAAGATTTTCATCCTCTACTCTTGGTTACATGGATCATATGGGCCTGGAGCAACTGCGATTAGCCGCAAATAAGCATTGATCCATGTTCACCTATTCCAATGGACCGCCATGGGGCTTGGTGACCAACCTTTGTTTTTCATTGTGGCTATTGGTTGGTGGAAAGAATTTTAACAAATCTTGTCACAATCATAAATCGACAGAGTTTGATTTCTATTCAATCACTTGAAGATCTGCTACTTCCGTATTAGGAAACCTTCTGGCTTTCCCTGGTGTGATCCAAAATCTAACTAATGGCCCAAATAATGATTAATAAATTAATGGGAAATGGGGCGATGGTCCAGTGGCCTATTAACAATTAAGGTAATTAATGGGAAATGAAAGCATGGTAAATAAGGGTCCATCAATTACATGGAATTCAAAATAGGAGATTGGGCATCGAAGATTCATCAAAGGGTCAAAAGTTCAAGATTCATAAAAAGCATAAATTTGAATAATCGACATATTATTCACCCATTTCCAATGTGGCCTGCTATAAGCTCTGTACAACATACAGTAGTCTCTCCACCAATGATCATTATTATGGAATAAACTAATTATAATAAAAATAATAAATCTATAAATGAATTACATATAAGGACAAGATTGCTGGAAAGTTTAGAAAGCTTAAAATCTTCAACATTCATTATGTTTGCAGGCCAGATCATGTAACAATCATTGTAATAAAAGTTCTCAGCATAAGTTTCTAAGATACCTCGAATTGTTACACACTAATCAAGTTAGATCTAGCAAACATGTCTAATCTCTCCGCCACCTCGATAGCTACCTATTGCGCAATCCAAGTCGGGACATAAAGACCACCCGCAACGTAATCCCACTCTCACTGACTCGTGGATTATCAATGGTAACCTTAATCGTATATGTAGATAATCTAATGCATCACTAATAGGCTAGCAACAGACAGTCTATCTTGCCCTTTCACCTATCTCTCTTAATTGGTTCACCAACCACCCGTATTAACTGTGGGTTCACTGATTAATGAGTTATACTTTAGTGAATTAATTAATAATTAATTCACACCACTTTCACTAGTGTATCGACCCGCTAGACTAGATACAACTAGCTCAATCGAGTTCAATCGAGTTAAATCGAACACAACTTCCAATTTTAACGATTTCAGACTCACCAACCACGTGAGTTCTAATCAAGTCCTCTGGCGCAATAGCTCCACTAAACCCTGTGAATACCCACCCCTTTCCGTCACCATCGTACACATTTGTGCACTTAATCAAGTGCTCGAAGAGAATAAGATAATAAGTAGAGTCCAAATATTATTAAGAGCTAATAATATTCGACATATCTATTTTTAGATCGAAAATCTAAAAATAGATTCCCGCCTAATATGTCTTAAAATAGAAATCCATCTATTTTTCCAATTTCATCAACAATCCAGTCAATGTTAATCTGTATCCTAATGTGATCAATATCGTCCAAAATAGACATAGTCTAAAATAGACTTTGCGACAAAAATCACCCGTTTGGGCCCCACCTAGTTTAGGTGATCACTTTCCAACTAGGATCGTGAATGGTGTTTCGTGACGTTCCACCGTTTTCTTGTTGCAATCTTCAAATCCCTTCAACAAGAAAGGATCGTTTTTGCATGTGACATGCAACTCCATGCATTCACTCGCAAATCCCCAGGTGCGCTCATAACCTATGCATCAAGCCAGAATTTCTTAAGCTGAATAATTTAAAGTCCCATACCTTGTAAATACCACCACCACTGATTCATTGCCTCATGTCCATTGTACTAACCCATGTTCTGAGTAAACGATTGTATTATGAGACCTCCATTCATTGGTTTCAGATTTCTTGGTTGGTTATCTGAATGTGGCTTCGTATCTGTTAACTGTTCAGCTCACTTGCTTGCTGGATTGTTCCAACTGATCACACCCACCACTCATAACGTTTTGTAGCTGTGTTCACTCCATGAGATCTACACCATCTCACTCCAATCTTGCCCAAAAATATCCTCTTAGGATTACTCGTGTATACGCCACCTCTCACCCTGCATAGTTGCATGCACTCCTCCGCCATCCTGGCATGAAATTTCTCCTCGCACAGTGCTGTTCACCGATGATCTCATCTCAGGCGAAACGACATCCCGAGGTTCACTCTTACCTCGCATGCAAATCCTCCGTCTCCTCTCAAGCTTCAATTGCATGTCTTTCTTGCACTTCCTTGAACAACAGAAGCTTCCAGAGAAATCCCATCTACTTCAAATCTATAAAGATTCTTCCTCGCATTCTGCCTGTGGCCGGCTCCACATCCTTCCTCGAGAGTGCTTCTCACGCCGCATGTTGAGAGGCCCTCTCAACCACCAAGTCACTAACCTTTTCTTTGCTCCTCAAATATTTTCATGCATCTTGTACCTCGTTGCATGTAGATTCTTGGCTCTCGCGCACATTGCAATTGTCCCCGCCATCGCAAAATTTTCTAACAAAAGAGTCGATTTTTAAATCGATGATATCTCCCTCATCCCAGCTTCGATTCGACCGATTGTTTTTTTCAATTTGGGTATTTTTTCACAAGGAATCCAAATATGCTATTTGTTTCTGAAAATATTTCACCAAAAAATTCTCAGATATTCTTTCCGTAAACTCGCACACTCAAAAATTCTTTGCTTCTCATTCATGGTAAAATTCCTTAACATGCCTTTGATACCATGTAGAAATTTGCATAACTAATATATTATTCACCTAGATTCTCCCCGATCATACACTATTTATCTTCATGCACAATACAAAATATCTTCTACCATTGATCATTACATGCAGAAATAAAATCAATTGCATTCACACATTAAACCATAAACAATCACACATATGAACACAACATTTCATGGGAAAGCTTAAAGCCGAAAACCCCCAAATATCCGTATATTATATGCTGAGATCATGTAACAATCATTGTAAAAATCTCTCACAAGCTCTGAGCACAACCCCGAATTGCTACACACTAATCAAGCTAGATCGTAGCAAAACACATGCTCCAATCTCTCACAACCCAGATAGCCACTTCTATTGCGTAATCCAAGCCGTATTACAAAGACCAATTCAAATGTAATCCACTATCGATCAAGGATTATCATTGGCACCCAGGTCAGATAAGGGGACAATTCATGCATCACTAATAGTCACAACAGATAGCATTAGAATTTTTGAGGTTCAAATGGGCCTCCCAAGGAAATTATAAAACAATAGTGGAAAAAAATCAAACAAGGATTTGATTGACATCATCAAATTTTAGAGGGAAAATGGAAAACTACTTTTTTCAACTCACATTTTCAACTTATCTCCTGTGCTCGGAATTTTGAGCGGAGTATTCTGTTTGGATGCGAACTTGATTTCTATCCAAGGAGTACCTATAGTGCATACTCGATGGGTCTGATAATTTAAAATGAGAAAATATAAAAAAACGGATTACAATCACGTTTTTTTGGTGTATTTTTCATTTTTCGTGTAGTAGAGTTCATCGAAAGTATGCAATATGGGTACTCTGGATGAGGACAAATTTTTACATCCAATGAGTACCTGCTCGAAATTGAGTAAAAAGTTTGGGAGATAAGTTGAAAACACAGAAAGTTGGAAAAAGTAGTTTTATTATTTTATTATTTTATAATATTTTACCTTTATTTAAAAAATGGTGAATCATCCCCTCATGGTCGACATCATCATCTTGAATCCTATTGGTTGTTATAAAGTTTATTTTTACGTATATTTTTCTTATGAGGCCCATTTTAGACCTCAAAATTCCCCTAATGGTCTATCTTTTCCCTTCACCTATCTCTCCACTCAAGCCCCCACCGGTAAACCGCCATGTACCGTAGTTAACCGATGTATTCTTTAGTTGATTAATGAGTGCGTCTATCACCAATTAATTAATTCACACCACTTTCACCAGTGTATCGAACCGCTAGACTAGATAAAATTAGCTCAACCGAGTCTACCTGAAAAGTTAAAATGAACACAACTCCACCAACTACTTTTTCTACAACTCCACCAAACTTCCGTCACATGAGTTCTAACTCGAAGTCCCTTCCATAACAGTCTAACAAACCCCTCAAGAATAAAGCAAGAATTCTTCCTCGTCGTTCGGGCCGTGTGCCACAACCGTGCACTTAATCGAGGTGCTCCAAGAACAAGATAATGTTTAGAGTCCAAATATTATTAAGAGCTAATAATATTCGACATATCTATTTTTAGATTGGCAATCTAAAATAGATTCTCACTAATATGTCTAAAAATAGAAAAAAAAAACTCATCTATTTTCCAACTCGACCAACCATCCACAAATAGTATCCCGTAACCCATAGAATATGATCGTACATATGTCTAAAAATAGACATAGTCTAAAAATAGACATAGTCTTTTAAAAATAGATATAGTCTAAAAAAATAGACTTTGCGACAAAATCACCGTGTGGGCCCCACTTAGTTTAGATGATCACTTTCCAACTAGGATCGTAAATTGATGTTTCGTGATGCCTCCTTCAATCGTTTCTTGTTGCAATATTCAACACCTCTCCAAAAAGAAAGGAATGTCTTTGCATGCGGTACATGTAACCCATGCATTCGCACCGCAACCTTGCAAGTTGCGCCACAACTCCATGCATCTCAGCTTCCAACTTTTGTCATAACACTTCTCGAAACTCGAAAGGCCTTAAAACAACTCAACTTCCGCCTATCATCTATCATCAAAGTCTTCGACTTCGCCGTGCTCAATCCATACACCTCAGAACTAATCGCACCGTTTAACCTTTTCACCCATGCACTCGCACTCGTTGTCAATCTCCTGAATCGCGCTCCAAAGATCGAACAATCGTCACTTTGATCTCGCTCGCATCAATCCATCCATCAGCAAGCATCGCCACTGGTAAGCACCTCGTAGCTGTGTTCAATTCATGAGATCCACACCATCTCAATGAATCTTCCTGAAATCTCCTCTTGGGATTACTCATGCATGTCGCACCACCTCTCACCCTCGGTGGCATAGTTGCATGCACTCCTCCTCGCCCATCCGGCACTTCCAATTCTTCCGCATGAGTGGCTGCCCCCACTCCATGATCCTCATCTTGTAAGTTGCTCCACATCCTGTTCACTCTTCTGCTCTGCGATGCAAATCCTCGCCCCCTCTCAAGCTTCAATTGCATGTCTTTCTTCGCACTCCAACAAAGAGAAGCTCCGTAAAATCACATCTACTTCAAATCTACAAGCATATCTTCGCATCTCTAGTTGTGGTCGCCCCACATCCTTCTCGAGTGCTTCTCACGCTGCATGTTGAGAGGCTCCTCTCAACCACCAAGTCACTAACCGCTTTTGATCCTCAAATATTTTCATGCATCTGTACCTCGTTGCATGTAGATTTGCTCGCGCAATACTAGGTCTGTCCCGCTGTCGCAAAATTTTCTAACAAAAGAGTCATTTTAAATCGATGATATCTCCCTCATCCGAGCTTCGATTCCACCGATTTTTTTTTTTTCAATTTAAATTTTTCGTCAAGAATCCAAATATGCTATTTTTTTCTGAAAATATTTCTCACTAAAAAATTTCAGATATTCTCTGCAAACTCGTGCACCCAAAAATTCTTGCTCTCATTCCATGTAGAAAATCTTTACTACAACTTGATACCATGTAGAAATTTGAATAACCGATATATTATTCACCGAGATTCTTCCGATCACACACTATTTTATCTTCATGCATAATACAATCTCTACCATTGATCATTACACGCAACAAAATCACCATTCCCACACATTAAAACCATAAACAATCACACACATGAACACATTATTTTCCATGGGAAAGCTTAAAGTCGAAAACCCCCAAAGACCAGACATTATATGTCACAGAGATCATGTAACAATCATTGTAAAAAAGCTCCTCACAAGCTCTCAACACAACCTCGAATTGCTACACATCACTAACCAAGCCAGATCTAGCAAAACACATGCTCCAATCTCCTCGCCACCCGATAGCCACCTCTATTGCGAAACTAAGCCGATTACAAAGACCAATTCAAGTGTAATCCCACCCCTATCGTCTACGTGATTATCAATACCGGCAACCTTAATGTATACATGTAGATGCAATTCATGCATCACTAATAGTCACACCAGACAGTCTATCGCTCTTCTTCACCTCTATCTCTCCAACGTTCCATCAAACTTCCATGCACCGTAGTTAACCGATGTATTTCGCTGATTAATGAGTTAGTTTAGTGAATTAATTAATAATTAATTCACCACTTTCACTAGTGTATCAATAAGTTAGACTCGGATACAATTAGCTCAACTCGAGTTCAACCGAGTTAAACCTAAAACACAACTCCACCAACTACTTACAAATCTACCCAAACTCGTCATGTGAGTTCTAACCGAAGTCCTCCATGCAATAGCTCCACTAAACCCTCGTGAACAGCGAATTCCTTCCGTCACCTACTATGCCACATCCGTGCACTCCTAACCCATGCTCGAAGAGAATAAGATAATGTTCGCAGTCCAAATATTATTAAGAGCTAATAATATTCGACATATCTATTTTTAGACCGGCAATCTAAAAATAGATTCCACTCCAATATGTCTAAAAATAGAAATCCATCTATTTTTCCAACTTGACCAACTATCCAAAAATAGCATCCCCGCAACTCATAGAATATGATCGACATGTCTAAAAATAGACATAGTCTAAAAAATGTATACAGTCTAAAAATAGACTTTGCGACAAAATCACCTCGTGGTGGGCCCCAACTAGTTTAGGTGATCACTTTCCAACTAGGATGAGGAATGATGTTTCGTGATGCTCGCTCTGATCGTTTCTTATTGCAATCTTCAACACTCCCTCTCAACAAGAAAGGACTGCCTTTGCATGCGATATGAAACTCATGCATTCACCCCGCAACCCTAAGCGCCATACAACTCCATGCACCGTCTCGCAACTTCACGTAACACTTCTCGAACGAAAGGTCTAAAACAACTCAATCAGCCCAATGCATATCATCAAAGTATTCGATCATTGCACAACCGCACATGTCTTCGTGAACCACCGCGTTGTTGAACTCTCGCACCCATGCATCGCACTTGCTATCCACTATGAACTCGCATTCAAAGATTCAACACTATCACTTTGATCTTTACCCGCATCAATCTAACCGATCATGCTACTTCCAAGCACTGTGTAATTCCCTTATAGCCAAAGTTCAATTCATGAGATCCGTGTACCATCTCAATGAATCTTGCCTGCAACATCTCTTGGGATTACTCATGCATGTCACCCTCACCTCTCACCGGTGGTATCGTTGCATGCACTCCTCTCTATCCTGCACGAAATTTCTCCGCATGAGTGGTTGCTCCCACTCCATGATCCTCGTATCTTGTGGCTTCGCTCCACATCCCGAGGTTCACTCTCTTACCGCATGCAAATCTTTCTCCCTCTCAAGCTTCAATCGTATGTCTTTTCGCACTTCCCAAATAGGAAGCCCCAGAGAACCTATCACTTCAAATCTAAAGACTTTTCCGTACTCAGCCAGGTCGCTCCACATCCTTCCGAGAGTGCTTCTCACGCCGCATGTTGAGAGTGCTCCCTCTCAACCACCAAGTCATTAACCTCTCGTTTTCTTCAAATATTTTCACATCTTGTGCCTCGTTGCATGTAGACTTTTCGGCTCGCGCACATTGCAATTGTCCGCCATCGCAAAATTTTTCGAACAAAAGAGCTCATTTTAACGATGATATCTCCTCTATCCGAGCTTCGATTTGACCGATGTTTTTTTTCAATTTGGGTATTTTTTCACAAGGAATCCAAATATTCTATTTGTTTCCCTAAAATATTTCACCAAAAATTCAGATATTCTCTCGCAAAACCCGTCAACTCAAAAATTCTTGCTCGGTATTCCATGTAGAAAATCTTTTAACACAAATGCAGGATACCTGCGAAGGTAATTGAATAACTATATATTATTCACCGAGATTCTCCTGATCACACACTATTTTATCTTCATGCACAATTAATAATCTTCTTCTACCATTGATCATTACATGTAGAAATAAAATCACTGTATGCACACATTAAAACCCAAATAATCACACATATGAACACAGATTTCATGGAAAGCTTAAAGTCAAAACCCCCAACTATATGTATATTATATGTCAGACATCAGCACAATCATTGTACAAAGCTCTCACAACTGCTGGCATGCAATCCTTAAATTACACACACTAATCAAGTTGATTTAGTAAACACAGCCCAATCTGTGCCATCTGATAGCCAAGTAGCCTTCATTACAGCACAAACCCAAGCCGATTAAAAAGACCAATTCAATGTAATCCCACTCTCATTGATCGCATGATTATCATTGGAAACTCCAATGTATATGTAGATGCAATTCATGGATCACTACTAGTCACAACAAGATAGTCTATCTTTCCCTTTTCACCTATCTCTCCACCGAAATTGCCATGCACTCCCGTAGTTAATCGATGTATTCTTTAGTTGATTAATTATTATTATTTAGTGAATTAATTAATAATTAATTCACACCACTTTCACTAGTATCAACCGCTAGGACTAGACATAACCAGCTCAACCGAGTCTAACCGAGTTAAACTCGAACACAACTCCACCAACTACTTCTACAACTCACTCCAAACTCGTTACATGAGTTCTAACCGAAGTCCTCCACAGTAATAGCTCCACTTAAACCTCGGTATCAGCTAATTCCTTTTGTCAACTATTGTGCTGATATCCGTGCACTTAACCGAAGTGCTCCAAGAGAATAAGGTAATGTTTAGAGTCCAAATATTATTAAGAGCTAATAATATCTTAAATATATCTATTTTTAGACTTGCAATCTAAAATAGATTCCGCCTAATATGTCTAAAAATAGAAATACATCTATTTTTCCAATTTATTCAAATCATCCACAAATAGCATCCTCGCAACTCATAGAATATGATCGACATGTCTAAAAATACATAGTCTAAAAATAGACTTTGCGACAAAACGACCGTGTGGCCCCACCTAGTTTGTGTGATCAATTTCAACTAGATCGTGGAATGATGTTTCGTGATGCCTCCTTCACCTGCTTTCTGTCACAATCTTCAGCACTCCCTCTCAACAAGAAAGGATTGTCTTTGCATGCGACATGCAACTGTGGCATTCGCTCACAACCTTGCAAGCGCCCTGCATAACCTACGGCATCTCCGGCTCGCAACTCTTGCCGCAACACTTCTCGAAACTCGAAAAGGTTCCCAAACAACTAACCGCCCTCCACGATCTATCATCAAAGTCTTTGATTGCTGGTACCAACTACACATGTCTTCGGGAACCACCGTGACCGTTGAACTTTGCACCCATGCACCGCACTTGGCCGTCAACTCGAAACGCTCTCTAGTATCCAACACCGGCTACTCTCTTGATCTCGCTCGCATCAACTTAACCGATCATGCTACTGCCACTCCGTGGGCACCTTGTAGCCGTGTTAAATTCACAGATCCACACCATCTCAAATGAATCTTGCCCGTAAATCTCCTCTTGGGATTACTCATGCATGTCACACCACCTCTCACCGGTGGTATAGTTGCATGCACCCTCCTCGCCCATCCGCAACAATTTCTCTCGCATGAGTGGTTGCTCCCACTCCATGATCCTCATCTTGTGGTCGCTCCACATCCGTGTTCACTCTTATCTGCATGCAAATCCTACTCCTCTCAAGCTTCAATCGCATGTCTTTTCGCACTTCCCAATAGTAGGAAGTCTGTAGAAATCCTATCTACTTCAAATCTATAAAGATTCTCTCTCGCATCTGCTGTGGCCAGGTCGCTCCGCATCCTTTTGAGAGTGCTTCTCTACGCCTGCATGTTGAGACACTCTTCCTCAACCACCAAGTCACTAACCTCTCGCATTTCTCCTCAAATATTTTCATGTATCTTGTACCAGTTGCATGTAGGTTCTCTGCTCGCGCACATTGCATTTGTCCCGCCGTCGCAAAAATTTTCTAACAAAAGAGCCGATTTAAATCGATGATATCTCCCAATCCGAGCTTCGATTCGACCGAACTTGTTTTTTTCAATTTGGGTCTTTTTTCGCGGCGAATCCAAAATATGCCGTTTTTTTCTAAAAATATTTTACCAAATGTTTCACATATTCTCCAGAACCTCATGCGCACCCAAAAATTCTTGCTCTTATTCCATGACAAAATCTTAACACACCGATACCATGTAGAAATTTGAATAACTCGATATATTATTCACTAAGATTCTCCCGATCACACACTATTTATCTTCATGCACAATACATAATTCTTCTACCATTGATCATTACATGCGTGAAATAAAACACACGTATACACATTAAAACCATAAACAATCACACATATGAACACGTATTTCATGGGAAAGCTAAAGCCGAAAAACCCCCAACATTCAAAATATACGAGGCGGCTTCAGAGATCATGTAACAATCATTTTACAAAGCTCCTCACAAGCTCTCAAAGACAACCTCGAATTGCTACACACTAATCAAGCTAGATCTAGCAAAACACATGCTCCAATCTTTGCTATGATAGCCATCATTAAGAATCCAAGCTGATTACAAAGACCAATTCAATGTAATCCCACTCATCGACTCTGCGTGATTATCATTGAAACTCCAATGTATATGTAGATGCAATTCATGCATCACTAATAGTCACAACATATAGTCTATCTTTCCCTTTCACCTATCTTCCATTTGGTCTCCACCGAAACTCGCTTATGCACCGTAGTTAACCGATGTATTCTTCGCCTGATTAATGAGTTATTATTTAGTGAATTAATTAATAATTAATTCACATCACTTTCACTATGTATCAATGAGTTAGACTAGATACAACTAGCTCAACTGAGTTCTAACTGAGTTAAACTGAACACAACTCCACCAAACTCCGTCACGAGTTCTAAATCGAAGTCCTCCATGCAATAGCCCACCAAACCCTCGTGGCGCAGCGTACCCTTCGTCACCAAGAAAGCACATCCGTGCACTTAACTCGAAGTGCTCCAAGAGAATAAGATAATGTTTGTATCCAAATATACACAAGAGCTAATAACATTCGACATATCTATTTTTGCATCGACAATCTAAAAATAGGTTCCGCCCCAATATGTCTAAAAATAGAAATCCATCTATTTTTTCCAACTTGACCAACCATCCACAAATAGCATCCCGCAACTCGTAGAATACGATCGACATGTCTAAAAATAGACATAGTCTAAAAATAGACTTTGCGACAAAAATCACTCCGTGGGCCCTACCTAGTTTAGGTGATCACTTTCCAACTAGATCGTAATGATGTTTCCGTACGTTTCCTTCACCGTTTCTTTGTTGTACCCTCAATACTCCCTCTCAACAAGAAAGGATTGTCTTTTCATGCGACATTCAACTCCATGCATTCGCTCAACCTTCGCAAGCGACCCACAACTCCATGCATCTCGCTCTCAACTCTCACGCAACACTTCTAAAACCTGGAAGGCTCCAAACAACTCAATCGCCCACGATCTATAATCAAAGTTCCTCAATCACTGTACCAACTCGTACATGTCTTCAGGAACCACTCGTTACCGTTGAATCCCTCGTACCGCACTCTCCGCACTTGTCGTCAACTCGAACCGCGCCCGCATCCAACACCGCCACTTTGATCCGCCCGCATCAATCCAACTATCATGCTACCGCCACCGTGGGCACCTCGAGGCCAAAGTTCAATTCATGATATCCACACCATCTCACTGAACCCCGCCCTGCAATCTCCTCTTGGGATTACTTCATGCATGTCACCTTGCACCCCCCACCTCGGTGGCAGTTGCATGCGCTCCCTCCGCCCATCCTGCACGAAATTCCTCTCCGCATGAGTGATTGCTCCCACTCCATGATCCCTACCGGCTGCTCCACATCCCGAGGTTCACTCTTTTCCGCATGCAAATCTTGCTCCCTCTCAAGCTTCAATTGCATGTCTTTCTTTTCTACTTCCAACAAGAGAGCTCAGAGAAATCCCATCTTACTTCAAATCTATAAAGATTTCTTCTCGTATCCCCAATTTGCGGGTCGCTCCAAATCCTCTTCCGAGAGTGCTTTCACGCTGCATGCCGAGAGGCTCTCTCCTCAACCACCAAGTCACTAACCTCTACTTTTCTCTCAAATATTTTCATGCATCTTGTAACTCAGTTGCATGTAGACTTGCCTCCGCACATTGCAATTGTCCCGTCGTCGCAAAATTTTTCTAACAAAAGAGCTGATTTTAAAATCGATGATATCTCCCTCATCCGAGTCGATTCAATCGATTTTTTTTTCTAATTCTGGGTATTTTTTCACAAGGAATCCAAATATGCTATTTTGTTTTGAAAATATTACCCAAAAATTTCTGGATATTCTCTGCAAACTCGCGCACCCAAAAATTCTGCTCTCATTCCATGTAGAAAACTTTAACACAACTTTGATACCATGTAGAAATTTGAATCGATATATTATTCACCTCTGATATTCTCCTTATCACACGCACTATTTTATATTCATTCACATACAAAGCATTCTACCATTGATCATTACATGCGAAATAAAATCAATTTATTAAAAAATAAATTAAAACCATAAATAATCACAGACATGAACATAGTATTTCATGGGAAAGCTTTTTAAAGCTTCTTAAAACCCAACTTATCATATACTATGTCATAGAGATCATGTAACAATCACTAGAAGTAAAGTCTTCATAGTTCTCAAGACAACCTCTTAATTTCTACACACTAATCAAGCTAGATCTAGCAAACATATGCTCCAATCTTCCACACCGATAGCCGGCCTCTATTGCGCAATCCAAGCCGGATACAAAAGACCAGTTCAATGTAATCCTGTACTCTCATTGACCTATATCATTGGAAAATCCAATGTATATGTAGATGCAATTCATGCATCATTAATAGTCACAATAGATAGTCTATCTTGCCCTTTCACTCATTCCTCCATTATCTCTACTGAACTCATGAAGGTAATCGTAGTTAACTAATGTATTCTTCTGCTGATTAGCGTATTATTATTTAGTGAATTAATTAATAATTTTTTGACCACACCATTTTACTAGTGTACTTAACCGGTTAGAATAGATACAACTAGCTCAACCAAGTCTAACTAGCAATCCGAACACAACTCCACCATCTACTTCTGCAACCTCACTCAAATCATTACAAGAGTTCTAATCCAAGTCCTCCATGCAGCTGTCTCCAAGAACCTCGGGGAATAAGACAATTCCTTCTCACAGCTTGTCAGAGCACATCTCAGGTACCTTGAACTCAAGTGGCCCAAGAGAATAAGATACTAGTTAGAGTCCAAACATTAGTTAAGAGCTAATAATATTCTCACATATCTATTTTTAGACTGCAATCAAAAATAGATTCCGCCTAATATGTCTAAAAATAGAAATCCATCTATTTTTCCAACTGACCAACCATCCACAAATAGCATCTGTGAACTCACAGAATATGATCGACATGTCGGTGTCAGACATAGTCTAAAAATAGACTTTTATACAAAAATCACTTGTGGGGTATTCCACCCTGGGCTTTAGTGATCACTTTCCAACTAGAGATCGAATTATGTTTCAGATGCCTCCTTCATCGTTTGTTTTTGCACCTTTGTTTACAAAGTTAGCACAACTCATAATTACTTGTTAATCCAGCATTTATTGCTTGAGTTTGTTGAGATCTGTAAATATTTAGGCATCCAAAATGAAAATTTATAAACATTTTTAAGAAAAAAACCTAGACATTTTATAAGCCAAACTATATTTACCTTGAATGAACTCTTGATTTAGAATTGCAAGGATAATGGCTATCCAAAAGATATGAGATATACCAAATATACTAAATGGTAACTTTTAATTTTAACTGTATTTGTATTTGATATGTTTAAAATTATATTTGGTATCTAGAAATTCGCAGAGTTTGACAACATCAAAATTTTAACTTCCAACAGAAATACAAATAGAACAGAAATTTAACTAATTTTGAAGAGTGAATTAAAAAATATAGAAATTAAAAAGTATCAAAATACAAAACATTGCTATAAATTGTTAAGTAATTCAGACGAATCTAGATATTGTGTGCAAGCTAGCGGGAGAAAAATATTTTTCTATTTAAGAATCTAGGAAGTAACAAATGAATAAAACCTCCTGGTACTCTATCCATATATAAATAAAACGCTAGTGAGAGATATCTAGATTTGGCATTCTAATATTAGACAGAGTGTGTGATTGTCCTTATAAGATATAATGAATCATTTTAGTGTTTATTTGAACATTTGGAAGTTTATAGAGAAGGCATTGCCAAAAATCCATATCTCCGCATACCCTTCCAATAGTCTATTTACACGTTACCAACAATCCTCAATACCTGGAAAGATCCACGAAACAATTGATTTAAACAAATGGATTCAGAGAGTTTACAAGAGGCTTAATAGCAAAAATGCAAAGTGGTAGATCAATATTGCTTTTAAAGGTATCTGATATTGTTGAGACGTATTAAAGTAGCACTTTATCCTATCTTAGTTGAGTTTAAATGTAACATTCATTTTTCGCTCATTTATTTTTATTATTCTATTTATTTATATTATTGTAATTGTAATTAATTATATTATTATATTAATATAATTTTAATTGATTATGTTATTGATTTCTAGATAACATGTAAATGCATATAAATATAAATGTAAATGAGAAAAGACTTTGAAATATTATAATTGTTATAACTTGAAGACCAATTAATGAAGCACTGGAAAACTTTGATCTAATGAAAATCATGTGAAACCATGAGGTGGAAGGAAGTTAGCAACAGGGAATTGGGGTGGATTATATTTTTCAATGATTATTGGCTGATCCAAATGTTCATAAGGTTGAATATTGTCAATATTTCTAAATATTGGTAGGAAAGTGTGATCATAATTGTTGGCACTTTATGAGAAGTAAGCAATGGTATCGTGATTACTCTGTACAGGGTGATGGCTGGGTATTTTATAGATAGTTGACTACCAGAAAACTTCACTCTAAGTTTTGATCCGAACAAGCATGGGCAAACCCAACATGTAATCCCAAAGAAAGAACATTGAGAAAGAAGTAATGAGAAAGATAAAGAAAACATGTTGATGCAGATGAGCAAGGATATGAGAGAGTATATAAAACCTCATACTCATGTTAGACTTTGAACGTTGTTAGAAAACTTAGAAAGACAATGGAATTTATTTTCCCTCAAAACATACTACACATTATTTATGAATGCATTTTTTAAAAACAAAGGCAACATAGTTACTCACAAAATACACATATCCACACACAACGATATAAAACTATAGGGTGTTTTTTTTTTCATTCATTCTTTCTACTAAATCATATGAAAAACATATTTTTTAAATTAGTTGCCGCAGTGGCGGAGCTTGAAATTTTAATGCTGCATCTGCTACTGCTCGACCGGTATTGGTAGATGCTGCAGAAACCTTCATGTTAGCCTTTTCTTCATAAAACAACGCACAAAACTTATACGCTCGGACTTGAAACCCTTCGTGCTCACTGAAACACATCGTATCTAGCCCATACTTCCACTTCGCACTCGTGCCATCTTTATCGTTTCCTTTAGCGATCCTCTTGGAGCTTATGCAATGCGATATGCGATGGGATCCTATTTACAATCGCATGTCGCAAAAATTTAAATTTTTGCAATAATAAAAAAAAACTCGCTATCGGTGCTATATAAGTACTCACATTGCATCGCAACATCTCGTTATTTAATCGGGAAAAGGTAAGTTCTAAAACTCCGGTGAAGATGCCGATGTGCGACGTGCTGGCGGTTAGTGATGCGAAGAGTAAGGGTAAAGGTAAAGTGGAAAAGCGAAAGGTTTATCACATGGAATAAATATTAAAGGGGTACCACTATATTCAGACGGAAGTTTGTAGGATTCGACAAGTGCGTTATGAGGAAAGCTAAATCTTGCAAGGTGTGCACAGGATAGTGATGGGTCGCGTAAGTTACATGAAGTAAATAGGTTTATGGATTTAAATTTTATCCCATACACATTTACTATGCTTTTCAACTTGTCCTTCTCCAAACCTCTATCCGCAACCCTCGCGTAAAATATTAACCGATGGCATGGCTGTCGCGCTTATTTAACGTGTTGGAAGGATTAATTTCAACACTCCCTTAATCGCAACCTGCAATGCATTGACCATTCTTTAAACAATTTCTCGAGATAAACAAATTTTTCTACGTGCCAATGGCTTTGAGAAGATGTCCGTAAATTGTTCCTCTAACCGCAATGCCGCAACACAATTTCCCCATTGTTAAGTAATTTTCATAGTGATATTTAGCATCAATGTGCTTTGTCCTTTGTGGGAAAAAGAATTATTTGATGGTGCAATTCTCTAACCGTTATCACAAAAAATAGTGGTTTCTTTGTCTTGTTCATGACATAAAATTCCACAACATCCTCGATCATTCAAAACTCGCTTGACACGATGTCACAGGTGACATACTCGCCTTTGTTGTTGACAATGAAACTATTAGTTGCTTCTAAAGCCCATGATATGGCCCCCGAACCCAAATGAAAAACATATCCCTATAGTTTCTTCGTCATCAACACTTCCGCCCAATCACGGCTAGTGTAAATCAATCGGCCCTTAAAATCATCCGTCAGGATAATAAAACGCATACTCCTCGTCCCATTGACATACCTTAAAATTATTTTGGATGCTTGCCAATGTGTCTCCTTGGGTGTCTCCATGAATCTTAACACCGCACTCACCGTACACATTATATCGCCCAATATCGTCAAATACATTAGGTATCGCCCACCATGCTTTCGTATAATGTCGGATTGATATTGTCATACAATATTCCTTTCAGTTTGCCCCGCCATTTGGAGTTGGTGATGACTTGTTGTTCGGAATATTAAATCCTCTAAAATTTTTGCAACATATTTTGCTTGGAGAAATAAAAATTCCATTTTTTTTTCTTCAATTCTATGCCCAAAAATATTCAGTATCGTAAATCCCAAGTCAAACTCACTTTTCATGACCTGGCTGAAATCAGCAATGAGAAGATCATCAACGCTTATAAAAATCAAATCATCTACATACAAAAAATAACACAGAATCAGAATGCTAATTTCTTTGATGTAGAGTAGGTTCACCATTACATTTTTCGAACCCATTTTCCATCAAAGTATGCATCTATCCTGGCTTTCGTACTACGCATCACGTGCTTGCTTCAACTTACAAAGAGCTTTCCACAACTTACACACCTTGTGTTCTTGTCCTTCTACCTCATAACCAGGAGGTTGTCTAACATAAACCCTCTTCAACACTCCCGTTCAAGAATGATGACTTCACGTCCATTTGATACACTTTCCATTTTTTTGTGCCGCTATCAACAATGACTGTGGAGGTAATCGTCTCCATCCTCGTGACTCCATGCGAAATGTTTCACAGTCTCTTCCTGTGCCTCTCGTTTGTAGCTTTTGACAATCAGCCTTGCTTTATGCCTTTCTATCTTACCTTCAATTTTTCTTCTTTGGTATTATAGACCCGTTTCACTCCAAATGATCATTTAACTCGCGTAAGGTCCACTAACTCCCATGTTTCATTCCTTTCTATTTCTCTCATTTCTTCATTCATTTCCTCAACCCATTTCTCTTATTTTACCGCATCTTCAAAGTGTATTGGTCATCTACATGACAAAATAATGCAAATAAAGAATTCTAGACCATCACTATCAAATTTCTCTTGCTCATAAATTCTACTTAAATTTTTGAATTTTGTCTTCTTGTGCTTGTTGAAGATGAGAGCCTTGGTGTTGCGCTCAAGTAGATGGAGTTGTGATCTTTGTGGTGTGCTTGGAGAAGCACTTACTTGATTGTGAAATGTTGTCCTATTACTTGCTTGTGGTGTGGTTTTTTGTGCTTGTGTGGATGGAGAAGGAGTCACTCTTGAGGAATTACTTGCAAGAAGAATTCCTCTTCTTTGTCTTCATGTGACATACATGTCTTCACATTGACTCGGTCTTCTCTAAAATCCATCCCATGCTTCCTCTTCTATGAACTCGAATAACATCTCCGTTGATTATTACCTTTCTTGGTTGATGGATTGTAAAGCTGATATGCCTTGGATTCATCGTATCCAAAATATGCATTTCACCCCCCTTTCTCTTCCAACTTCTTCCTCAACTCACATGTGACATGTGCATACGCCACACACGTAAACACTCTCATATGAGTGACATATTTCTTTTTCTTCCACTCCATGCCTCTTTAGGAACTCTATCTCCAGACACTTTTGGTTGGACACCTATTAATGATATACGCCGCACAAGTGATAGTTTAACTAATAATCATTTGGAAAATGCTTTTCCTTCAACATACTCCTTTCCATTTCATGATGGTCTCATTTTTCTTTCCAGACACCATTTTATTGTGAGGGTGTATACCTTGTCGTAAATTTATTTTGAATTCCATGCTCCCTCGCAAAACGTAGGAAGTCACTTTAGATATATTTGTCACCTCTATCACCCTCTACACTTTTATGTATTTCTCCACTTTGCTTCTCAACAAGAGCTTTTTTGTAGTGGTGGGAAGCGGTCAAACATCACTTTTCTTCGTTTTAGAAAATAGACCCATGTCTTCCTTGTGTAGTCATCTATGAATGTCAAATGTAATGGCTGCCACCAAATGATGGTAAGTATAGTATTGGTCCACTACAAATATGAGTGGAAAATATTCCAAGGTGCCTTTGCCCTTATTGACTTTCCTTGGAAATGATTCTCTATGTTGTTTACCCAAGATGCATCCTCTACATAGGTCATTTTTTTCTATGAGTGGCAATCCCTTCACCATACATTTCTTGTGAAAAAAATTCAAACCTCCAAAGTTGAGATGACTAAATCTCATGACATAACCACTTCATCTTTGACTTCTTCGAGAATTTTCTTGTGTGACAATGCGCACAACACCTCCTTCCTCTTCAAATCTTATCTTAGCTTGAGAGGAAACATTCTATCGTTTTTCATATGAAATTTTGTAATGAGTTGTCACTGAGGCTTATCCAAGATTGTGCATACATCATCTTTAAAAATACAATCGTAGCCTTTGCATGAGTTGTCCAATGCTTAGAGGTTAGTGTTTCAAACCAGGACAAAATAAAATTTCGACCTCGAACTTCTTCTCTCCTTTTTATTTGTTAGTATGTCTACTCTTCCTTTACCCATGTTAGAGACTTTGCTATCATCCCCAATGTTACTTCTAATTTCACACTTTCATCTAGATTTAAACATTTCTATGTTTCTTACCATGTGGTTGCTACACCTTGAATCTAAGAACTATACATCCCCTTGTTTTTCTTGTGATACATCATGTTAAAAACAAACTATCATGGTTCGTTTTCCTTATGAAATTTGCATTTGGTTTTCTACCCATGTCATATTGCTTCTTTCTACATTCATTTACATAATGACTATTCTTCTTATAATAATGACATTGAACTTGGAGACGTACTCATAATTCTCCGACCTGTGCTGTTGTATCTTGGCTTGGGCCTTGACTTTGACTTCGACTTCTTGCTTGCCCACTTGAGCTTGAAGGGTTGATCTTTCCACCTATGTGGGCTTCTTCCTCTTCTCTCGTAGTTTTGATCTTCCTCACCTCTACCTTGATCTTTGGTATGAAACTGTGTCTTGAATGCATGTCAATGAGGATTTTTTTTGTTTTGTTCAACCTATGCTCATGAGACATCATGATGCAATAACTTTCATCCACCGAAAATTGTGAGAGATCCTTTGTCTCCTCTATGGCTATAACCACATCAAACCTGATGGTAGACTTCTCAACACTTTCTCAACTATTCTCCTTTCCTCAAGTGTCTCACCATGAGACCCGATTTGGTAACCCGAATAATTGCATAGTGAGTCTATATTCTTAGACTCTTTCATAAATACATTTCAAAATCTCTTCCTCAAATTTTGTAGTTTTGTTACCTTTCACTTTGCCATGCCTTGCGGTGGCCGGCTCCGGACGGTATCCCACACTTAAGCTTGGACTTCGTTATATCGATGTAACCCTTGGGAAAATAATTACGTAATCGCATGGAAAACATAGAAGAGGGCTTTGGATTCCTTTCTTTCTTATTGTCTCTTAACAAATATCTTTCTGCTTGTATCAAAGCATTGTATGTTGTTGCATCCTGGCCGGCTCTTGGAAACCTTTCTCCACCTGGCCCCCAAATATCTTATGAGGAAACAGCCTTCACAGTAACAGCTCAATAGTCGTAATTTTTGCTATTAAATTGTGGTATTTATGGATTAGTCAAGCTTGTGCTTGTTGCCGCCATTTTCACCGTGTTAAAAAAAACTTTTATCTGTAAACACTTTCTACGTCGTTAATATGCTTTCAAAACAACTTTCAAATTCGGAAAAAAAAACACTTTCTTTCACCGAGATGACAAACTCGATCTAATACCATGTTAGAAAATCGTAAAAATAGGGGAATTCCTTTTTCCTCAAATATTACTACCACACAAATTTTTTCGGAAATTACTTAAAAAAAGATAATACTCGCTGTAAAAATTGAACATATAGCCACACATAAAGATATAAAACTAGAGAAGTTTTTTTTTTCATTCATTCTTCTACTAAATCATATGAAAAACATATTTTAAATACAAGAGGGAAGAGTTGTTCTTAATGCCAATTCAATGCTCGACCGTACAGAAGATGCCGAAACTGCCTCTTCCTCGCCATGTTAGCCTTTTCTTCATAAAAAAATGCACGTAACTTATACGCCCTGACTTGAAACCTTTCAAATTTCGAAATTTTGAAAGACATCGCATCCGCGCTCATTTCACACTTCGCATCGCGCCAATATTTATCGTTTCCTTTAGCGCTTATCCTCCTGAGGTTTGCACAATGTGATATGCAATGGGATCCTATCACAAATCGCACGTCGCAACATTTAACTTTTCACAATAACAAAAAACTGCTATTGGGTGCGATATGCGATCACATCGCATTGCAACATCTTAAGGTTTGGGATTGGGGAAAAAGGTAAGCTCTAAAACCTGCGAAGTGCAATGTGTGACATGCTAAGCGGTTGGTGATGTGAAGAGGCAAGGGTAAAGGTAAATCGGAAAAGAGAAAGGTTATCATGTATGGAATATATATTAAAGGGGTCCCACCAAATCGCATCAGGAAGTTTGTAGGATTCGACAATTGTGTTATGAGGAAAAGCTAAACCTTACGAGGTGCGCAATGTGATCAAGAAGTAGGTGACGTGGCAGGAAATGTTGAATATAGAGTGATGGGCAAACATAAGTTGCGTGAAGTAAATAGGCTTGCATATTTAAATGTTTTACATACACAATTACTGTGCTTTGAGCTTGTCCTTCTCTGCAAACTCTATCTGAAACCTACAAAAAACATTAACTGATGGTGTGGTTGTTGTGAGTTTATTTAACACGATGGTTGGAATTAATTTCCTTCCGAAGGATACGAGAACCAACCTTGAATGTTTTTGGAAAAATAATTCAGGAGAAGAATTTGCATCAAAGGAGACATTAAATTGGCAAGAACAACCTAGAGATTTCATTCCAGGAAGTATCTCCTGAGGAGGCTGACTTTTTTTTCTTTTTCGGTTGGAGCGTGGACGAGGCTTGGCATGCCAGATTGGTGAAACACTATTATACAGTAATTAAACTACATCATCATGTTGTTTATGATGAGGGTGAACAAGAATGGGTTTCACAAGAGCAGGATAAGTTCAAGATTAAAATTCTTGCTTGTGGTGAATTTGTTAGCCACCTATAAATTTTTTCCATATCAAGTGGTGGCTAAATCATTTTGTATAGCCTTCAAGAAACAATTTTATTGCCAAAATTGTTGGTGCTTAAAGTCTTCTGAAGATATTCTATCCTTTGGTTAATCGTCACTGCTGTTTCCCTTTTAATTCTGAAAATTCGCTATTCTCATAGAGAAAACACTGCTGCAAGAATCCCATTTTTTCCCCTCCTCCACTCAAAAAATAACCTTCATTTTATCCCCTTTTTTCCTCATGAAATTCCTCTATTTTTCATGATTTCCCTTATTCCCTTCATGAAAATCCTTTTACAAAGTTTAAAACTCATTTTTAAACATTACCGAAACCCCCAAATCCATCAAAAACTGCGAAAAATTTCATAAAAAAATAAGTTTTTTGAAGCTGCAGGCTTAAGCCCCCTTGGGCTAAGTCCTAAACCACTTCCCCACCATATGCCTTGGTGCTGGAACCAAGCGCTTATCCCATTAGGTGCTTATCGCATCGGAGAAATTGGAGCGCACAAATCTATTTCTTATGGTGAAGCCTCCGATGCGATAAGCCCTTTTTTTTATAAACCCCGACCTTATTACCACTTCATATAACCCTTGGGCCCGCAATTGGGTGCTAAATTTTTTTTAAAAAACCATTCCCGATGCTTATTTACCTTTGTAAATTCATAAACCCACTTTTCCTAAGTTTTGGTCTAAACTCGCCAGAACAATGTTTTAATGAAAATGGGTAGATTGAAAAGCCCCGCATCATTTTTCCGATGTGATTGAGCCCTGTTATATAAACCTTCGCCCTCCGCTTATCTCCATATAAACCTATGCCCGAGACCAAGAGTTAACGTCCCGAAGCGCTAATCGCATCAGAGAATTAAAATGGGTAGATTGAAAGACCAACATTGTGCTTCCGATGCGATTGGCCCTTATATATATTAACCCTGGGCCTATTGCTTTTCATTAAACCAACGGCCCAACAACCGGGCGCAAATCTATATATATATCCCACCCCATAATCGATAAACCTTTGTTTTTAATCAAATTCCGCCTTCTTTATGTTATAATGTGGTCCCGCCGTTCATTAATCAAACCCATTCCCGACCGTTGATCTAAAGCCGATCAACGATTAGCGCAACATCGCATCGCAGGTTTTATCGGGCGCATTTTTTCCCCACCCCCGATTGGTCACCTTCCGACACATCCTCCAACGTCGATCTGATCTGCAGATCGACGGTCAACGCTCAATCGCATGGGCGCCATTCAAGTTCTTCCCCCCGCCGATCGCATGCTCCGATTGAATCTAAGCCATCCACGTGTCCAGATCGAACGATCCAGATTGCATCTCCCCACTTTGGTTATATTTTATGCATCCCGCTTCATAATGTTTTTCGGCCAATCACAGTCATTGATCTTTGCAGATCAATGGTCCTTGTTAAAACTTTTCTCCGCCTTTGTGTTATTTTCATTTAAACCCCAGATGCGATCTCCGCTGTTAATGCTGACATCCAACAGCCCTTAATTAACCCCGAAAGGCCTGCCTCCTGTGGGTCCTGCCTTCCTCGATTTTTAATCTCAGCCATCCAATCCTTGATCTGACGGCCCATATTGAAACCACCCTACCTGATATGACCCGCGCATCATGTCCATATCGCGCTCACTCCCCACCGTTATATCTGAGGCCCCAGATTTAACGGCTGGCGTTCTATATCGCGTAACTTTCAGCATGAGTGTTAATCTCCCAAAATCATGCAATATAAGATGTTTTCAAAATCCACGTGTCACCTTCTAACGCATATCGCGTTCAAAAAGGTGAAACCACCTTTCTCCCATTTTTCTCACATTTCGCCGTGCGATACTGCTTGTTTTGCTCTCCGAAATCACTTTCCTCTTTTTCATTGTGTTTCATCACGTTGTGTTTCCCGTCATTGATCTCTGCAGATCAACGACTCAGATCTAATCTAGCCTTACGCTATCGCCCTCTGTCTTCACCAAAGGATTTCGATGAGTGATCTCCACTGCTGATCGCCCAGGCCGATCTCATCCGATGGTCTAGGTTATGTCCGAAACCCCAATTTAAATTCTTAACAAATTTCCTCTGCTTAAAGGAAATTTCCTCATTTCCTTTGTATTTCTTCTGTTTTCACATAAAGCGGCCCTTCTCCATTATATTAAACCAGTCTCTCCTGACCATCGATCTTCGCAAGATCGACGGATCTGACTTAATTCCCACCACTGCTTCTTCCAAATCACCTTCCTTTCACCTTTGCATCAAATCTCCACCATTGGATGCTGCCATCCAACGGCCATGCTCCTACTCGAAACCTACAAAGCAGTTTTTACCAAATATGCAGGATTTCTTAATTGTTTTTGTATTGTGCAAGATTTAAAGGGTTTTCAAATGTTTTAAAGGAAAATGAAAGACGAGGATAACGATCCTCCAGACTTACGTTCATCAAAAGGAAAGCCATATACAGGGTTCAATTTCACGTTTCATCGATGCCTCATGGGAATTGATGCCATATGGACCTTGTACACACCTGCACATCAACAAGACATAGTAAGATTAAATCAAATCAAAGAGTATCAGTGTCGAAGACCCAAACACAACAGGAATGAAGGATTAAACATTGATTATTCAATTTAATGGATTACAGCTAAGGTCGATTATCAAAAGCCTAATCAATTGAATTAAACATAGTTAAAGGCAAATGAAGAATATTTATCAGACAGAGGATGCCTCCACTGCCACATTAGAGGCAAATTGATTCCTCTAAGCTACCAGATTGCCACCTGTGGCTTCACAGCAGTCAAACAAAGGCCGAGTAATGACCAGAATAGAGCATATCTACCCCTTACAGCTGAATAGTTATTTCAAATCAAAGAAGCTAATATAAACTATCAGCAGAGTTATTGCAAAAGATGACACAGAGCCTTAAAAGTCAACAAAAGCTTCCACCAAGCTTAATTCTTAATGTAAAAAAATTAATATAGAAAAATATCTGTAAAACTTCTCCATTGAGCCCCTCAAAGGCCGAGAAGCATTAACTGTATTAATTGAAACCATAGATCTTTTCTCTCTTTCGACCTCCTCATCCCACTATAAAAACTTATTGAGGAATCCGTTTGTTTGTTGGTTGGTTGATCACCAGTTGTAATACTGAAACTCTCTGAAGTAATACATAGTCTGTAGAAGTTGAAGAAGAAATTGAAGTCTTGGAAGCCCTGATGATGTTGTTGCATGCTTGTTCTTGAGAAGGCTCTATCATTGGATCCATGAGCTTGGATGTTGGTGAAGTATTCTGAACTGTTTAATGTTTTCCCCTGTTTTCATTTTGTTACATAAATTTTTACTACAGTAGGATGAAATTTTTAGGCTAAGAAATGACTCTTGGAAGCACCTTAGACCTGTTTATCCTTTACTGTTTTATGTTTTCTTCTACAAAGGTATTTTAGAGTCTTTAATCTCTCTCTTTAGTCCTCATGCTGGTTTATTTCTCTAATAGTTTGAATAGTTGGTTTCAACATGATTTATGGTTCTCCCTACTTATCTTCTGCCACTTAAAGGCTGTTATTGAAGTCTCCCTTTGAAATATCTTTGTTTAGAGTGAGCCAAGGAGGTCTGTTCTGATCATGCCCTTTGTCCTTGCTTGAACAGTTGTCTTAAAGGTATTTATAGTTTTGATCATAGATGTATTTAGGTGTTCCCTCTTCTACGATTATTATTATCAGTGAAACTTTTATGTTTTCTAAGTCATTTGAAATAAAATATTTGAGGAAATAGGGTGTTCCCCGAATCTTAGATTTCATTTTAAAAGTTGTTTTGAAGTCATTATTTGCTTAAAGTGTGATTTGTAGAATTCATGGTTAGCCTTGTTTATCAAATAACACTTTATTGTTCAAGTTGCGCTTTCAAATTCCATTTTTTGAGGATTAAACTTCTCTTTCCAAATCATTGATGTCCATCTCATTCCAAAACTAAAGGATCCTGCGGCCAAGTTAGATTTTCCCTTTGATATCCCATATCCATTTATAAGTTTGTCATGAATTCTTTTTAACTCCATTGCCCAATGAAACTGACATTTCCCCTTTCTATCTATCTGTCCTAGACCTTTTATGTTCTGCTGTATCAATTCAACCAAAAAAAAAAACAAACACTTGTACTTAATAACTAGTCTAAAACAAATACTCAAAGCACACAAGATAAACCTTTGCAAAAACAAATAATTTGAGAGATCCCTCTTTGAGAGCAGGAGGAATAGATCCTGTAACTCTAAATATTGGTTCTGATGTTGCCTTTTCTTTTGATTTACCAAACTATCAAAACACGGGACACCAACATAATTGAGATCACGGTGGGACCCTGAGTAAAATATTTAACACAAAACACTCCGTGTCCAGTATAACATAAGTAGCCTTCTTCAAGCACTACCTAACAAAAATGGTAATCATGATAGGACTTAATTGAATCAGTGACAAACTAAGTAACCCTTAGGATTCCCGTAAGACCTTATCAAACCTTGAAGGAACCAGTTACCAAGCCATAAGAGTGAAATCTGCATGTTTAAACACCTTAGCTAAAGTGTTAAATCAGATTTAGGACACTCTCATAACCTATAAGACCAAAATAACTCAGAAATACCCAAACAAATTTCAGTTTGGCTTCATAATAAACATGGTGGTGGAACCATCTGATATTTTACCTTCATAGAGGCTAAATAGTTTCCATCTGGCGACTCCATTAGCCCAGTAGGCCTATTACTCATCTAGGTCCCCAAATCTCTTTCGGACTGTGTTAATCAACCTTGAAGAAGTTTAGAAGCCTAGTCCCATACTACATAAGACATCGTGAGAGGTAAAACTCCCAAAAAACAGTCCCTAAAACTTTAAACCTCTCTCATTTTTGAAAAACAACCTGGCTTCATATAGGGTCAACACTAGATCCCATCTAGACCCAAATCCTCCTTCAATCGTTGAAAATATAGAGAGAATTATGTGGTAGAATTCTAAATCTAGAAAATTAGTTTCTAATAGAAGCCTCTTAAGAACAAAATCTGCCCCTGAAAACCTTGTTGTCTTAGAGGATTCACACTTTGATTTGCATCATACAAAGAACATCTTTAGAACTAGATCTCAAGGTGATTTAGACCAAGCTGATCTTGATATTGCAGATTTTCAACAAAGCTTCAGTAGAGAAGCCTCACCTTCCACTCCTCCTGATTCCCAACTTCTTCATCACTTTATCCTTTTCCATAACAAGTTTGCTCAAAATCAGTTTGTTGGCCCAAGTGTTTCTTCCACCCCAATTCATACTACCACTATGAAAAACACTCATGTTCAGCCCACTTTCACCCTTGTAAATCCACCTCTTATAAATCCATCCTTATTTCCAGCCATGGCAACATGGTATGCCCCATTAGTGTTACCACAACCTCTGCTTCCCTTACCAAATGATTACCAATATAAAATCCCTCATTTCACCAGAAAAGAGTCTACAACAGCTCAAAATCATGTAGATAGGATGGAGGATGCATTCGATTACATGGAGATAGAAGAAGAAACAGTGAAGATGAGGATCTTCGCCCAAAGTTTAGGAGGAGATGTGAAGAAGTGGTTTAAGAAATTACCTCCTAACAACATCAATGATCTCCCTGCTTTACATCAAACATTCATCAACAAATGGGAACTCAAAAAGAATCCTCTCCAAATACTAGCAGAGTATAGCACCCTCAAGAGAAATCAAGGGGAGAGTGTTCATGACTACTCCACTAGGTTCAATAGCGTTTACAATGCTCTTCCACCTCACATGAAACCTCCCCAAGGCATGGCCTTAGTAAGATATCTCGAAGGCTTTGATGCTGAAATGGCTTATCAGTTGAGAGAGAGAGATTACTTAACCTTAGAAGACATGTAGAGAGGAGCTGTGAACGTAGAAGCAAACATAATTGAGAAAAGAAATAGGTTGAGGTCAGAGAAGAGGGTAACTTATAAAGATGACATTGCACCCTCAACTTCAACTTCTGACACTAAAATAGACAACCTAGTGAAGGTGATGGAAAGAATGCTTGAGAAGATCAACTTAAATGATAGAATTCCACCAAGAGAACCTCAAAATAACCAGAACAGAAATAGAAATCAGAATTATAGAAGAGAAAACAATCAAGATAAGAAAAAAGAAAGTGACCAACAGGTTAGACCTCCCTTCCAACAAAAATATGTGGATCAATATGAGGAAGATAGGGAGATGGAAAGGTTGGGAGAAGCTCATGTAAACTTGATTGGATCAGACAGTGGGGATGATGTTTTCCTCACTGAGGAAGAACACGGTTTTTTCTCTGATCAAAATACAAACACCTATGAAGATTCTAATGATTATAGATTGGGGTTTGAAAATGCAATCATGGAGGTACACAAACAATATTATATTAGGAGCAAAGGGAACGTAGACAATTCAAAAGATAAGAACACTAGCACTGCTGTCAAGAAAAACCTAGAAAATCAGCTTAAGAAGACAACAGACAAACCCCTCACTTTGGCTAAAAAACCAGATTTAAAAAAAAAGAAAAACAGCCAGCCAAATGTTGAACAAAGTATCCCTAGCACTTCAGCTAGTGGTCCTAACAAAACTATCCCAATTACCAATCCAAACAAAATTCAGAAAATCAAAACTACTGAAAGGAATTCAATTGAAAAATAAATGTAAATATGAACAAGTCAATTGTCCCTTTTAGCCTTGAGGGGGAGATTGCAAAGATAAAAATTACCATCCCCCTAGCTGAACTAGTAACCCAAGAAGTGTACAAAAACCAAGTTTTAAAAGCTTTGAATCTAGGAAGTGATACTGACACCTTAAACTTGACAGATGACAAACCTGAGTTTTTGTTTGGTCCAGAAGTTGAAGGAAAATACCAAGAAGGGGCTGTCCCTCCCTTCTATGTTAGTTTGAACATACATCAAAAATTTTTACACAATGCCATGTTAGATTCTGGAGCTTCGCACAATCTAATGCCCAAGGTAGTAATATAAAGCTTAGGCTTATAAATTACTAAACCATACAAAGATTTGTATTCCTTTGACTCAAGAAAAGTCAAATGTTTGGTTTTAATCAAAGATTTATGTGTTAAGTTGGCTCAAATCCCTGCTAAGAGTCTAGTAATGGACATAGTTGTAGCTGACATTCCCCCTAAGTATGGCATGCTCTTATCAAGATCATGGGGAGCCAAAATTTAGGGAAGCCTTCAAATGGACATGTCTTATGCCACCATCCCTGTTTTTAACCAAAACAGAAGACTATACAGGGAATCTCACATGAAATACATGGTGAGAAACATAGATAAACCAAACAAATCTCCAATCTACTCTATTCAATCAAGTTTAGATTCCTTTATCTTGTACAACGAAGATGAAATTACTCAACAAGAAAAGGAAAACATAGACCCAACCAATTTACCTGAACAAACAGAACTTCCCTCAAATCAGATGCAAAACATTGGCAATCAATAGCAACAAGAAGATGAAAATGAGGAAATTATACTTTGGACAATAAACTTTGATGGATCCTGTAATAAAACAAGTGCAGGGGCAGGTGTTTGGATTCAAAATATGAATAGGGGTTTTTCATATAAATTAGATTTCCCATGCACTAACAATATTGCTAAGTATGAAGCACTTCTCCTAGGCTTACAATTGCTTAAACAATTAGAAGCCCAAAAGATATCAATCTTAGGAGATTCTGAACTTATCATAAGAAAAATCAAAGGAGAATAATCAGCTAGAAATCCAAGGCTTAGGGAATATCGGAACGCTGCCCTTGATTTATTTAAAACCTTTGAAAAGTATGAACTTATTTTCATTCCTAGAGCACTGAATCATCTAGCAAATGAACTCGCTTTCAATGCCAGCAACTGCCAAATACCCGAGATAAATGAATAGCTTAGCGTAAAATTAAAACACAGGCCTACTGTGCCTGATAACGAAGATCACTGGAAAGTGTTTGATTCTGACAAGAACATAGATGATTTTTTAAAATCAGAAAACAATTTCAACATACCAATATCAGAAAACAACCATAAAGAAAACTATTTGTATATTGAACAAATCCCAGAAGTTAAAATGACATATTCTGTTGATATAAATCATTATGAGAATCCTTTTGAAGCAGATATAATTGACAACACAAAACAAGAAGAATTGGAAGTTTTACAATGGAAAAATGACACAATTCCAAGAGGTCTAACACCTTTGGAACACCTTTTCAACTTTAACGATGTAGCCAAAGAACCAAGAATGGAGCCCGTGGAAACAGATGTAGAAGAACATAACATAGGCAGCCTAGCAGAACCCAAGATGATCAAACTGTCTAGCACTCTCCCATCTCACATAAAATTGCAATACATAGAGTTGTTCAAAGAGTTTAAAGATGTTTTTGCTTGGGGGTACAAAGACCTGAAATCGTATGATACCAGCGTCATTCAGAAAAAAATCCCTCTCAAAGAAAATCAAAAGCCTTTCAAACAAAAGCTAAGGAGAATAAACCCTGTTTCACTCCCTTTAGTTAAGGCTAAAATTGAAAAGATGCATGATGCTGGGATCATAGTACCAATTAGATATTCAGAATGGGTATCAAACTAAGTTTCTGTTAGAAAGAAAACAAGGGAAATTAGGCTCTGTATTGACTTCAGCAATTTAAATAGAGCCTCTCTAAAAGACAACTACCCTTTACCCAAGATGGACCATATACTTCAAAGGGTAGTTGGGTCAAAAAGATATCCCTCTTAGATGGGTTCTCGGGTTACAATCAGGTGTTAGTGCTCCCAAGTGATCAAATCAAAACTGCTTTTACTACACCTTGGGGCACCTTTATGCATGTCAAAATGCCTTTCGGATTAATGAATGCAGGGGCCACCTTCCAAAGGGCCATGGACATAGCCTTCTCTCAAGATATTGGATTTTTCATAATCATTTACCTTGATGACATAACCATTTTCTCAAAAACTGATGAAGAACATTTGATTCACTTGAGAAAAGTTTTTGAGAAGTGTAGGAAATTTGGCTTGTCATTGAATCCCAAGAAGACACTCTTTGGTCTCCAAGAAGGTAAACTTCTTGGCCATATAATTTCAGAAGAGGGAATCAAAATAGACCCCACAAGGATAGATGGCATATTGAAAATCAACCGTCCAGGAAGCCTCAAAGAATTACAATATTTCATTGGAAAGATTAATTTTTTGAGGAGGTTTATCCCCAATATTGCTGAGCTATTAAAAAACATTACAAACATGCTTAAGAAAGATGTAGGTGTAAAATGGACTTTACCAGCTAAACAATCATTCAAACTGGTCAAACAAGCTCTTACTCAAACACCAGTCCTGATTAGTCCAGATTTTAACAAAGACTTTTATATCTTTTCTTTTGCATCTGAGCATACAATAGCTGTAGTATTACTTCAAAAGAATGAATTGGGGCAAGAAAAACCAATATCCTTCTTTAGTAGGGCCTTAAGAGATGCTCCTCTCAAATATAACATCATGGAGAAGCAAGCCTTAGCATTAGTGAAAGCTTTAAAAGACTTTAGGGTCTATATTTTACACTCTCACATAATTGCTTTTGTTCCACATACTGTTGTCAAGGACATTCTAAATCAGGACCCTGATGGTAAAAGGGGAAAATGGATTGCAAATATTCTTGAATATGACTTAGAAATTAGGCCCACCAAATTAGTTAAAGGACAAGAATTAGCAAAACTTATAGCTAAGTCTAACTTCCAAGCGCTAGAAATGAATATGGTAGATGTGTTGGAAGAAATAGAAGAATCTACTGCTCTTTTCATTGAAGAGACATTTCTGAATTCTCCTTGGTATGCTGACATTATTTATGTGCTCTTATATTTGAATGCCCCTCCTTCTTTGTCTAAAACTAAAGCTAGATTTTTGAAACAAAAAGCTTTGAGTTATTTCATCTTAGATGGGGTATTATATTGGAAAAATGTTGTTGGAATTTTTCTTAAATGTTTACTTGAAGATGATGCAGGAAAAATCATGCATGAGTTGCATGACGGAGAATGTGGAGGACACCTCTATTGGAAGGCCACAACAAACAAAATTCTTAGAGCTGGTCACTATTGGCCTACCCTTTTCCCAGATACTCAGAAGTTGGTCATGTCTTGCCATAAGTGTCAAATTTTTGATGGCAAAAGAAAACTCCTTCCCTTACCATTACATCCTATCAGAGTTGAGGCACCTTTTCAACAATGGGGTTTAGACTTCATTGGGGAAATTCACCCATCTTCCTCAACTCAACATAAGTGGATCCTCACGGCCACTGACTTCTTTACCAAGTGGATAGAAGCTATACCGTCTAGAAATGCTAATGACTCTGTCATTATCAAGTTCCTTGAAACAAATATCCTATCCAGATTTGGTTCTCCCAGAAAAATCATAACAGATAATGTTGCTGCTTTTAAATATAAGAAAATGGTTGATTTCTGTTACAAATACC
Source organism: Pinus albicaulis (assembly GCA_034641835.2). Lineage (NCBI taxonomy): Eukaryota > Viridiplantae > Streptophyta > Pinopsida > Pinales > Pinaceae > Pinus > Pinus albicaulis. The sequence goes on along the minus strand of CM076582.1, from coordinate 967,377,575 downwards.
ACATAACCTTGGGCCATTCTACTGCCTACTATCCCCAAGGAAATGGATTAGCTGAATCTTCCAACAAGAGCCTCATCAATATCATCAAAAAGCTGTTGGAGCAGAATTAGAAATCATGGCACAGTAAGTTGGTTTATGCCTTATGGGATGATAGGTTAACTACAAAGAACTCAATAAATATGTCCCCCTATCAGCTGGTCTATGGCATGGACACAGTCTTCCCCACCTCATTAGGAGTTCCAGTCCTGAAACTCCTTCAACAAGTGCAGGTCGAAGAGAATGATATGTAGAGGAGAATCAACCAAACCATCCATTTACAGTAGACCAGAGAAGAAGTCTATGAAAGGACGCAGTTAGTCCAAGAACGTTTAAAGAAACTGTTTGATAAGAGGACTAAGGCAAAAAATTTCCAGGTTGGAAATGTTGTTCTTAAATGGGATTCAAGAAGAGAAGAGAAGGGAAAACATGGCAAGTTTGAGAACTTGTGGAGAGGCCCCTATATTGTTCATGCTGAGAGGGGTCACAATGCATTTTTCTTGAGAGAATTGAATGGAGAAGATCTGTATGGAGGTCCTGTCAATGGCAGGATGCTAAAGCATTACTTCTTCTAGGAATCATGAGTTTCAAAGCATTTTATTTTTTCATTGTAAATATCATATTCTGAACGTTGCTTTCAAAGTTAGAAAAATAAAAATACAAAAACAGTAAAAAAGAGAAAAGAGGGAAGATTGTAAAAAAAAGAAAGGTACAACCCCATACCAAAAAGAGAAACAAAATCTGAAAGTGTGCAAGCTCAAATGCCACTACTAAAAACACACTTCTAGTTAGCCATACAACCTAATCATGGCTAATTAGTTTAAATTGACTGCTGATAGGTTAGTAAATCCAATTCACCAAACAACTTAATCTTGGCTTATCAGTAGGTAGATTAGGTTAGAAATTAAAGGTTCAAACATGCTCAAAATCTGAACCTAAATTTCCAAACAAGAATCACTCCAATATGTTTCAAATTCTGATTCAAAACAGAAGTAAAACTGGTTTGAATCAGCTCAAAATCTGAACCAGAGAACAAGAAAAGAACAACTCAAACAGATGTAAAATAGAGCTGAAAAAAGATGAAGGAAGTGCTTGAACTTTCAGACCTTAAGCCTTCCATTTTGTTTTAATTGTCTGCAAAATAATATCTATGTGCAGCTTGTTGTTTTATGCCATAGATCAACAACAAGTTAGACTGTCCAATCCTGACTTGTATGCTTTTAAATTTCTGTTTTAGAAGTTAGTGAATAAAAATCTGTTAGACTGTTTAAATCCTAACAGATTAGTTGATTAGGTAGAGAAGCATATGAACTCAGCTGTTTAATCTGAGTTCATGGAGACATAAGAAGTAGAAATAGATTACTTTTTTCTTTCAAAAGAATATATTGTAAGAGAGTTTGCCAATCCAAGTGCACTCTAAAAAGAAGAAAAAATGTTAGATCAGTAGGATTGGGTAGGTAGAAATCTTGTGTTGGTGAAGTTCCATTGTTTTTCATGGCTGCTAATATTTTCAGAGCAAAAGAAGAATATCCAAGTAAATAAAGATGCAGCCCAATGGATAAGGCACTGATCAGCCTCTAGAGAATGCAAGTCTGAAATTCTTGATGCCTTCAAGAAGGCACCATCCCCAAGTGGAGCCACTGTTAGCCACCTATAAAATTTTGTCATATCAAGTGGTGGCTAAATCATTTTGGACAACCTTCAAGAAACAATTTTATTGCCAAAATTGTTGGTGCTTAAAGTCTTCTGAAGATATTACATCCTATGGTTAATCGTCACTGTTGTTTCCCTTTTAATTCTGAAAATCTGCTATTCTCATAGAGAAAAGACTGTTGCAAGAATCCCATTTTTTCCCCTCCTCCACTCAAAAACTAACCTTCATTTTATCCCCTTTTTTCCTCATGAAATTCCTCTATTTTTCATGATTTCCCTTATTCCCTTCATGAAAATCCTTTTAAAAAGTTTAAAACTCATTTTTAAACATTACCGAAACCCCCAAATCCATCAAGAACTGCGAAAAATTTCATAAAAAAATAAGTTTTTTTAAGCTGCAGGCTTAAGCCCCCTTGGGCTAAGTCCTAAACCACTTCCCCACCATATGCCTTGGTGCTGGAACCAAGCGCTTAGCCCATTAGGCACTTATCGCATCAGAGAAATTAGAGCGCGCAAATCTATTTCTTATGGTGAAGCCTCTGATGTGATAAGCCCTTTGTTTTATAAACCTCGACCTTATTACCACCTCATATAACCCTTGGGCCCACAATCGGGTGCTAAACATTGTTTAAAAACCCATTCCCGATGCTTATTTCCCTTTTTAAATTCATAAACCCACTTTTCCTAAGTTTTGGTCTAAACTCGCCAGAACAATGTTTTAATGAAAATGGGTAGATTGAAAAGCCCCGCATCAATTTTTCGAAGTGATTGAGCCCCGTTATATAAACCTCCACCCTCCACTTCTCTCCATATAAACCTACGCCTGGGACCAAGAGTTAAAGTCCTGAAGTGCTAATCGCATCGGAGATTTTAAATGGGTAGATTAAAAAGCCCGATCCGAAGTTCTGATGCGATTGGCCTGTATACATATAAGCCCTGGGCCTATTGCATTTCATATAAATCAATGGCCCCGCA